>OY776112.1:215579271-215956771 GCA_963675035.1 Allygus modestus
TTTGTGGTTAGTTAAATATGATTGACTCCACAGAAGTGCACCTCCTTTTACACCATAATGATTAAGCTTTTTGATAAGCAATTCATGGTTGACACAATCGAAGGCCTTCGACAGATCACAGAACACACCAACGGTGTACTGAGATCTGTCGACAGTATTTTGCCTAAATTTATTCTAATTTAATATATGGCATAATTTTTTGGAGTAATTCTCAAACTAGTTCTACAATATTTAAGATTCAAAAGAGTTTAGTTGGTACTATGACACTTTCTAGTCATATTTCCTCTTCTAAGCCCATTTTCAAAAGGCTTGATTTACATTCATTGCACATGCATTTTAATTTTATCTTTGTTAAAGAGAATTTCCATAAATTTTCACTTTCAAAATCAGGTCATAGCGATCCCACTTGAAACAATCATCTTTTTCTTCCCAAACATAAAACAGCAGCTTATAGGACTCCACTCTATACTGGCAGCCGATTGTATAACAAACTTCCAATTAAAATCTGCAATGAAACTTGTACAAACAAATTTAAAACAAAACTAGTCAACTATTTAAAGGAGCATATGTTTTATTCATTAGATGATTTTATTAATAAGTAGTAAAGTGAAGTGAAGGGCCCCGTTTAACCATCTGATATGATTTATTTCCTCTATGCAGCCTACTTGTTAGAGTTAAGATATATTTGTTTTAGAACAATGACATGTCACCTACCATTAAGGCAATTCCTTTTGTATGGTGTATTTTGTGACTTAATAAATTAATGTCCCTGACTTTTTGATAAACATAAAGTTTAACAACAATCCTGGTCCACCAGGCTTTTTAAACCTTTGCATAAAATGGTACTTAAAGGCAGGAAATGTAATTTCCTATCGCCTAGTCTTAAAAAATTAAAATCTTATTTAATGCCTATTGAATCTTTTGTCCTACTACCACTGGGTCAACAGGACATTATCAAGTACGGTGCAGTATCATAAAAATCTCTTTATATTAAAATTACCTTAACCACCAATTTCAGGACCCTAACTTGGCTTACCCTTCTTCAAGCCACTCCTTTAAACCATCTTTTGATTCTAGGTATTCTTGCTTTTCTTCTATATCCTTGTATAACCCAAGGCATCCATGGGCAACCTAAAATTAACAAAAATCATCTAGTAGAAAAAAGTGCAATAGAACCAACTTTTAAAATAATGTTTTATCACGGATTTATTTGTAGGCCTACCTTAACAAGCGGGCCATTCCATGTCAAATCATCCAGCCAAAGTACAATTTGACACCCCAGTTCTCAGATTTTTCTGAAATTTTGTATACATTAAGTGTGTACAAAAATAAGAAAAAATGCAAAGTTTCACCAAATTCCATTAAGTAGTTTCAGAATTATAGTCGTTTAAAGTTTTAGAAAAATGTAATTTCCAATGGCAGTATGAGCGGGAAATCAGCTTGTATGTTTCCACGTTTTTCTAAATAACATTTATATTTATGTAGCTAGAGGCTTCAAACTTCATGAATTTGTCCTAAATTTAATGGAGAATCAGATTATACTATAAGTGTTGGCATTATAACTTTTCATCATTGTTTAAAAAATCGTATAACACAAAAAATATTTTTTTTCAAATTGTGACGTTTATGTAAAAAACAATCTTTGGCTAAAATCTCTCTCCAGATACCCTAATACAACCATATATCACTGAAAAGAGCATAACATTTCCTTTTAAATGGTGAAATAATATTTGTGGGTTTACGTGTTCTAAAAGTTTTATTACAATGTAAAGTTAATAAATAAATTTTTGAATAGCGGAAAAGGTATTTTCATTGACAAAGACAGAGTTTGTGGTAAGGATGTTAGAAAGTCAATAATATCTTATAAAATATAGGTCTATGGAGCTAAAATCATATGTAATACAATTTGCATGGCATATTTTGTAATAACATAAGGCTTACTGTTGGATATAACACATTTACAACAAATAATTTTGTACAGTATGATGTCATTTTGAATTTAAATGTATACCCTTGTTAGCCTACGTATTACTGGAGAGCTGCATGTCAGTCTCAAAAGGTAAAATAATATTTGCAAGTTGTAGCATTACAAGAGTTTTAATACAATATAAAAATATGAAATGACATGGCTTAAGTGCTCCTTTTTTACCTCAATACTGAGGGTGTACTGATTTAGCTTACATTAAACAACCTCGTAAATTTATGATACCTACACAAAATATACAATATTTACATTTCATTTAGTTACTGCACTGGTTTACTTACTTCTTATCCAGATTTTCGTGGGAAAATTCGTCTGTTGTACAAAATGATAGTATATCTTCAAATTGTGTTAAAAGTTAAAAATTGTTAAATAGTTTTTAAAGGTCTTGGCTTGGTTCGAAAGTAACTTGAAATGTAAGTAAACACAATCACTGAAATTTAAAACTGATGACCGTCTATAGTGATATTTTAAAGTTGTCCCAGGCTGTGTTAATTTATTTTTGAGAGTCAGAATCAATCTTACAAGTTCAATCCAATTGTGACGTTACCACTGGAGGTTTTACTTTACAAAGGAGATGAGGTGGTGGTACGGGACAGTTTTCTTCTTTTTGAGGCCAATAAAAGTTTTCAGCTGTACCATGAGGATTGCATAAAGAGGATATTATAATCCCCTTCTTCCTCATTAATTTGCTGAACCATTCCAATCCACCAGTTGCTTTCATAAACCCAGGCAACAAAGGAACGGAGGTTAGGTTCAATCATTGGTCCTGATGGGTTAAACATGTTTTTTCTTAACACGTTGGCTGCTGTGGGCCCCGATAGGTTTTTTTTCTTAACATAGAAACTTATGCAAATTTCATGTTTAAACATGTTTGCAGCAGCGAAAGTGTTAAACAGATAACAGAGCCTGAGCTCACTCTTTTTGCTATGATTTCTTCTGACGATGCAGGCTGGAAAAAAATTAAAACTTCTTGTTCCAGTTATGCTTTGCCCAGATTCAAAACGACTACTTTGGGTTATTCTGATATTTTCAATATCTTCTTCACTCAAAAAGAAAAATTTTATTTTTGAAAACAGATTATGACAAAGTGTGAACATTTGCCAAGCATTTACAATCCGTTCACTTGCTTTTGAACTTTGGAGGTTTCTCTGTATTAGTTCTTTTGTCTTGCCCCCGATTCCGTCACATACAGTTTTTCCATGACTTGTTGCATGAAAAGACCTTCCATAACTTCCATGAAGATTTTCCATGACTTCCTTTAAGTTGAACATTTTTTCATGACAAATTCATCATGGTATTGAAATTTTTATACTGTGCACTGCACCCATCAGTAATGTATTCCACTCTGCCTACTGATAGAAATGTCAGCTTAATTAAATCAATCGTTTTTTCTTGGACAGAGAAGACAAATAGTACATCGTGTCTTAGGTCATAAGAAATGAAACACTATGATGTTTCTAGTACCACAATGATGTTTTAAGGTACCATCTTCATTTTTAGAATATATTACTACAGGATGAACTGAACAACTTAAATGGCTCCAGTGGTATGACTGTACTTAATTTTGAAGAACAAAATTATAATTCTCAGCGAAATCCATTAAGACCAAAACTTCATCAAATCATTTCACATTTTTATATTGTATTAAAACTCTTGTAATGCTAAAACTTGCAAATATTATTTCACCTTTTGAGACTGACATGCAGCTCTCCAGTAATACGTAGGCTAACAAGGGTATACATTTAAATTCAAAATGACATCATACTGTACAAAATTATTTGTTGTAAATGTGTTATATCCAACAGTAAGCCTTATGTTATTACAAAATATGCCATGCAAATTGTATTACATATGATTTTAGCTCCATAGTCCTATATTTTATAAGATATTATTGACTTTCTAACATCCTTACCACAAACTCTGTCTTTGTCAATGAAAATACCTTTTCCGCTATTCAAAAATTTATTTATTAACTTTACATTGTAATAAAACTTTTAGAACACGTAAACCCACAAATATTATTTCACCATTTAAAAGGAAATGTTATGCTCTTTTCAGTGATATATGGTTGTATTAGGGTATCTGGAGAGAGATTTTAGCCAAAGATTGTTTTTTACATAAACGTCACAATTTGAAAAAAACTATAATTTTTGTGTTTTACGATTTTTTAAACAATGATGAAAAGTTATAATGCCAACACTTATAGTATAATCTGATTCTCCATTAAATTTAGGACAACTTCATAAAGTTTGAAGCCTCTAGCTACATAAATATAAATGTTATTTAGAAAAACGTGGAAACGTACAAGCTGATTTCCCGCTCATACTGCCATTGGAAATTACATTTTTCTAAAACTTTAAACGACTATAATTCTGAAACTACTTAATGGAATTTGGTGAAACTTTGCATTTTTTCTTATTTTTGTACACACTTAATATATACAAATTTTTATTAAAATCTGACACCATGGGTGTCAGCCCCTGGATGATTTGGCATGGAATGGCTCAAGCATAAGGCAAACCAATGTTACCGAGATGCAACGTTATTCTATACATACAGTAGATACTCTCTTAACCATCCTTGCTTCAACCACCCATCAGATTAACCGCCCTCTTTCCAGGAAACAACTTAAATTCGCTGCCACAACCGTCATACCGGTACTGTACTGTAGAAAACTTTCAGGTCACCACAAGTCAATCATACGTTTCCTTAGTTAGTCAAGTATATCATCTCATTTATTACATATTTTTGGTACCCATATTATAAAATTGCTAGTACTTATATGACAACACCCAGGGGTTATTCGTTTTAACTGCCCTTTTAGTTATCCAACCCAGGGTTCGGTCCCATGGAGGGCGGTTATGAGGGCGTCTACTGTACCTTCTTCCTAAGATGACCATATGAACTAGAATGCCAATGGGGCAAAAGCCCTAATAAAATGCTGTGTCATTTCTCAGCATAGATAAACTCCAACACTTAACATATATCTTAATCACTTAAACAATAAAGCAAGGAATGGATAATGGCTAGATTGGATAGTGCTAGTATTATATAGTAAGAGTACAAAAATTAAACTAAAAATGATTCTTAATATGTTTTATGTTATATTTATTTGTAAATTAATCTTATACCTAAACAGAGCTAACTTTGGACCTGGATAAGTTTTAAGTTATGAGGGAACCTTTGACAAACATGATTCAAGCTAATAAATAGACATTTGTTAAGTATGTTTTAAGTACCTAAAGTAATGGTAAATAAATATTTATTGCTTTTACCAAAGAACTCTATGGCGTTATGTTATTAAGTATGTTCATTTCTTAAAAAAAATCTTTTACCTCATTTTCTGTATACATTTGATTTTAAGATACTATTAATAGTTAGTAGCCTAATGGAATTATATCACTGATTATTTTTTTAAAATCTCTCCTAAATTACTGAAATGTTTAATTCAACAAATTTTAATTTCAATTGTGTCATTAATTTGAATCAATAATAAATTTAAGTGATCAAATAAATTAGGGTACAAAAGTACCGGTATGTAATTTTGCTTGAACTAATTTTATTTTTTAAAACCAACAATTTTAATTTAAGTTTAGTGTTTAGTTTAATTTAAAAAGAATTTTCAGTTTTGTTTAGGTTAAACATTAGGTCTCCGAGAGTACATTTAGGCTAACAAAACAGCAAAATTACTTAGGAGGACATTTTATGTCTGGATGAGAGATTTGATTTTTACTATTAATTCCCAGTTACTTGATATGCCTATCACCCTATTTAAACAAATTATAAAATAATAGAAAAGAAGACAGGGTATTCCAAACTTTTACTTTCTCCCCCTTATACATAGTATATGGAGAAAGTATTGTTTTCGTCAAAATTGTTGAATTTGAGTTATTAGTGGAAATATTCGTTTTGGTGCTCCCTGAATCCAAAAAAGTGATTTTTACGTGATGTCTGTGTGTTTGTCTGTCTGCAAGGATGTGTACAGAGGTACACAAAAACCCAAAAACCGTAAAAAAACATTAAAAATCAAAATTTCTGAAAAACGGCTCCAACGATTTTAATTAAACTTTAGTCGATTGTAGAGCTTTAGTTTTCTAACAAAATGACACCCCTCGCATTTCTGTAAAAATTCGGGTTCAGAAATTCCAGGACTTAAGATATCAAAAATTCAGTTTTTTGGAATTTTCATAAAAAAACATAAATATACAATAATATTACTATTCACCATTATAAAGAGCTAAAAAAAAAACTAAATAATTTAGTATTATAAATTACTATTCTACGATTGCTGGTTGCGGAGAAAATTTAAATTTTCTTTTTGTGGTAAACGTATTACGTTGCCCAATGTTATTCTTATGGGGAATACAAAAATTAATATATCTGATCAACTTCGTTCAAACTTGATATGCTTGTCAAGTTAGCATTGACCAACAGAGGAATTCGAAATATGTTGTCCCTTAATAACCCTGAGGGGAATTTGGGGCATTTCCCCTCTTAAAACCACGTGTGTAGCAATGGATTCTGTAGTGCCTCCAAAACAGGGATTTTGGTGGATGTTTTTGAAAACAACTTGTTTACAAGATTTTCTGTACATTTGACCGTGCTTTGTATTCTATATTTAGTAAATAAAAAGTAATTTATTCATTAAAGTTGGGCTAAAAGGGAGAAATTATGAGTCAGTTTCCTGATACCGTTTATTTAAATGTACTTTAGCTTGAAAAGAGGAACCTGGTGGGCTTGTTTGTAATACAGAAAATTGTTAAAAATAAGCATACATGAGTTCCCTGGAATCAATTACAATGGGGAACAGTTTGGCCATCACAAGTAGTCCAGAGCAGGAGGAATAGGCTTCTGCCACTGTTCATTTATTGGAACAGTCTCGGATGGAACGGTTCCACCCAACCCTGTTCCTGCATATTTCTACACGGTTCCACCCAACCCTGTTCCTGCATATTTCTACAAGAGTAACTTTAGCCAAACACGAATCTCTTCAGAGACTTAGTTTCTTTGAAGGTCTAACCATCCTACCGGTGTTGATTCGTTAATGGTGGGCCAGATATACAATAATTATGAAGTAAGAATCTTCCATTGAATTTTATGGGGTAAAATCGGTTTTTAGGAAGTAAGAATCTTCCACTGAATTTTATGAGGTAAAATCGGTTTTCAAGAACATCTTTTATCACCCTGTCAAACTGGATTGAAAACACTTTCTGACCAACACTTGTTGCCCTTTTGTAAAAACACTGACATTAATTAAGCCTATTCTGCTGTACTGTTTAGCTTGCTCAAGTTTTTCTTTCATGGCTTTGTCATCAACTAACTGCAGCTTCAGCTTTGATGGTTTATTAATGGGTAATTTGGAGGATACTAACGGAAGTCCTCTTGTCAGATTTTTTAAAAACATCACAACACGAACATACATAGTCACACACAAATTCAAATGTCAACTTCCCACACACAACATACTGAGTCGTGGTCAGGCGCTCGGCTCGGGTTCATGCTAGATTCAAGGACCCTTGATAATGAGAAAGGATTTTTTAGTTTCTCGAAACGTCAGGACTTAATGTGGCATTGTTTTTTGTTTGTTTTTATTTGTGTATGTTTGTGATGTGTTGTTTTAAAAAAATCTGACAAGAGGACTTTCATCAGTCTCCGCTGGACAACGTCACATAAACCTAAAGGTGGGTGATGCCCAAAAATAAGTCAAAAATAATTAAAATACCCCACCTAAAACATGTTTTTCAAAGAAAGAAGCCTATGTTTTGGGGTATTTTCGTATTATACAGCGTAGGTTACTAATTTTTGACAGCACACTGCGGTAGCATGTAGGTAATACAGCTACAATGAAAGAAAAGGAAACCTCATTTATACAACCACAGCCCAGCAGCATGATGCAGATATAGTTTGTCTTGTCTTAAGAGATATCAAACTTCAGGGGAGAAATACGGTGACTCATGTTGAACTGGAAAAATCAAAATTGACTAATAATCAATCTTCTAAGTACAATAAACAACTTACTTGTGCAGCAGTTTTCCCAATGCTCATTTTTAGGTCAGTGTTGACAACAAATACCATTTTATAATTGTATTCAACATCCTCCCACTCATCTTCTAAGGATTCTCCATATTCATCAGGTATTTCGGAATTTAATAAATAAGCTGCTGCTAGTTCTACAGATTGGTTACCAGCTTTCATCATTGCCTGAAAAAAAAACTCTTGTTGAGCTTAAATCATATCAAATAGCACCTTTGATTAATCCCATAAGGGTGAGTCATACACAGTCTCTAGAGCAACAGTTTACAGTTAAGTGTACGAATGAAAGGAAATATAAATACCCCCCTCGCAGCAATCTTGCGTACGGTACTCAGCAAATTTAAAATCTATATGTACATGTAACCTCAATACCACATGAACCCTCTTTCCAGTACTAGTTTCACATCAAAATCAAATTGTTGCGCTTCTCGCTAGCTTAATGGTTAGCATCTTGGATTTCGGTTCAAGGGGTCACGAGTTCAAATTCCGGAGTGTACTACACAAATTTGTGGGGTTTGGACCGCTTTCCCTTAAGAGCGTTTTTACTGTGCTCTTATTTATCTAATTATTTATTTATTGACAGCAATCACCAATGCAAGTTTACAATATGGCAATAATGAACATTTGCAAAAAGAAAAAACTATAGCTATACATTGTACTGTTAACTATAATAATCAACAATAACAGTAACAAAATTACCATCAACAATATATGTATGAACGCATGCAAGAGTGATAACAACTCTTCTTAGGTATAAAGTCGGATGACAAAGATAACAAATAAACGCATAACAATTACTACTAAGAGGTAACATGCAATTTGATTTAATATAACAGATGTAAATGGCAAAATAACAACATGTACCGTAATAATATCAACAACAATACAACTCTGACAAGGTTAACTGAAGTATTAAATATTAAGATTGAGTATTGGCCAGATTTTAATGGTGAAATGAATATCGAAAAGTATAAACTCTAAAAAAAGTTAACAAAAATTGTAAATCTTGATACAAAATTACATCGAGGTAAATAGAGCACAATCAACAAGGTGTGAAGATCAAATGAGATGAGTGTGAGTGTAAAATTGCTGGAAAGCACTAGACACACACTAACGTGTGGTCCTCTAGAGGCACCACCAAAGGAAAGCACAATACATTAGAGGACACGCACAGGAGTACTAAGCTTCTGAAAGGAGTACCTAGTTGAATCTATGACGTTTTGTTGGTTTTTAAATGTCTTCAACTATAGTTAAAATTTTAAAAAAACTTCATAGCTTCATGGCTAAAAGCTTCCGGTGGACATACACAGTAAAGGATAGGTAAAAAGAAGCAAAACACCTGATCAGATGTGCAACTCACAAAGAATCCACCCATCCAGTCAGCATGGACCCAACCAACCCGTCCACTGTTTGGTTAAGGTCCGCCCTCCTCTTCAACTCTGCCACAGGCAGGCGAAATCTTCATGAGTTGCACATAAAAACCACCGACTGTGACGGGATTCGAACCCTCGATCCAAGTGTTACCTCCGGCCGGGAAGGTAGCACCTTACACCACACCTTATGGTACAATCGCTTATGCAAGAAAAATGTTTATTGGTGGCAGATTCAAAAGCCGATATATCGGTCCATAGCACTAAAAGGGTTGTTAAAAATTTCTGTTGGCGTTGAAATAAACAAAAGAATAATCTTCAATAAAGAGTCGTAATATTGGTTAAACATTAATTTAAAATTATAACACTCACCAATATTTTTTTTAAATTTGTAGGTATATATTCTGTGAGGCCTTTCGCCAGCAACGCTGGCATCGTCAGTTTGTGAGTTAATCGACAGTGAGTTAGCCTTTCGAGCTTTGCTGGCGAAAGGCCTCACAGAATATATACAAATTTTAAAAAATATTGGAGTGTTATAATTTTTAAATGTAAAAATAATAAACAAGCGAAACATCTATATATCTAATTCCGTAAGCCCAAATGTGACAATGAATTGTGAGCGAACGGGAGTTCATAGAAAGCTGGGAAGGGTCTCATTTTAAAGGTCTGGGCATGAAATTTTGGGAAAGATTATTTTCATTTTTTTTTGATGTACCGAAAATTTGGAAAAAATAATTCCCTATTAAATACCATAATAGTTAAGAAAATGGTACAACTCGTTGAAAATTATTCTGTGACATGAAAATACCAGCTCGTATGGGCCTTGAAACTTGGAAGAAAATAATAGTTTGTTATTTACCATTTACCACTGCTGTCTTCTCTGCAGTCCTTGTAGACCGGGGGATCGTCAATATTTCTGGTTCATGTTATGTTGTGTGTGTTTAGAGTGAGCATTATTTATTTATTTACTAGCTGGCCCGACAGACGTTGTCCTGTCCTAATGTCATTGAATTTTGTTTTATGTCAAATGCTCGTTCATTTTCAAGATTACAAGATTAGCTCGTTCGCTTCGCTCAAACGCCTCCAGGATGAGCTCATTCGCTGCGCTCACTTGCCTGTTTTAATATAGAGCTAACTTCGGCATTGAAAAAAAGTTTGAGTTGCCATTCGAGTAGATTTGTTATTTTCATAATTAACACATGTTTATGCCTTTCAAGAATGTTAGATATAATCCTTATAACAGCTGTTTGGTGTAAATAACTAAATAACATACTAACCCGACTTTGTTTTATGTATTTAGATTAGGTACTGTATACAAATACCCCCGTCGCAGCAAACCTGCATACTCAGCGAATTTCCAATGAATATATAACATAACACATTAAAACACGTGACAGGATTCATAGGAAATATATTCACAAACAAGCGATATTTAAAATATTAATTATTCTCTATAAGAATAACATTGGGAATGAGTACGCAGGTTTGCTGCAACAAGGAACAAAAGATAATGGGTTTTTATGCAAATATCAATAGAACTCATCTTAGTGAAGTCACGTACCAAGTTTCATCCATATACATTCATAAGTAAGCGATATATAACATTTTAATTATTTTCCATAAGAATAACATGGGGACCAAGTACCTCGGTTTGCTGCTTCAGGAAACACAGGCGAAAAATTGTTTTTTTGTGCGCAAACAACAATAAACCACAACCAGATGAAGCCATATACCAAATTTCGTCAGTTTATGTTCATAAATAAGCGAGATATACATTTTTCTTTTTCTCCATAAGAATAACATTAGACAACGTATACTGTGTTTAACACTTTCAATATCTCAGTAACCAATTGACGTAACACACTGATCAAAATACCAAATTTTTGTTTTTTTTATGCTGAATTCAATGGTAAAAATTAAAATTTGATTTAAATAAAAATTACATGTGGAAACCCCAAAAAACCCATTTTTGGGGTTCAAAACCCCCAAAAACCCCCTTCGGATAGTGCGATTCGTCTGGTTTTCGAACTCGTTCTAATAAATGGTACTTTACAGATTTGTACCAAATTTTCATTAAGATCGTACCTTTTTTACTAGAGTTATCGTCCTTACGGACACATATATGTAAGTGTTTATATAAATATATATATATATATATATATATATATATATATATACATATACATATATTCAAATTTGAACTAATGGTGTTTTTGGCATCAGGGGACCTCAAAATAAAAAGTTATCATTGTCTCGAGCTTAAGTCTGATCATGATACCTACGGTAATAGCTTCTTCCCTGTAGGGGAAATTCGCTAAAATGGATGTTCGTCAATAATTTCTGCAAGTTTGCAGTAAGGTCGTTTAATCAAGTATTATTTTAATTGTTTCTTGAAGGTTTTTGTTTGGTTTATTTTTTTAAAATTTTGTAGTAACAAATTAAACATTTTAACTCCCATGTAGTTTGGGGTTTTGCTAGTTTTAGCGAATTTCCTCTATAGGGAAGAAGCTATTACCGTAGTCGGCATAGTAAGACCTAGGCCTGGGCCCATGATAACTTTTTGTTTTGAGGTCCCCAGACCCCAAAAACACCATTCGTTCGAAACTGTATATATATCCTATATATATGTGTCCGTGTGTAAGATAACTCACGTAAAAAAGGTCAGATTTTGATGAAATTTTGTACAAACGTATAAAGCAGCATTTAGGACTTTAAGTTTGAAAACCAGAGAGATCACCCCATCCTATGTGGTATTTTGGGGGGTTTTGTACCCCAAGTTTGTTTTTTTGAAGTTTTTACATACAATATTTATTTAAATCAAATTTTAGTTTTCACCAATGGATTCAGCTTTAAAAAACACACAATTTGGTGTTTTGATAATTTCTCTACGTCAATTGGTTACAGAGACATTGAAAGTGCTAAACACAGTCCGTTGTCCAATGTTATTCTTATGGAGAATAAGAACAAATTTACAAGTTATCTCGCTTATTTATGAACGTATACTAACGAAACTTGGTTAACAGCTTCATCTGGTTGTGGTCTATTATTATTTGCACAAAAAAATAAATTTTTAAGAATTATTCCCGTAGCAGCAAACCTGCGTACTCAGCCCCCATGTTCTTATAAAGAATAAGTAAAATGTAATGTCTCCCTTAATTATGAACATAGATTAATAAAACTTGGTATGTGGCTTCTCTGAGTTGAGTTATATTGATGTTCAAATAAAAACCAATTTTTTGTGTGGCTTTTTGCTTTTTTCATCCCCCATGTTATTCTTATGGAGAATAATTAATATTGCATATATCGTTTATTTATGAATATATTTTTATGCAACTTGGTAAGCAGCTTTATGTGGTATTAATTTGTGTACTTCATTATAATATAATAAATGGAACATATAATTATATTAAATATATTTCTGAAAAAGAATATATATAGAGAGAGAAATATGAACATGTGTTTTACGAGATTTTTGCCGTTCGCACTAAATTTTGTTCAAATTATAATAGCAACAAAAATAATTGCTATATAAGCTATATTGTATTTCTATTGTTATCGGTTACTGCTAAGAGGTTTGTTTATATGTTAAAATTAAAGTTTAGAATCTCCTCTTTTAAATGGTATCAATATTATTACGTTTCTGGATCATTTTCAATGCATTATAAGCAGTTGAAAAAATTACTCAATTTGCAGAATTCCTGCCATAGGTCATCCAGCACACACATGCATTGGCAGGATATCTTGGCAGGGTCAGTCCATACCAAATCAACACAAGGATTTTGTTCACCATCTCAGATTTGATTGAAATTTGGCATACTTGTAGCCTTTGTAGGAACTAAGAGAAAAATACCAAAATTCATTGAAAAATATTTATCTGCTTAGGATTTAGAGCTATGTAAAGTTCCCAAAAAACGCAAAAAAAAGCTCGGCTGACTATTTTTTAAACTGTAATTTTAGCCCTCGTAGACAAGTTAGAGAGATGGGAGTGGTGTCATTGTCTTTCCTTTTTTGTGCCTTTTCATTTGATATGCAACACAATATATGTTAAGGCATAGGTGGCAATGAGTGTGCAGATAAGCTTGCTAAAAGAGGTTCCGGTATGCCATTCTTTGGTCCAGAGCCAAGCTGTGGCATAAGCAAAACAACTGCTTTTCACACAATAAACAAATGGTCCAGGGACTTACATCGCCAGCAATGGCAAGGTTATACTGGTCAAGCACTTGGCAAAAGGCTGCTAGCAGATACTAGCACTTACTTTACTAACTGGTTGGTGAGGTTGGGCAGAGGTCGGGTTAAGCAGTTGATTGCTTTGATAACTGGACATGGCCATTTCAGGAAACATCTCCACACTCTCGGACTCAGAAATGAAAGTCAGGTGTGTAGGCTCTGCAATCAGTCTGAAGAGACTGCCAAGCACATCATACTGGACTGCGAGAGACTCGGGGCAAGGAGAAGGGCTCTGTTTGGTTGTAAGCAACCAGGTGATGAAAGGGACGCTAGTATTGGTAAAAAACTCCTGGACCTCGTAAAGGATACGGGCATTGGTTTGCCAAACTAACGTACTAGGGACACACAATAAGCTTCGGTTGACGTGTGAGGATCTTTGAATCTTTGGATCTCTGAATCCGTCCCTTCAACAACACATAAACATAAACATATGTTAAGATGAACATATTTTTTCAAATTCAAAAAGAAAATTTAAATTTGAAATTTTGAAAAATGCATACCTACTTTGAAAATTTTCAAAAAAGGTTTTTCACTACGGTACTGTATGTTTTTATTAGTGGATTCTCAAAATATAATTATGGGATTCCAATGGGTTCACTTTCATTTAAATGTTATTGCAAACACAGTTTTGACTAAAATACGGAAACTATAGAGTTTTAGTCAAAATATACAAAGTATTTTTATAAAACTAATGGGTGAAACATCAAAAAACATTTTTAATATGCTTTTAATAAGCTTCCTTATATAAATAAAAAATATAACATTAAACTTAGGTTAAGAATATTTAATTAAGTGGGTCTATAAATGATTTCATTGTGTTAATAAAGTACCTACCGTATAGTTGTTTGTTTTCTCAATACCTATCAAATAAATTGAATGAAATTTAATTAGGATCTAAGTTAGAAGGCTTAAAAAATAACAGCTAGGAGTATTGAATAATGTTACTTTCCTTTAATAAAATATCAGGAGCCTTGTTTAACTGAACAGTACTAGACAAATAAGTTTTATTTGTCTAACTGCTTCAACGCTTCATTTGATTTTGCCGTGTCCTCCTCAGAAAGTTTGTATAGTCTTCATATGGACGTAGTAGGGTCGTCCACTGTACACAAAATATCTTTTAAAGATGTCCACAAATGTCAGGTTTTCCTCTTGGGTATGGAAACGACGGAGAAGGACCAGCTGGGTGCAGAAATGTGACTTTTTCCTCTTCTTCACTTTCATTTTTATTTAGCACATAAGTTAGCCACCATTTACTGTCATATTTAACAGTTACATAACCTTTAACGTCTGCCATTGACATTTTCCCAATTAGTTGTGTGGTGCTCACTGTGCTGTAATTTGTGTCATACAAAAAAACGTTGACTTTGATTTCGGTCAAATTGTCTTCGATTGGGAAATAAGCATGGAACTGTTGAGTTCCTTTTATGGTCTGTGCTTTTTCAAAGTGTGTACTCAAAATCTCGTCAGTATCTATATTCTCTTCTTGCTTGACACACTCAAAGTTAGCAATTTTAATATTTTGGATCGACCAATTAAAAAGTTGTTGAGGCTAGAGTATTCGATTTTCATAAGGTCTCTGTAGTAAGCTTACCCTTGTAGCCATCTTTTGACTAGGCTATACCACCAACTCCATCACATGCTCCTTTACCATGAGCTGAAGCCGAAAAGTGCCTCTCTGCCTCTATTCCAAAATCTTGGGTATGGAAACACAGAATATAAAAATTATTTTTATTCATATATTGCACTGCAGTTCCATGGAAAAAGTAATACATCTTCTCAACATCAAACTGAAAGTAACTTTTCAAAAACTGAATGAGCTTTTTTGAAAGCATTAGACAGCTGTTGTATTGTGCTCCAGACATTCAAAAATAATAATATAGGCTAGCTGACATGTTTTACTTTATCATCTTGATTATAATAAATTACAAAGTTACATAGTCACTTGACCAGTGGTAGCTTTGGGCTTCATCCTGAAGTACAAATGCATAGTTTCTGAGAAATCGAGTGTGACGGCTATAGCTCATGGTAAAGGAGCATGTGGTGGTGTTGGTGATGCAGTCAAAAGGTTTAAGGGCACAGGGCAAGTGTACAGAGACCTTATGAAAATCAAAAACTCACGCGTCAACACTTTTTGATTGGTCAGTCCAAAATATTAAAAGTGTTAACTTTGAGTTTGTCAAGCAAGAAGAGAATATAGATAATGACAAGTTTTTGAGTACACCGTTAGAAAAAGCACAGACCAGTTCCATACTTTTTCCAATCAAAGACAACTTAACCGAAATCAAAGTCAAAGTTTTTTCGTATGGCACAAATTACAGCACAGTGAGCACCACACAACTAATTGGGAAAATGTCAATGGCAGACGTTAACGGTTATGTAACTGTTAAATATGACAGTAAATGGTGGCTAGCTTATGTGCTAAATAAAAATGAAAGTGAAGAAGAGGAAAAAGTCACATTTCTGCACCCAGCTGGTCCTCCCCATCTTTTTCATGTACCCAAGTGGAAAACCTGACATTCGTGGACATCTTTAAAATATATTTTATGTACAGTTGACCCTACTACGCCCACATGAAGACTATACAAACTTTCTGAGGAGGACACGGCAAAATCAAATGAAGCGTTGAAGCAGTTAGACAAATAAAACTTATTTCTGTAGTACTGCTCACTTAAACAAGGTTACTGATATTTTATTAAAGGAAAGTAACATTATTCAATACTCCTAGCTGTTATTTTTTAAGCCTTCTAAATTAGATCCTAGTTAAATTTCATTCAATTTATTTGATAGGTATTGAGAAAACAAACAACTATACGGTAGGTACTTTATTAACACAATGAAATCATTTATAGACCGACTTAATTAAATATTCTTAACCTAAGTTTAATGTTATATTTTTTATTTATATAGTCCTAAGGAAGCTTATTAAAAGCATATTAAAAATGTTTTTGATGTTTCACCCATTAGTTTTATAAAAATACTTCGTATATTTTGACTAAAACCCTATAGTTTGCGTATTTTAGTCAAAACTGTGTTCGCAATAACATTTAAATGAAAGTGAACCCATTGGAATCCCATAATTATACTTTGAGAATCCACAAATAAAAACATACTGAAAAACATATATTTTTTAAATTTTCAAAAGTACCGGTACCTACACATTTTTCAAAATTTCAAATTTACTTTTTTAATTTGAAAAATATATTTTCATCTTAACATATATTGTGTTGTATATCAAATGAAAGGGCACAAAAAAGGAAACACAATGACACCACTCCCATCTCTCTAACTCAACTAGGAGGGATAAAATTACAGTTTAAAAAATAGTCGGCCAAGCTTTTTTTGGCGTTTTTTTGGGAACTTTACATAGCTCTAAATTCTAAGGGGATAAATATTTTTCAATGAAATTTCGTATTTTCCTTAGTTCCTATAAAGGCTACAAGTATGCCAAATTTCAACCAAATCTGAGATGGTGAGGAAAAAATAAATAAAACTGTGTTGATTTGACATGGACTGACCCGCCAAGGGTAGTCCTAAGGTTTAAACAATGACTAAGAGAGGCTTCTTTAACCACCTTAATAAACTTCAGTGTTGCTGCCTTGCTGATTAGTTTATCGAACGAATGAGACATTGCTATTTTTTTATCCTAATGATTTTGAATTTTGTTACTAGGCTAACTCTCCCATCCTTACAAATAAATAAACAAATAAACCTTTCCCCCTGGTTCAGCACCCCCCAAAATAAAATCCTGGCTACGCCCTTGGTTTCAAGCAATGGGTAAAGCAAAAACCTGGGCAAAGAACAAGTAGCTTACATCAGCTAGTTATTCTATATTTTGCTTAAACTGAGTGTACAGGTTGCCTACTGATGGTTTTTACAACATTAGCAGATAACTTCAACAAAGTTATAATTTCGTTATCGGTGTTAACAGTGTTACCAAAATTTTAGGATGTTAAACAGTATAGAGTTACATTTTAGAGTGTATGTAGCCCAGAATACCCTAGGATAAACTATAATTACTAACTTACTTCTTCTGCTTTTTCTCTTGAAAATCCCATGTCCACAAGAATTTGTATCCCACTTTCCGCACTCGCAACTACTTCTGGACCTTCCATGTTCTAACGATTTTTAACTTGGAACTCAAGAAATAAACTAAATTGTAAATATTAATTGACCAGAAATAATATTATAGATTAAACCTAACCTGTCTTCCATCTTTTGTTTACAATTGTTTTTAAATCATGTGGGTGGATGGGATTAGATTTCGGCGTTGCCACACTAATCGTAGCAAATTACTTCACCGTCAAACTTAAGATCCCCCATTTTACACCCAATCAGTCGAAAAAATCCGCTAATAATCTACAAAGGCTGATTTATAAACAAAATCCCCATTTAACCCTCCGAGTGGCATAAGCCACAAAGTGGCTAATTAATACCATAGACTAACTGTAGTTAGTCTATGCTAATACCATAGACTAACCTCGAATCAAGTACTCGAGATATAGTTTTAAAAACCGAGTCGACAGAGTTGAATAGAGTCAGACTCGGAATATTCGGAACGAGTCGGTTCTCTTTGAATAACATCGGCGTTGCAGACATACGACTATTTAATCTTTTAACCATTTAATTGTTACTGCTATCATTATAATGCTACTATATTTATAATTATAATTGATGAACGAAGTGAATCACTGTATTGATGAAGAAGTTTCAGTGGCCGTGTGTGGGTGTGTGTGTGTGTGTGTGTGTGGGTGTGTTATCGAAATACTAAATAACTGTAAAACATTTCTTAATTAAATTTTGAAGGAGTCATTTGGGATACCAAAGGGATGTTTTAATACAGCATTCGTATTTTATTTTGGATTATTAATAGTTATTAAAATTAATTTTAATGTTTGATATTCAGTAGTTGAATTGGTTTTCGTAGTAAGCTATTGACTATGGTTGTCTTTAAAATGTCAGCTGGAATTTGTCTGTGTTTCACTTGAGGGATTTTTATCCCCTATATGGGATATTTTGACTGCTTGTGGGATAAAATGGGATTGTGGGATAAAGTGGGATTTTTTTGAAATCGGCATTACGTCTGCTAGTTTGCTTACAACTTACGACCAGAGCACCTTAGCAGTAGCACTTCTAGTGGATTTTCTCGCCGTACTGGCAGTTGCGGGGTTTCCCATTTTTATCCTCGCTGTCCGCACCTATTATGATTTTATAAACGTCACAGAACGAACACTGAATCATGTCAATTTCGCTGGCCGAGCCATGTTGGAATTAACAAGCAAACTATTTGCCATTATTTAGTACCTACTTCGTACTCTTTAGTACTACCATTAAAAATATTAGTACCTCTCACGTAAATAAATTATTTAATTTAGTTAATTCACCGTATCATTTAACCTATGTCGCATTGCTCAAAATCCTTTGAGGTACTAAAATGTAAAATACCTATAGGTAATTAGTAGATCTAAATAAGCTCTATCTAACGGTATAAATATTGTACTAATACATTATTCAATAATCATATAATATTTAACATTAATTGTGTTGCAATGTTTAACAAATCAGTGGGAAAGTGTGGGATATGACGAGGGATACTATAAGGGAGAGTCTGGGATAAAGTGGGATTTTTTGTATCAGTGCGTGGCATATTTTTACCGTAGAGTGGAAACACTGCATATTTGTTTATAAATTACTCACATGTAAACATAACCAAAACTATGGATTTGGTTATGTTTTGTTCCATCAATTTTTTTTATTTCGAAATCGTTTAAAATGTGAGTGTTATGTAAATTAATAGTGTTTTGTCGTGTTTAAAACAATGCTTGTATCTATTTAGATTTATTATCAGTTTATTTTTTACTGGAAAACTTCGATGTAAAAGCTAAGTGTTTGGACTAGTGATGATAAATTAATAAAATAGGTTTTGGAATTTTTGAATTACTGGGACAGTATAACTTTGTAACACGACTGACTGTGATTGATAATCAAGCGTGTTGTAGACCTATAGTAGTTTCTTTACATTGTGAACAAATTGCTTGATGGCAGACTTACTAAACTATCATACGTGCAAACTATCTTTATTACATGTAATGTACCAAATAAGCCTCACTGTCACCTAATGACATGGGATTAAAGTTTTGTAATCTACCGGTCAGTAAAATAGTCTGGTTACAGTTTATATTTGTTTGCATTTTCTGTGGTTAATATTGATTTTCATAAACAATCAAGATGTCCAAAACTCCGTAATCCCAACCGTCTACATTGTTCAACTAATTACGATGTAGACAGATTGCCCTCCTGAAAAATTGTCATTAATGTAGATGTTGGATTTTGCTTTTAAATCTCTCGTGCTGCGATTTCAGTAGCTTGTGTATTTAAATTCAAACTAACATATATTAATGATGTAAACATTTTTTAATTTAAGGTATGAATTTTATAAGATACTTTTATATAAATAAATCATTGGATACCTTTTTTTACATTAAATGGGTTTAAAACAAGTATATTTCTGTATGTTTAACCCCCTGATTTTGGAGCTGGAAATTAATAGGTCTAATAATTATTGGCAAATTTTCTCTCAGGTTATATATTTAAAACTCGTCGAAAACCATCCGGTACCAAAAATATATTAGTCATTGGCCGAGTCTTAAAAAAGCGTGAACAGGTTCGTATAGTTGTGACTGTACGACAGTTCAACTTGAGCATATTGGCAATACTGTTAATGACAAGGAGAGGGGAGAGCAATGGCGGCGGCAGGGTAAGGGTCCAATGACGTGAGCTGGGCGGGCCACTGCTCCGCTATTGGCTAAAACATGTCAAACCTCGGACCGGATTCCGCCCGGACGGAGTTGCGCCCGGACGCATTTCCACCGGTTAGGAGTGCGGATCGAGTTCCGCTCGGATCGACTTCCATCGTCCCCTTATAACAGCTGTTTGATGAAACTAAATAACTAACATACAATCCCGACTTTGTTTTATGTATCTAGATAATGAAAATCACTTAATAATATCTTGCCATAACAACGTTAATAAACACTAGGCAGCAATACGGATTTTAGCAATTTTAAATTTAAGTAACTGCACAACGCCATCTGTAGAGCCTGATATAAGCGTAGGTTATATTATATAAATCAAACAGGAAAGTTGGCCGGGCTGGTAAGGGCCCGCACTTGCATTTAGGGTGTAGACCAGAGCCTGTACAGACCTAAATTCAGCCCTGGCCGTCTGTATGCAGAACTTCAAACATGCTAGAATCCAGAATCATTGTCCCTGTCTCGTGTACATTCTATGTGCCTAAGAGTAAAAATATGTTATAGTCAATCAGTACAAATGCTGAATTATTTTGACTCAATCCTATCCTACACTATAATATGAGTAAGGTTTGCATGCTCGCTTGCTTGGTTGATTGCTTGCAACTCTTATCTCAAAAACGGCTCCAACGATTTTCTTAAAAAATAACTAATGTGTCCTTCCAACTACTTGTGTTGTAAAACCTGGTATCTGGGTTAAAAATAAGTTCTAGACATGTCCCATCCCCCAAAAAATCAAATAATGTAAAAAGCCGCTATGGAAAATTGGAAAAAAATCACATTGGGCTTTTGGAGATTAAAATAAAAGCAAAAGAGTCATAACAGCTGTTCAAAATCTTTCAGCGAACTCTCAAAGTTATACTCATATAGTTTAAGTACTACCTGGGACTGAACTTTGCTAGGGAAAGGTCAATCTTGTTTATGACTTGGAGTTGTTTTTAACCATGTACCCTACTAACGAGCATTTTTGAGGTCACAACAGTTGTTATTATGATGCACCTTTGAGTCATTCTGGATATGACCACTCTACATGTAATCTTCATTCAAAGAATTTATTATCTGATTTTATGGAACCACATGTAACTCATGTTGTTTATGATTATTAACATGTGGTTTCCTGAGAGCAGAGATTAAAAGATTTGAGAGAAGATTACATACATAGAGTAGTAAAATAAATCAAAGGGATATTGAGCTATAAATAACAACTGGAGTGACCTTAAAAATGTAGAAAAGAGGCAAATGAGTTATAAAATGTGATTATCAGTAGGGGGAAGTGGTGAAATAAGCTCCTAGTCATCTAAACAAACTGACTAGCCTTCCCCCGAGCAAAGTTCGGCCCCCAGGTATCATATACTCTAATATGAGTAAGGTTTGCTTGTATGTTTGCTTGCTTGCGACACTAATCTCAAAAACGGCTTCAACGATTTCCTTCAAATGTTCAAAATAACTAATTTCTGGGATAAAAATAAGTTCTAGACAGGTCTCATCCCCAGGAAAAATCAAATAATGTAAAAAAAAATAAAATGAAAAGTTACAAAAATTAACATTGGGCTTATAGAGTTTTAAATCAACAAAAAAGAATTTTATCAGCTGTTCATAATCAACCAGGGAACTGTCAAAGTAATACTCATGTTTTTTATGATTATTAACATGTGGTTTCCTGAGAACAGAGATTAAAAGATTTGAGTGAAGATTATATATATAGAGTAGTAAAATAAATGAAAAGGACATTGAGCTATAAATAGCAACTGGAGGAACCTTAAAAATGTAGAAAAGAGGCAAATGAGTTACACAAATCTGATTATCAGTAGGGGAAAGTGATGAAATATTACTCCAAGTCATCTAAACTGACTGATTGGCCCTCCCCCGAGCAATGCGGGGCCCCCCAGGTACTGTCGTGTTAAAACGGATATGAGAAGGGTGTTACCACTCCAGTAGTCAGTAGTATTTTTTATTTACATTAGTCCTAAATTATCTGTTCTTGCCGTTGTGGAGTTAAAACGGATATGGGAATGGTGTTACCATTCCATTAGTAAAATGTTTGGTTTATTAATTATCTGTTCTTGCTGTTGTGGAGTTAAAACGGATAACAGAAGAGTGTTACCAATCCAGTACCTGCCTACATATCTTTAAAAATTCAGTCTTCGTTCATCCTCTTACGGGAAGAATGAGCGTACACCTAGTTATTTATAAACAGAACAAAAACTCCCTAGATTAAGAATACAGGTAAGAATCCAAACTCGCTAGTAAAACTCGATTGAGGTTACGTTAGTATATTGTTTTAATTCAGAGATCCCAGTCGACTATACTGTGTCCCGTGTCTATCCGAGTCCGAGTCCTGCGAGTACTGACTCGAGTCGTCTCGGTATCGAGTACGACTTACTCGAGTAAACTAAATACTCGACTCGTCATATCACTTTTTGAAGTGGAATGCGATTGATGGGTAGAAAGTTGGGAAGGTTGTGGGCAAATGTGGGGAGGGGGAGGGGTTTGGAGGCGCGCTAGAGCTCCTAGTGGCAAGGACACGAACTTGGTTTTGCCGCCCGACACAGAACAACAATGGCCATATCCAGTCTACTCATGTATATAGTCAATGAATGCGCCCTACGTTTTTCAGTTTAGCGAATTTCCCTATAGGGAAGAAGCTATTACCGTAGGTCTCATGGTAAGACTTAAGCCCGAGACCATGATAACTTTTCATTTTGAGGTCCCCAGATGCCAAAAACACCATTCGTTCAAATTTGTATATATGTATTTATATATATATAAGTACCATTTATTTGAACGAGTTCGAAAACCAGATGAATCACACCATCCGAAGGGGGGTTTTTGGGGGTTTTGTACCCCAAAAATGTGTTTTTTGGGGGTTTTTACATATGATTTGTATTTAAATCAAATTTTAATTTTTACCATTGAATTCAGCTTAAAAAAACAAACAATTTGGTATTAGCGAATTTTCCCTATAGGGAAGAAGCTATTACCGTAGTCGGCATGGTAAGACCTAGGCCCGGGACCATGATAACTTTTCGTTTTGAGGTCCCCAGACCACAAAAACACCATTCGTTCGAAACTTTATATATATATATATATATATATTATATTATTTAGTTCACTGCATAGGGCTACTATTATAATTATTAACCTTTTATGTTTAAGGTTATTAGCTGCACTGTGATCATGAGGTAAACCTCAAAACACGTGTCAGTGAATTAAAAATGAATTTTGAAGGGTACTCTGGTAATTTTCTTTTAAAAATAATATATATATATATATATATATATATATATATATATATATGTGTCCGTGGGTGCGATAACTCTCGTAAAAAAGGTCCGATTTTGATGAAATTTGGTACAAACGTGTAAAACAGCATTTATGACTTTAAGTTCGAAAACCAGACGGATCGGCCTATCCGAAGGGGTATTTTGGGGGGCTTTTGTACCCCAAAAATGGGTTTTTTGAGTTTTTTACATATAATTTTTGAAAAAATAAAACTTTATTATTTTTAATTGGATTCAGCTTAAAAAGACGGAAAATTTGGTGTTTTAATCATTGTTCTACGTCAATTGGTTACTGAGATATTGAAAGTGCTAAACACAGTACGTTGTCCAATGCTATTCTTATGGAGGATAAGAAAAATTGTATATCTCGCTTATTTATCAACTTATCCTGATGAAACTTGGTATATTGTTTCATTTCATTTTGGTCTATTGATATTTGCACAAAAACCCATTTTTTGGCCTATAGTCCCCGTAGCAGCATACCTGCATACTCAGCCAAACAATACTTATGGAGAATAAGTAACGTGTTATCTCCTTTAATTAAGAACATAAATTAATAAAACTTGGTATGTGGCTTCACCTAGTTGAGTTATATTGATATTTGTATAAAAGCCCATTTTTAGTGTTCCTTATTTCAGCAAACCTGCATACTCAGCCGCCATGTTATTCTTATGGAGAATAATTAAAATGTCATAAATCGTTTATTTATGAATGTATAGTGATGAAACTTGGTATGTGGCTTTATGTGGTATTAAGATAAATTTATACGCATTGAAAATTCGCTGAGTATGCAGGTTTGCTGTTACGGGTATTTTGATTATTGTTCTACGACAATTGGTTACCGAGATATTGAAATTGCTAAACACAGTACGTTGTCTAATGTTATTCTTATGGAGAAAAAGAAATATTGTATATCTCGCTTATTTATGAACATTAACTGACGAAATTTGGTATATGGCTTCATCTGGTTGTGGTTTATTGTTGTTTGCACAAAAAAACAATTTTTTGCCTATGGTTCCTGTAGCAGCAAACCTAGGTACTTGGTCCCCATGTTATTCTTATGGAAAATACTTCAAATGTTATATATCGCTTATTTATGAATGTATATGGATGAAACTTGGTATGTGATTTCACTAAGATGAGTTCTATTGATATTTGCATAAAAACCCATTATTTTATGTGCCTTGTTGCAGCAAACCTGCGTACTCATCCCCAGTGTTATTCTTATGGAGATTAATTAATATTTTAAATATCGCTTGTTTGTAAATATATTTATTATGAATCCTGTTAAGTCTTTTAATGTGTTATGTTATATATTCATTGGAAATTCGCTGAGTATGCAGGTTTGCTGTGACGGGGGTATTAAATCTTACAAAGTATTTTCATAGCTACTAAATATTCAAAATCACAAATCTTAAAGGCAATCTATATGGGGATGGTATACATTATTTTATACTTTTTAGTCCGTTTTAAAAACGTGGTATTTTAAAAAGTTGTTTATTTAATAAATGATTTTCGTTTGATTTATGTATCTATACTCTTGTCGTGAAATATGATAAATTATGATGAAACAAACAAATCCAAGTTGATGTTCAAATCATGAGTAGATATTTGTTTGAATCACCTTGTCGACTCGTTCGATTTCAGCAAGTAGTTCTTTGCCTCACCAAATTTGGCAAAGAACAAAGAACGGCTCGCAATTTTGTTCATCAGTGTTGCCTCCAGTAGTACCAATACCTCCTTGACTGCACACAAAATCTAGCCTGGAAAAACACAAACTCTTTTCGGCTCTGTACACTTTTAGCGAATTTCCCCTATAGGGAAGAAGCTATTACCGTAGGTCTCATGGTAAGACTTAAGCCTGAGACCATGATAACTTTTCATTTTGAGGTCCCCAGATGCCAAAAACACCATTCGTTCAAATTTTTATATATGTATATGTATATATATATATATATATATATATATATATATATATATATATATTTATATATATATATGTGTCCGTAAGCACGATAACTCTCGTAAAAAAGGTCCGATCTTAATGAAATTTGGTACAAATGTGTAAAGTACCATTTATTTGAACGAGTTCGAAAACCAGAAGAATCGCACCATCCGAAGGGGGGTTTTGGGGGGGTTTTGTACCCCAAAAATGTGTTTTTTGGGGTTTTCACATGTAATTTTAATTTAAAGCAAATTTTAATTTATACCATTGAATTCAGCTTAAAAAAACAAACAATTAGGTATTTTGATCATTGCTCTACGTCAATTAGTTACTGAGATATTAAAAGTGCTAAACACAGTACGTTGTCTAATGTTATTCTTACGGAGAAAAAGAAAAAATGTATATCTCGCTTATTTATGAACATAAACTGGCAAAATTTGGTATATGGCTTAATCTGGTTGTGGTTTATTGTTGTTTGCACAAAAAAACAATTTTTCACCTATGGTTCCTGTAGCAGCAAACCTAGGTACTCGGTCCCCATGTTATTCTTATGGAAAATACTTAAAATGTTATATATCGCTTATTTATGAATGTATATGGATGAAACTTGGTATGTGACTTCACTAAGATGAGTTCTATTGATATTTGCATAAAAAACATTATTTTGTGTGCCTTGTTGCAGCAAACCTGCGTACTCATCCCCAATGTTATTCTTATGGAGAATAATTAATATTTTAAATATTGCTTGTTTGTGAATACATTTCTTATGAATCCTGTGAAGTGGTTTAATGTGTTATGTTATATATTCATTGGAAATTCGCTGAGTATGCAGGTTTGCTGCAACGGGGTATTTTCTTTTGTTTACAACCACCGAACATCGAGCGCTTTAGTCAGTCTTTGGTCATTACTCATTATGAGATATGATTTGTTTTTAACCTAATTTAACCTAACTTAAATATTTATTTTTTGACTCATTAGTAGTCCCTGTTTCATCTTGTTATAGGCTATTGGAAGAAAACTAAAATCGTATCTAACTTATTTCATGCTTTCGTATGAGAGGTAAGCGAACATATTGTCATATTTTCATTTCTATAAGTAAACATATATGTAGAATTAGAACAGTGCTTATTTCCAAACACCTGTAGAAGAACCCTTGAATGCTTGAATTTATTTGTAGTTAGGCTATTCCAATTCAAACTCATTGTTTTTCGACAACAACATATTTATGGGATCAACATAATTATAATATTTTATGGGATATAAATATCCCATATATATATATATATATATATATATATATATATATATATATATATATATATATATATATTGATATCCCATAAATATTATAATATTATGTGGATGTTTGATATCAACCTAATCTTTGGGAATGGTGAATTTTATATAAAACATTGCCTTAGAAGAGTTTACCTTAGAAACACATTTTAGTTTTTGATCTGAGCAGTCAGTGGAGTAGGCCTATTTGCCAAGAGCGGCAAATTTTAGGAGCAGGAAAATTTGAGGAAAGAACCTCATTTTTTGGTATAGGCCATGGTGTCCACACAATGAGAATTCCGGGAAAATGCAGGGAATATAGGCCTCATCTAACAGGAATTTCGACAAAAATCTGGAAAGTGCCTTTTTCGGCTGTTCTTGTTTATACGGCTCGGTTGTAGTTTCCAGACGATTAAATAGGTTTTAGTTGTCATGTTCAGCCAACAAGACATGTTTCAGTTGTTGTTTCCGGGCCATAAAATGCAATTAAACTGCTGTGACCAATATGACGCACACAAATCGCCATTTATTGGCGTTTAAACGGGGTCGAAAATCATTTTCGGGCAATAAACCTGGATGCTGTAAGTTAGTCGTTTTTGGACTTTAAAATATGGGAAATGGTTGTTTTCAGTCAATAAAATGCTGTACAATTTCGGGGCATGGAAAATGTTGCTGCCTAGAGACGGCAGATACTTAAATACACCCCTGCGTGCAGGTTTGGGGCCATACACATATTATATAACACAATGGGGGGAGGGGGTATGGCATATTATTATGCTGTGTTATGTGGGGCAGGGAGGTTTCTGTGAACGTTGTAAACATAATTCACACACATTAATCCTAAGAGCTGGCACAGTCCGGTATCTATTAGGCCTAATACTATTATAAATCTTTAAAAATTAAAAAATAATCAAATTGATATCTCAATCAAGGTTGCAGTTAGTTATGTAAAATTACAACTAGTTAAATAACAATTAAACTGAAAATAAATACATAACGTGTTTTAAGTAAGTTCTGTATTGCTTTACACCTATGTTTTGTGTTGTTTTAGAGTGTAAAATTACAACTTGATATAGTATTGCACAATGCCACCCACATCTTTACTTTTTTAATCCTCTGTAACTTTGTATTTTATTCAAATAGTTAAAGAAATCTTAGAAATTGTACACCTACCTTTTATTGACATCCAGAGTAAATACAAAACACATTCTACTCACTACAATAAAGTAAAGGAGACCACAAGTATAAGTATATTTATTATCAAGTCAAAGAAGATCATTTGTGAGCTATATTTAAATAGCAATTGTTTTGTGTTTGTATTAGTTATAAATTAAATTTGTTACGTTTTAGCTGAGATAGTTTATTTTGTTGTTTATATTAGCCTATTAGTAACATTCTTGATTTTATATATACATTTTGCTTTGAAATAAGTTATGAAAACATGTTGTTAAAAGAAAGTCATTTAATGATTCAATAAAACCGATATTCCAAATTGCTAATAAAATTATGTTTAAAAGGTTTAAGCTGCTTTAAAGCCTACTAGAATTGAGTTATTGTACCACATTTGGGAGTGGGGAGAGGGGTGTACTCAAGCTTTATGTTGTGTTATATGGGATAGGGGGGTCTGAAATAAAGACAAAATGCTTTACGTAATATGTGTATGACCCCTTTACTAGGGAATGGCCTGGTAAGAGCATGTGTCTGGTCCACACGGTCCTTCCTTACTGACTGGATCCTCTTCTCCGTAGTCGTAGGAGACCAGGGAATTATCATATTCTTCTTGTGTGTGGGTGTGATAGTAGTTGTGAGCATTTGTTTTCAGTCCAGGTTTGAGCCCCCCCAATTAATTGTGCTAGTTGTGCTATTAGTTGTGTGATAGTGTCATGGTCCAGTGGCTTGGAGGCCTACCTTAACCTGAAGGCCCCACCCTAGAATAAATGGAGTGGTAGTAATCCCTCAGCTACAGTTCCATTTAAGGCTTGTGAAACAATCAAATATAGTTATTGAACTATCGGTAACAACAATGTTTATATTAAACTACTGGTTCCAGTTATACTGAAAACTGAAATGCCTCAAGTCCTGATTCAATATGAATTTTCACTACATTTGTCAAAATCTATTAACAAATACTGAAACATGTTTCAAGACTTGTACCCAAAAAATACCAAATGGGAAGTGTGTGGACACATGAAAACAAACTTAATAGTGAAAGTCCAAAAAATGTGTTTGTAAAATAGATTTTTATCCGATATTGTTATTCTATTCGATGGTGTGATGTTTAAATTAAATTGTTTCACAGGTCTCATACGTAACTGTAGCCTAGATCTCTCTATTAGATTTCCCTCCATTAAAAACCATCCCCTACCAAAAGAAAATATATATTCTGTTTGGTATCCCGTTACAGATTACCTATTTAACTATTGCTAATAAAATTTTAAAATGCATAATAACTAAGCTTATTATGCAGTGTCTGTCTAAAGAAACAGAAGATAAGTGCAGTCATAGAAGTGTCAAAATTTAATAAAAGATAAATTAAATAACAGATACCCCCGTAGCAGCAAACCTGCGTACTCAGCTAATTTCCAATGCATATATATGTATCTTAATCCAACATAAAGCCTACAGCGCTGACTAGCAGGCTATAATATTTCTTGAGGTTAAGAAGTGGTCTTTCAAAATAAAAATGAATCAAATAAAATCTTCTTTATTTATTTAAACAAACAAATTAAAAATTTTTGCTATAAAATAAAATAATTTAAAATTCAAAATAAAATTAAAACTTGATTTTGCTTATCACTTCAATATTTCAAAATAAAAGTAAACTGTTCGATTTTTGATATTACTGAACTTAAATTATGTAATTCTTCTTTCTGAACTTTATCAGTCTGGTCTTAGTTTACCCATTAATAGAAACACTTCGAACCCTTCCAATCTGAAGAAATTCACATCTCGTTGGGTAGACTAGCGACAAACATCCGACACCAGAAATGTACGTAAAATGCCGCAGTCGCCCAGCGAGCGTCAATATATAAGCTTTGGACGGAAGGTTCCCGAAGTCAAGACCGCAGGTCGTCACGTGACTTGGCTCCTGTCCCCTCAGGCCAAGCAACAATTCAAATCATAGTCTCCAACTTCTTTCCGACATCCCCGGACAAGAAAATCGCGAGTTTGCCCAGACTTGCAAAACCAAGTAGCACCATCAATTCTTATTTGCAATTGTCATCAATTATTCACAAAACTTCTTTTATATTATATAAATTATTTCCTTTTTACATGTCACAAATATTATATTAAATATATAGTGTTTTAATGGCAATTGAAACGCTATAAGCCACATATCAAGTTTCATCAATATACATTCATAAATAAACGATTTATGACATTTTAATTATTCTCCATAAGAATAACATGACGGCTGAGTATGCAGGTTTGCTGAAGCAAGGAACACAAAAAATAGGGTATTATACAAATATCAATATAACTCAAGTAGGTAAAGCCATACACCAAATTTTATTAATTTATGTTCATAATTAAGGGAGATAACACGTTACTTATTCTCTATGAGAATAACATGGGGCTGAGTACGCAGGTTTGCTGCTACGGGAACTATCGGCCGAAAATTTTTTTGTATAAATATTAATAGACCACAACGATATGAAGCAATATACCATGTTTCATCAGGAAAATTTTTGCTATAAAATAAAATAATTTAAAATTCAAAATAAAATTAAAACTTGATTTTGCTTATCACTTCAATATTTCAAAATAAAAGTAAACTGTTCGAGTTTTGATATTACTGAACTTAAATTATGTAATTCTTCTTTCTGAACTTTATCAGTCTGGTCTTAGTTTATCTTCAACCCATTAATAGAAACACTTCGAACCCTTCCAATCTGAAGAAATTCACATCTCGTTGGGTAGACTAGCGACAAACATCCGACACCAGAAATGTACGTAAAATGCCGCAGTCGCCCAGCGAGCGTCAATATATAAGCTTTGGACGGAAGGTTCCCGAAGTCAAGACCGCAGGTCGTCACGTGACTTGGCTCCTGTCCCCTCAGGCCAAGCAACAATTCAAATCATAGTCTCCAACTTTTCCAACTCCAATTTACATTGTGTGCTTTCTCCAACTTTTTAAAATTTCATAAAGCGAGATATACAATTTATCTTATCCTCCATAAAAATAACATTGGACAACGTACTGTGTTTAGCACTTTCATTATCTCTGTAACCATTTGACATAGAGTAATGATCAAAACACCAAATTGTGCGTCTTTCTAAGCTGATTGCAATGAAAAAAACTAAAATTTGAGTTTTTCAACAATTATATGTAAAAAGCTCAAAAAACCCATTTTTGGGGTACAAAACCCCCCCAAAATACCCCTTCAGATAGGTCGATCTGTCTGGTTTTCAAACTATAAGTCATAAATGCTGCTTTACACATTTATACCAAATTTCGTCAAAATCGGATGAATTTTACGAGAGTATATACAGTTTCGAACGAATGGTGTTTTTGGCATCTGGGGACCTCAAAACGAGAAAAGTTATCATGGTTCTGGGCCTAGGTCTTACCATGCCGACTACGGTAATAGCTTCTTCCCTATAGGGGAAATTCGCTAAAAATGTACTACCTATTTATCTGTGCTGTTATTAAAATTATCGTTTCTTTACTGTGATCAATTTTTTTACTCTAGATATGATAACTATGGTTGCTTGTCTGGTGTTATGCCGATGAATGTCTGATCCTTTTTGTAGGGGTTTCCAATCCACATAAAGAATCACCTCCCTGATAGAGTGCAACGACTGTCATAAAGTTTAGCTGTGTGTGAAAGCTTCCCTGCAACATGTAGGCTACTTACTCTTTGTACCGGTACTCTAATTTAAGTATAAAATGATTGCTAATGTATTACACTGTAGACATCTATTTATTTATAACAGCTAGAATGTGATTAGACAGACTGTAATATTATTTTAAATTTTAAACTATGAAATGAAATCATCAAAATTCCAATAATAATAAATTTTAATTGACTAGGCCTTTTGATATCAAAGATACCATCATCAGGTCAAATCAACAACATAAACTATGGTATCTTTGATATTGATAACATAAACTATGACCTGACGATGGTATCTTTGATATCAAAATCGGCAGCTTTCTGTGAGGTTTGCCTCGACCACATCTGAGGCCTTCATCGGAACATCGGGAGTACCGCAGGGGTCAATCCTGGGGCCTACACTTTTCAACATTTTTATAAATGACATTGTGTGCTGTATTTCTACCAATTGTCTTCTGTTTGCGGATGATATTAAGGTTTTCAATGTTATTGGCTCTGCACAGGACTTTAATGCACTTCAGGGTGATCTTCAGGCCATTTATGAGTGGTGTACAGATAACAGAATGAGCTTGAATTTGAAAAAGTGCATCGCCTTGACCTTTCACAGAATAACTGCTCCTCGATTGCATGCCTACAGATTGGAGGCTAATGTTCTTGCTAGGCCTGCATCCGTCAGGGATCTTGGGGTAGAGGTACTGCCATCCTTGAGTTGTGAGGCCCATGTCGAAAGGGTTTGCTTGCAAGCTGGTAGGGCTCTGGGACTTCTTGTTCGTTCCTCAAGACATCTTTCTCAGTTTCGTACACTTAGAACCCTGTACTGTTGTAATGTGAGACCTTTGTTGGAGTACTGCTCCGTAGTATGGGCTCCTCATCAAGTCACTCTTCGTGATCGTCTCCAGGGGATTCAAAACAGATTTTTGAGACTGGTGGGATTCCGTGTCGGCTACCGATATCTTGAAGTTCCATTGAGCGAGATATCCAATATGCTGAATCTTCCGAGCTTGCAAACCAGACGTGATGTTCAAGATGTGGTTTTCCTCTACAAGCTGGTTAATGGACTTGTGGACTGCCCCTATCTGCTTGAGAGGATTTACTTTCATGTTCCTTCTTCTACAAGATCCAAAGACCTGTTTGCACGGAGGCAATATAGTACCAACTACGCCCAGCAGTCAACTTTAGCTCGCATCCAGCATCTTGGCAACGTTGTTTCACCGCATGTGGACTTTTTTGCCTCCAGTGATTGGATTGTCAGGCGCCGGGTTGTTGCCTTGCTCTGAGTTGTGTTCTTCTTATGGTTTTTGTTCCTGTGAGATGAGAGTTCTTTCGGTTTGGTTGTATTGTTGTTGTCGTTTATATAAGTATATATTTGTATTGTACATTAGTTGCTACTATGTTGTTTATTGTTATACCAAGTTATATTTGTATATTTTTGTTACTATGTTGAACAAGGGAAACACTTTATATTTTATTTGGCTTTTTTTGAGCATTAGGAATGATTAATTATTGTAAAATGGTTATGCCGTGTATGAATAAATAAAAATAAATAAATAAAAGGCCTAGTCAATTAAAATTTATTATTATTGGAATTTTTAAGATTTCATTTCACAGTTTACAATTTAAATTGATTTCCAATAATTATCTCCAATAATATTATGGATGTAATATTATTGTTAACTATGTTCATATTGGGGGGGGGAGGTGCCAAAAGCAATAACTATCCTGGGCCACATTTTTTCTTAATAATAAAACTAAGTATTAAACAAATTTGTTATAGGTATTATTATCGTACTGTAGAGAAACATGGCTTAAGATGGCATAGAATTGGTTAAACAAAGACAATTTCCTCTAACATTGGCCACAGCGTGTAATGCAAACTTCTGGTTCACAATTAAGAAAGTGAAGATGGCAGTTTATCCCAGTTCGAACAGATGAACAATCAAAGATCATTTGGCAGATTGGAGGAGGAAGATGCGGATGCACTAATTGCTTTCTAAAATGCTGACACAATCGTAGTTGGGTATTTTAAAGTGAACATTAATGAATTATTAATATATAATGACTGATACGGTTTGCCATTAATCTGACTGACATTCCCCATCAGTATAGCCTACTCCCACACAGTTAATAGAAATATAAATAATTCTATAAACATAACATAAACCGTTAAGTCCATCACCACTAAATGATATGTGTAATTAGAATGTGATGTCATCACAGATCCCCCAAATCACTACCGACCTAACAAATTTCATGAGGACTGTGCTGTATGATTTTTTCTTTGTTCCAAACTTCTGAATTCCTTCTCATTTAACTGGATTTGAGTTAGTCTGACATCAGCAATCATGATTTCTTGCAGTTGGTTGATAAAATAATGACTTTTTTATAGAAAAATAGTGCATTGTTTCATTTTACTATTTTTGTTCCTGACTTTTAATACACTAATAGCCCAAAATATAGATAACCTGAGAGGTGATCAGCTTAATTAAATCCGGTAAAAAATAACTTATTTTTTATCGGATTGTTTGGTATAGAATGGGGGTTGTAAAACTAAGTTTGCAACCTCGAAAGCCTTATGGAGAACTTTTGGTAGGCAAAAAACCTCATATTTTTTGTACTTTTTCCGTATTTCTTCTTGTAGGTGCTAAACGACGCCTCGTCCATAAATTTATATACTTGCTGAATTTAAAGTAGACAAGATTTATTATAAAATACACTGGCCAAATTTGTTATTACTAAATGTGGTTCATTTTCCTAAGAACTTTGAGATTTGACAAAATTTGCCGATGGAACCTCAAAATGTTCGCACTTCTTTCATTTTTTCCTGTAACTCGTTAACGAGACCTCGTAGAGAAAATATTATACTTTTGAAATTATAGTAGACATGATGTACTGTACAGTACAATGTTCTGGTCAAATGTAGTATTACTATATTTGGTTGATATCAGAAGGACTTTTAATGTCGATGACATTTGCCGATCAAACTAAAATTTGTTGTACTTATTTCTGTTTTTACCTTGTAAACGAAGTCTCGTACAGAAAATATTACAGTTCCTTTACTTATTTTGTATACTTTTAGTAATTAGACAATTTTCTCAGCGAAAGCGTCATTTAAAAGTTACAGCAAAAACTGAAAGAAGTGTGAAAATGTAAAGGTTATTGGCAAATTTCATCAAATTTCAAAATTTTTGGAATATAACGACTCATAGTAATAACAACTTTGACAAGTGTATTTTATAGAAAATCTTGTCAACTCTTAAATTCAGCAACTATCACATTGTTTGTAACTTGCCTCGTTTCAAGATACAGGAAACAGCAGAAAGTAGTGCGAAACAAGTGAAGTTTATTGGTGAATTTTTGAATTTAAAATATCTTCTAAATATGAATTACACATAGTAATAACAATGTTGACCAATGAATTCTATGATAAATCCGGTCTACTTTAATTTCAGTCAGTATAATATTTTCTGTATAAGGTTTCGTTTACGAGTTACAGGGAAAAAACAAAAGAAGTGTGAACGATTTGAGGTGTTTCAGCAAATTTCGTTGAATTTAAAAGTTCTTCAGAATATGAACCGCACATAGTAATATTAACTTTGACCAGTGCGTTTTACATCAGATCTTGTCTACTCTAAATGGAGCAGCTATAATATTTTCTGTACAACCTCGTTTACAAGGTACAGGAAAAACTGAAAGAAGAACAACTAATTTTAATTTGACCGGCAAATGTCAAACCCTGTAAAGTTTGTCTGAAATAGACCAAACATAGTAATACTAAATTTGACCAGTGAATGTTAATACATCATGTCGACTTTAATTTCAACATCAATAAGGATAACATTGCCCCTACGAGGTCTCGTTTACGAGGTACAGGACAAAAATGAAAGGAGTGCGAACATTTTGAGGTTCATCGGCAAATTTCGTCAAACTTCAAAATTCTTTGGAATATGAACCACATTTAGGTACAGTTAGTTAAAGCCCGCTAATCCGGTATCCAATAGTCCGGCACTTTCAATAATCCAGCATCGGTGTTTTAAGGGTTCCAAAAAACATTGTTTTGTGCACTGTATGAGCCTTTCGAGAGCGATCGGTAGAGTTCGGGCGCGATCGGCCGAGTTCGCGGGCAATCGGCAGGAGTACCTATACCTACTGTATGTATTAGGATATAATACTGTAAATTTATATTGTGGTTGAAATAATTGTATTTAACATTTTCCATAACTGCCAAAATCAGAGAAATCTCAATGGAACATGGAATAATTGACCAGTGATGGTCTTTTGACTCTCTATTTTTATCGTTATTTCCGCTATTCTCGCAATAACGGCTATTTTTAGACGGCGTTCAGTAATTCGGCATTTTCGGTAATCCAGCATTGCCAAAGTCCCGAACATGCCGGATTAGCGAGCTTTTACTGTAATAACAAATATGACCGGTGTACTTTTTAGCAATTCTTGTCTACTCTAAATTCAGAAAGTATATACATTTATGTTCGAGGCATCGTTTAGGGACTACAAGAATATAAATATGGAAAAAGTGGGAAAAATATGAGGTTTTTCACCTACCAAAAGTTCTCCCCATGGCTTTTGAGGTTGCAAACTTAGTTTTACAACCCCCATTCTATACCAAACAATCCGATAAAAAAATAAGTTATTTTTTACTAGATTTAATGTTAGCTGGTATATTGGGTGATAAATACATTTCTTAATTTATCTGATTTAATTGAAAATGCATGTGCCAAATAAATCAAGAAATTATTTACAATTAAAAAAAGAAACGTTTTGAACACTAAATGCAGCTCTAAATAAGTCTTTGGGTATTTTCCGTAAAAGGAACAAAATAATTCAGTGCCCCAGCGGAAGAAAGAAAAGGGGGATTTGGGCTTCTGAAATCAATTGGTGAAATCTATAACCAGTAATGTCTGTGTAAACTGAGCACAGGAGCTCTTTGATGGCACATTTGTACTTGCGCTCTCGCTCCTACACAGGAGCCCTGTTTCTTCTTATCGATCCTACACAGGATCTCCCTGTTTCTTCTTAGTAGGCAAGTTTGTCTAGATCGGTATTGCAAATAATTTAAGCCTTATTTTCTGTCTACACCCTCACAGTGTTTATGTCTTTAAGATATGTGATTAAATTAAATACATTTCATGTTGTAACTAATGCAGGGTTAAGCTAAACGTGGTGTAAAGTGTGACTTCTAGATTTTGCACAATGATTAAGATATTCACAGTTAAAAAAACCGTATGATACTATTTTTATATTTTCAGGCACACACAATGGTTGTATGCAAGTATTTTATGGAAGGATATTGCAAGTTTGGCGTAAGGTGTAAGTTTGATCATGTAGATCCTTATAGAGGGTACGATTCTCCAAGAACTCCAGATTATTCTTCAGAAAGACCTCAAGGTAAGAACTAAGGGAAGAATATAATACCCCCGCCGCAGCAAACCTGCGTATTTAGCGAATTTCCAATGCATAATATATGTCTTAATACCACATAAAGCCGCATACCAAGTTTCATAAAAATATATTCACAAATAAGCGATATATACAATTTTAATTATTCTCCATAAGAATAACATTGGGGATGAGTACATAGGCTGAAACAAAGAACATAAGCAATTGGTTCCATGCAAATATCAATATAACTCGACTAGGTGAAGCCACATTCCTAGTTTCATTAACCCTTTGCAGTCCGACGTCCGATATATCAGACGTCGCTGTTTATGCCAAAAAGTCCAACGTCCGATTTTTCGAACGTCAGGAAAATCGATCATACTGGCTTTATAAATTATCTATTTGTGTTCAAAAGTTAGATTTCGCAAAAAAATAAACTATAATATTTTATAATAAAAAAAGTAATTTGTTTTTTTGTATGAGATTATTATACATATTTGTATGTAGAATTTCATAGGGAAGAAAACAAAAAAAGAATTGTGGCTCTATCTATTAAGGCAAAAAAGTTGAAAACATTTTACTAAATGCTTACAAAATTGATTAAAAAGGCCTGGTATTTTTGGCTAGTACTATAAGTAAAGGTACCAGCATTTTTGGCTAAGACCAAACAATTTTTGGCGGACTGCAAAGGGTTAATATACATTCATAAATAAGCAATATATCCAATTTTGATTAATCTCCATAATAATAACCTGGGGGATGAGTACGCAGGTTTGCTGCAACCAGGAACAAAAAAAATGGGTGTTTAGGCAAATATCAATATAACTCAACTAGGTGAAGTCATATACAAGGTTTTATTAATTTATGTTCATAATTAAGGGAGACATAGCATTTTAATTTTTTCTATAAGAATAACATGGGGGCTGAGTACACAGGTTTGCTATGGGTCCCTTTAGCAAAAAATTGTTTTTTGAGCCAATATCAATAGACCACAACCAGATAGAGCCGTATACCAAGTTTCGTTAGTATACGTTCATAAAGAAGCGAGATATAATTATTTTCTTATTCTCCATAAGAATAGCATTAGACAACGTACTGTGTTTAGCACTTTCAATATCTTGGTAACCGATTGACGTAGAGGAATTATCAAAATACCAAATTGTGTGTTTTTTTTAAACTGAATCCAATGGTGAATTAAAATTTGATTATTTAAAAAATGATATGTAAAAAGTTTTAAAAAAACCATTTTTGGGGTACAAAACTCCCCCAAAATACCCCTTTAGCTAGAGCGATATGGCTGGTTTTCAAAGTTATTCATTAATTTTGCTTTACACGTTTATACCAAATTTCATCAAAATCGGAACTTTTTACGACGAGAGTTATCGCACCCACGGACACACACACACACATATATATATATATATATAATAATATTAACATTTTAAAAAACAAACACCCTTTTTTTAAGATCTTTAATATTTTATTATTTTTTGACTGACATGTTTCGGCAATGATGCCATTTTCAAAGTCAATATAACCTCACTACTACTTGTGAGGTTATATTGACTTTGAAAATGGCATCATTGCCGAAACATGTCAATATCAATCAATGAGAAATATATATATATATATATATATATATATATATATGCGATATATGTAATACGAAATAAAACTCTTGCAACTAATAATGATGTTAAAAGTTAAACAGATATATTAATAATGGTATTATTGGTAGAAAATTAAATTGATTGAAAGTGGAAAAATGAATTAGAACAAATAAGAAAAGCCACGGTTTTTGTAAGAAGGAGAATGAAGATGAATGACACGGATTGTTTTAAAAACACCGACGTCTTGAGTCTTAGGCCTTCCTGTTATTGTCAGCTAAACTTTTTTCCAATAATAATACTGTAATACCTTGATACTTAGATATGTCTTAGATATATATATATATATACAGTTTCGAACGTATAGTGTTTTTGGGGTCTGGGGACCTCAAAACTAAAAGTTATCATGGTCCCAGGCCTGGGTCTTACCATGCTGACTACAGTAATAGCTTCTTCCCTATAGGGGAAATTTGCTAAAAAACTTTTGAAAACTGAACAACAGCAAGAACAGTTTTTTATAAAATAAGTACATTTCCTAAAAATAATAAAAACACTCAACTTGCACAACTTGTTAATCAGTTTTCAACGTTTTTCAATTAAACTTAGAACAAACTTATTTCACGAGCAAATTACAAAATGATATCAAGCTTCAAACAAAGAACAAACTTATTTCACGAGCAAATTACAAAATGATATCAGCTTCAAACAGTAACAATGTTAGAATATTTTGTAAAATAAAAACAACAAAATAATGTGTCGAGCGAAAATAAACATTGAGGTTGTGACTGTTTAGTATGTGATCTGATTGTCTGTTAAAAAAACTGACCCTCTTTCCAGTGCTTAAAAATACTTCATAGTAGCCATTTAAAATTAAATTAAAATATGTCTTCACTTTTGTAGACAGGCCCCAAGGTGTAATTTAAAATGCCAGCCCGAACACGGTAAGAATTGTTTAGATCAGCACTACTTGTTAGTACTGTAGTGTAAAACATCTTCGGTGGCGCATCTTCATGATTAGGTTAGTTCCGAGATTCACCACAACTTACGCCTGACCAGCAGCACCTGTGTCTTTAATGTCCTCTTAAGACCAAACTGTCACGAGTCCAAGTGGCAGAACTGAGAGTGTAGTTATGTAAGGTGTATTTACTCTACATCAACAATTAACTTGTTTATGTCAAGTTGAAAGATCAAAATTGAAATTGGAATTCAACATTTTAAATTAGTAATTGGATGACTAAAGAGAATCTGTGGATTGATTTTGAAAGCTTATTTGCTATTTTTGTGTCGTGTGTTAGCAAAAACTCAATAATGCTAAAACATTCGGCAATGACATTTTTAAGGTGACATTTGTAAAATGTCTAAGGGGTGTTTTAAAATAACTTTTGAAAATCACTGTGATAAGTCTAATATCATTTTTTGAAATATTTGATAATTCAAACTTTTTCTTCCCCCCTAAAATTTGATTTATTGAGGTTCCACTGTAATTATCTTTCTGCCACATTGTGTGACAAAATCCTTGTGGACAGAAAACAATCATTACGGTAATGTCTTATATTTTTCAGGATCATCAATTTTGAAGGCTGCTAGTCCATCATTTGGTAGACAAGAATACAGTCATTCCCCTCAACATGGCTTTGTTCAGCCACAGCAGCACAGCTTTAGCCAACATAGTTTCAGCCGAACACCTCAACACTCATTCAATCAAACGCCTCAACACGGATTTAGCACCCCTCCTCAGCAAAGCAGTTTTGTCCACAAACCTTCAGGGTTGAAATACAATGTTCAAGAAATCATGTAAGTTAATATTCTGTTTGGATATAAAACTAGTTTAGCTCTAGTGAGTGAAGATAAGAACTTGTTTCTGATTGCAGTTACCAATTGTACTTACTATTATTTTCCCCATGAAACAGTCTCCTTTACTTCACAATTATACTTGTATATTTGAATATGCTTTCTGACGTCTCTTTATAATAAGATAAATATATTTAACTAGGGCTGGATTTACCTCTAAGACCAGTCCTAGGGGCGCACAAAGCTTGGGGGTTTGGGGGTTCAAGTGCATGGTAAGAACAAAAATTGTTGAATTATCAAAGACAATTAAATTAGAAAACTTATCCTTTTTGTTAAGTAATTTCTCTGATAATTTTATCAAGTTCAGTAAGTTTATTTTCAGTCGAGACATACATAATTAAACTGATTGTTCAACTGTTTTACAAACTCTAACATTCATGTTTGTAGGAAACTTCAGTATTAAATAAATTCTAATCTGTCATTAATGTTTAATGCATATAAGTGTTATGTGTTCAGAACTATCAAAAAGATTAGGCCTATTTCCATTACCTTGTTGGACTGCCCAATTTATTTAAAACAGCTAAAATACAAAATGTTGATTCTCAAATAAGTGGTGTTGTTATGCGTTAGCAAATTTGTCATTAAAAAGATTACTTTCTTGAAGGATATCGTTGGACCAACCGCCCCCTCCCAACGATGGTATGTAAGGGCGGCAAAATCCCTTGGGCATAGGAACGCCTAAACTTAAAATCTAGCCCTGGTTGATGATGTTATAACCACGGAAATCTTTGCTTACTTGCAATTTTCTTACCTTTGCTTTCATCATTCACTTTTTTTATTTGGATGATCAATTTGCTAAGCTTGTTTTCCCTTCCATAGTTTACACAACATTTAAAAAGAAAATCCAGGGTTTTAACCCCTCAGGGGCTGCCCAACATTCCAGGACTGGATGACTATTCACCTGAATCTCTAGGCGTGTCACGACTGTGTAGCTACTGTTACCTGTCCACAGGCAGATCGTGGTGAGAGACATTACCCAACTAGAGAAGGGAGGCCAGTGGCAGTTGTCCTGCTACAGTCCCCTCAGGGAGCTGCCCAACATGCCAGGACTGGACGACTATTCACCTGAAGAGCTACGTTGGGAATGCTACAAGGCCTTACAGAATGGTTCTCTGCCTTTATGTGTATGTATCAGACCTGTCTGTTCATTTGGTATATTGACAAAACATTTTATACAAGTAGCCAGTTTTTCGACCTTGGTAAAAGAATTCCACGACGTTTGGAAATACTATCAATGATATTGTCTTTCTAAATCTCCAACTTTTAAAGTTGAAAGTTTTAATTGCTTCCAATCTAATATAAAATAAGTAGACTCTCAGAAATCCAGACTATTGTGGCGGATGGCCGGTCCTGATTTTGAACAATCCAGATTTCTCGGAGCTGGGCATGAATCATCAATTCCGCCTTTTAGTGAACAATAATGTCAATATGCGTTTATGTTTATGTGCTAATACAAGAATCAGCTAATACAGTAGAACCTCGTTAATCCATCACCTATGAGACCGAGAGCATGGTCGGAACACAAAAAAGGTCGGATTATTAGAGGATTTCTAATTTATTACAGTTCTTGAAAATGGCACGGAAACACAGAGCACCTTCAATGCAAACTAAATGGCATTTGTGTAATGCGGGATAATCACGTGAAAACTGAAGGCGCTAAACCGTGAAGTTCCTTTTTTTTGTTTTATTTGCAACAAACAAAAAATAAAAACATTCAAGATCATTGGTCCGGATAACTGAGAGTCTACTGCATGTTTGGCCGGTACAATGGAACCTGTTATGTGTTAACTAAATAATCAGAACTAAAAAAATAAGATCCTAAAAATTATGTTTCTTTAAAAATGTGTCTCAAATTTATTGTACTGGGATGGAGCAATTTGTTTTAGTCTTGTAATTTAGTTGGAACCAGAAATTAAAAAATTAATAGGCTAACATTTTCTATTGCAAATTATTTGGTTTTGAGTAAAATATTTGAACCAATATGCTTATGACCTTATGACAATGTTATAAATAGTTTTTTTTGAAATTGTATTTGAAATTGTACTCCCAATGAAGGCTTAAGCCGAAAATTTGAGTTTTTTAATTAAAGAATGTGTATTGGGGTTGTTTTGGTTAATGACAATGTTATCATAAATTTAAGCTATGCAAATTTATACAAGAAAATGTGGAAAATAGTATAATTTATAAAATATTAAATGACTTAGCCAATGACTGTTTTGAGGATAATATTTGCAAAACTATTTTTTAGTTAGCATTGTGTGAGATTATTTGGATAAAAATATGCTATACAAAAATTAAAGCATAGTTTGTGGAATAAGGTGTGAATGTTACTTTCAAACAGAAATCACACATTAAGAAACCAATTTTTAAACTCAAATTTGTTGATTGCTTTCATCAAGGAAAATTTGCAGAGCTGTTATAAAACAAAAAAGGTTAATCTCCAAGGTGAAATACTTTAACCTCCCCTGATCCCCCTCCACGAAAAGGGATATTCAACCAACTAGTAAAAGAACACAGGTATCGTGGTTTGTGGGTGTATATTGTATCTGTTTAGATTCAAAAAATCAAATTTGACTGGTTTTGAAGAAATTCTCTTATCTCTTGGGCTTTAAGTGTTTGTAAAACTGTTAAGTTATTACATATATAATATATTACATTTTGGCTTACTTTCAAAATAGTTTTCAACAAAACATAGGATTGAGAGAGTAAAATGGTTAACCAAATGAAAAATTATATTTGCATTACTCTCTCTTATGATTATTTCTTACATATTAACTCACATAGATTTATATTTTTCAGCAAGTAATTGTGCAACAGCTGTTTGGAAATGTTGCTAAAATAAATAATGAACTAAAGAGGAAGGATTCCGGATATTCAATAATCGTAAGTATTTCGTTTTTAAAAAGCCAAATAATTTCAATACTTGGACATTTTCCTTACTCCTTGTTGATATGAGCCAATGTCAGCTTTTGAATCTGCTACGTACAAACATGGTTAATTTACGGTATAAGCAATCAGCCGTCATGAGCACTGAATATGGTCTGCGTCTGTCATGTGGTGTAACCTAGCTGCTGACTAACTTGTCCGACCAATAGACTGTAATACCACCTGTATCAGCTACCTAGTCTGATTAGGCTGATATAGGGCGCTACACTCCCAGTGAGGGGGTTGCACTTAGATCGAGGATTTGATCCCCGTCTCAGTTGTGGTTTTTATGGACAATCCATGGAGAGTTCACCTGTCTGTGGCAAAGTTGAATGGGAAGGTGAACAGGAATCAGAAGCAAACTGTGGAAGGCTCAGGTCCAAGCCGAGAGAATGCATGGATTCTTCGCAAATTGCACATCTGGTCAGATGTTTTATTTTCACCTATCCATATTGTGTGTGTGTCCACCGGAAGCATGTATTTTATGATTTTAAATATTTAGGCATCAAAATACTAAACAATCTAAATATACATTGTATATTCAACTTTTCCATTCATAAGCTTGGCACTCGGAGGGTTCTCTGAAGTGTAAGATATGATAGAACATGTTTTGGATGGTAGTTATTTTCCCAATATATGTACCGGGTGCCAAAATGTCCGGCAATGATGGAATATTTCATGAATAAACATTAATGCTCTATTTTCAATGCTACTAAAAAACATACAACAATGAAACTCTTCATGTCCTTACTGTAGCTACCGACTCTGATACATTTAACAAGCATATTTCACTTTGGGGGTGTCCTGTGGTGGAAGTCTCAGAAATCTTAAATTTGATCACAGATTGAATTATACCTCATTTGTAATGGCTATTACTAATAAGTAATAGCCATTACAAAATGGAGCTCTAATGTACACCTTTATGCAAATTTGACCTCAAACAGAAAGATGCCTCTAACACCTGAGTCGGAATGGCAACTTTGCATTCAAATACCAATAGCAAAATTTAAAAATTTGATTATTTCCTAAAGATATTTTGGTACAATTGTCCTTTAGAGGAAATATATTTATGCAAGAATTTTCTAATATCATTACACTTATTGGCAGTAACCTGAACAGCCTGGAAATTGTACAACGTTGAATCTTACTAATGGTATTAGTATAACCTATGCCTATGTCTTATGGTACAAGGCTATTTAATAGGACTTTCACATAGCTACCTTGTATACTCTTTTTGATCAATGTCTAAAGTAATTTTATATTTTCAAGCTAGTAGCTCAAAACAATGTTTTGTCTATTTAATCAAACATGGAATCCGTCCAAGCTTTGAGTAAGCAACCATCTTCTGCCAGTATAAACAAGCTGTTTGCATTGTAAATAGCTATTTTAAGGATCCAGTGAAACTCATTTCATGATGTGTGTTTAACTTATAAAAATCAAAGATGACAGTGAAGACTTGTAGGAAATAACACACCATTAGATTAAACCAAATTACAACAATTGAAGAATTCTTCCACGCAAATTAACAACATTCACGCCAAGGAGAAATAACGAGACATTATTCTGTATGATTCTGTCATTCTCTGATTAGGTCTGATGATGACCAGTGTGACTGGTTGATATTGATTGCCTTGTACCATGTTTAATGTAGTGGTATGCGAGTAATCGAAACATCGACTTTTCGGCTGAGTATTTTAATACTCAAACTCGACTCAAAATTTTGAAAAATTCGTAAAAGTTCGAGCAACTATTTTCCACCGATTTCCAGATGATCGTTAACGATTGCGACCGGCCAAATCGCGTAGTAACGGCCGCTAAAAGTGATCGCATCACGTAAAATCGGCCGAAAATGATGACCATTCCACGTAAATGACGACGGAAAACATAATATCGGCCAAAAGACGATTGGATCACGTAATCAAGGCCGAAAATGACGATGGTGTACATAATATCGACAAAAGTGGCGACCGGGCCATTTAATATTGTCCGTAACTAACGATTTTGTCATCTAATATTGATTATAAGTGATGTCTGGACCAGGTGATATTGGCCAAATGACAATTGGACTGTGTTTTATCGGCCGGAAACGAATGTCAAACCGAGTTTTGTTTGTCAATACGTAATCCAGTTTGATTGTACTGGCCAAAACTTTGTATTGCTACTCATGTATTAGTTAGAAACCATGTTTAGATTATCAAATCTGGAGTGGTATCCAAATCCCAATACACTATTTGAAACTACCAACTGATGGCAAAAACTCGCTCAAAAATACTCGAAACTCAAAAATAATTGGCACTACTCGACTCGACTTGACTCGATTAAAAAAAATCAATCCTCGCACACCCCTAGTTTAATGTTTACCTTTTTGAATGCAAGTGTAAATATATTTTATATTGTTAAAAGACATTATTAATTGCAGATTGTTTACTAAACAAACAAATTTACAAGGGTAAATGTTAGTCAAAATAACTAACTGAAATTGGGCTGCTGAATAAGCGTCCTTCATACAGAGTTTGTGTTAGAAACTGTAACAAACTGTAAAAATAAGACTGTTCCCATGAGAATACCAAGCAGTGGCGGAACAGTAACTCACACTGTTAGTTACATATATCTTGCTAAAATTCTGTAAGAAGGTAATGTTTTCAGCGGCCCAACTGTGGATAATTTTACTGGCCTCAAATTGTCACTCTTACCAGCTAAATATGACTAGGCTTGACGATCCCAGTTCCACCGGGAAAATTCAAATATACCCTCGTCGCATCAAACCTGCGTACTCAGCGAATTTCCAATGCATATTTATATGTATCACTACTACATAAGGCCACTTACCAAGTTTCACAAAATTACATTCATAAATAAATGATATACCACATTTTTATTTACCATTTATCACAGAAGATAAGTAACGTGTTTTTTTGCAATTATCAATATAACTGAACCAGATGAAGCTACATACCAAATTATATTAATTTAGGTTCATAATTAAGGGAGGTATACAACTTTACTTATTCTCTATATGAATAACATGGGGGCCGAGTGTGCAGGTTTGCTGCTATGAGGACTATCAACAAAAAACTTTTGATGTGCTAATATCAATATACCACAACTAGTTGAAGCCACATACCAAGTTTCATCAATATACATTTAAACAAAATAGAGATATCAAATTTTATTTAGTCTCCGATAACATTGGACAACTGTTACATGCAAGACATTGCCAAACACGAAAACGCAAGAAACAAACAACAATGTAATCTCGACCGAGAGAATAAGCCAGGCAACCGGCGCAGTCACGTGACAGCCCGACCAACAAAACTCCTGGAAACCGCGAAATCGCCCCATTCCTCGTAACTTGACCGCGTGCTTCACTTCGTTCTTCAAAATTAAATCGCTACTTTAAACTCTCTCAAAATTCGTCGATTTGTTTGCGGGTGCACCCCACCAACGTAATTCTATTTCGCGAATTATTAACGGGAAAGTATAAACGCGCGATTTGAATTTAATTCAATTCGGTAACTTTAAACAAATTTTGTGAGCACATTTCTTTTCAAAATTCAGGTCGAGTCAGGCAAAAGTTGGGCAAAGGTAACAATTAAAGGGGATTAGTAATTTATTTGAAGTGCAAAATCATTTATCGTTATTTAGTTTATGGTGTGTTATTATTGTACTTCAAATGTTTACGTAAGTAACTAGATTTAATATTGTAATTTTAGTACTTGGTCACAGTTTCTATAACATTGTAGTATATCATTGTTGACGGATATTGTATTTAAATCTTATTTGTTATATTGTTAATTCTCATATCTTTATTCACTGTTAATTCTTGAAATTTTATTGTTATATTTTTAAAACACTGTGAAATAATCTGGTGTGAACTCATCCCTTAGGAATCATATTGAAACATACAGGAAATTCAGTATTTAAAATTAAAATTGTTTAAATTGAGTATATTGTAAAGAATTATTGTAAGAGCTGTAAATCGTGCCAGTAAATTAAATCAAATCTGAATATCAAAGGATTCATGAGTTTGGTTGATTTTACAAAATAAATAATATGCACAAATAAGCAGATAGTAGGACACTCTTATGTCATCCTCGATCTAGTCAATGCTGTGAGTACATCAAATGGATTAGTGGCAATTGTTGAAGGCTAGAGTACTGGAGGTTAGGTGGAGATAGTGTACATTATATTAAATTCCCAGGAACTCGCTTGCGGCAGTGCCACGTGCCAGTAAATATTATTCTATACCCTGTTATGTCCATATCTCACTGCTGACTCACATTGTGTAATTTACTAAAGTGCAATTAAACTCTTCAATAATAAGTAAATAGTAAGGCCTTAAAATCCGCCAAACGATTGAATAACCTAACTTAAAGTAATTATAATTCAAGATCACCCTTTATGGCTCTTTGTTCCTCCAAAGGACATGTGACAAACTTATACTTAATAAACTGATTTCCTTCAACCATTGTTCTCATTGAAAGCAACCCACACATATTCAGAGATCCACGAAGGTTTCCCGGGCCCAGCAGCCTTCCACATCTCTGTATTAGATTTTAAGTAAGTGAGTTAATTAAGATAAAGAGTTACATTTTAGTAGTTGTCAGCTAAAGAGGAAATATACAAGGTATTTTTCATAACACAACGTATTGTGTTTAGCACTTTGAATATCTCTGCAACGGTTGAACGTAGAACAAGTAAAACACCAAAATGATTGTTTGTAGAGCTAAACGTATTGATAAAAAGAAATGTGAAGTTTTTAGTAAAATTATCTGAGAAAAATCTAAAAACCTTTTTTCCATAAGGTTAACATGGGACACATTTGTTTACTCTTCTCCACAACCACTTAACCTAGGTTAATGATTGAAAATACTAAATTATTTGTTTTTTAAGCACTATAAAATTGTTATAGCCAAAATTTAGTGTTTTTAACATTTTGGGTTAAAAATTTTTAAAAACTGATTTTTTTGAAAATTGTAAACCCCCATAAAACCCCCTTCCCGATCGATCTGGTTTTCGAACTTAAGTCATAAATGCTACTCTCCACATTTGTGCCAAATTTCATCAAAATCGGACACTACTTCAAAAGTTATCGAGGTAACGGACACATAAATATACATGTATAAATTTGAACGAATAGTGTTTTTGGCATCTGGGGACCTCAAAACGAAAAGTTATCATGGTCTCGGGCTTAAGTCTTACCATGCCACCTACGGTAATAGCTTCTTCCTTATAGGGGAAATTCGCTAAGAGGGAAAAAAACTTGGATTGAACTGCATCTGTAGAAATACTGATGAAATTTTACATTTTTATAATCACCTGGCTAAATATAATCATCATCTGCCACTTTTAAGGCCAATGAGTTAAAGTCCTCAGTATCTTCATTTTCTGAATGTGAACACAATGTCCTAACAAACAATTTTTATATGCATTGTCAAGGTTTCGTCACATAGATTTCCCCATTTGATTACATGTGCATTCCAAATTCTGTGTTTTATATATGGATAACTTTTTTATTAGCATTTATATACATTTATATATATAGATAGCATGGGATTCCTCATTGTTTTCCAGTTCTGATAATTATTGTGAACATGTGAACCAATCTATAATATTATAATACAAACAAGGATTGGTAATATTGTGGGATTATGGTTTCAAGACTCAGTGATCTGGGCTCTCATGATGACAAAACCCCAACAACCATTGCAAATTTTACTGACATCCGTTCATCACAATTGAAAATTACGTTAACTGTTCCTCTCTCCATTTTCAGGACAGATGGTTGCGAGACAGTGAACAACAAGCAGCTCAAAACCCAGTAGAGCAACCTACTCCAGCATTTACATCGTCTTTTGGAGGGAGCAGTGTCACCCCGAGTGCGTTCAGTTCTCCGTTTTTCGCTAGTGAGCCACAGGCCCAGCAACCACAACCTCAACCTCAACCGGCTGCCAGTTCATTCTCCTTCTCCCTTTCGCCTCAGCAGCCTCCCCCCTCTAATGCTCAACCATTCCCACAAAACAGTTCAGTGATCTCGAGCAATCAAACTTCTGCTTTCGCCCCAAGCAATCCGACTTCTGCTTTCACCACCCAAAATGCCTGTCTGTTCTCGTCTCCTCTTCGTACCCAAGTCGCGGACAGTCAGGTGTATTCCACCAACGAAGCGTTGTCAGAGGCTGAGCTTAAAGCATTCCAGGCAAACAGGTTTGTCCTGGGATCCATACCAACTAAACCTCCTCCCAGGGCTCTGTGCAACTTGTGATATGTTGATAACATTTAGTTACCGTGTATTTTTGATTAAGAAGAAGTATTTTTAAATAAATTTATTGTCATTTAATTTATTGTGCATTTCTTTGAACCAGGTTAACCCTAGCAGTGGCCAATGGTGAATTGTTTGGTGGCCAGGGTAATTTTGCTAAATTTCATGTGTCTTCAAAAATGTGTTTAAATTTGAAAAGTGAATTATGTCATATCAATATCATTTTGGGGGGCATGCCATCCGGTCAGTATGGCGGTCCGCCGGCAGTAGTCTCCAGCCGGCGCCAAAACGGTTTGACCATTAAGAGCGGGCTCGCTATAGGCACCTTGCGATCGAGGCGTCTTCATTCATATGGTGACAGCGCTGAGCATCAGGTCTACCAATAATGTTAAAATGACAAACTGAAATATCACGGAATCAATCTTCGGATTATTCGGGTTTATCTGTCAATGTTAATAAAGTTGTGACACATGTACTAGATTAGTATATTCACCCATTAAATTGTATGTTATTTAATATACAGTGTGTAAAAAAAGTCCGTCCCCCCTTTAGTAACAAACAAATCACCTTTGGGGAACGATACTAACTTAACCTAAAGTATCTTTTGATGTTATCAAAAATTTTGAGTATACCCCAAAAATGGGGGATTTTGGGGGCAACTAAAAATTTTCAAATGTAAACCCCTTTTGAGTGACCCCTCATTTTAAAGAGCTTTAAAAAAATAGGCAAATGGTGGAGGTTGGAGGTCTGTAATGTGTTTCTATCCAAAATGGCATCTTGTCAAAGTTTTGAATACAACTCATTCTTAAAACCTGGCGTCTAAGAATTTGGAGTTTTAATTTCACCTTTGGTGACTTAAAACTGAAATGACTCTTGAAGAAATGCTATTAAATGAAGGACTGGTCTCTTTTGGTAATATTTAAGATGTTGAGAACCCGCAAAAATGGGGGATTTTAGGGGCAACTCAACATTTCCTAATGTAAACCCCTTTTGAAGGGGTTAAATTTACTTTTAACTGTCACCCTTCACCTAGGTTTAAAAATCTCTTTAAAATGAGGGGTCACTCAAAAGGGGTTTACATCAGAAAATTTTGAGTTGCCCCCAAAATCCCCATTTTTGCGGGACACTCAAAATTTAAATATCACCAAAAGAGACCACGTCTTCATTTAATAGCATTTAAATAAGAGTCGTTCCAGTTTAAAGTCACCAAAGGTGAAATTAAAACTCCAAAAGCCTTAAGACGCCAGTTTCAAGAATGAGTTGTATTCAAAACTTTGACAAGTTGCCATTTTGGACATAAATACGTTACAGACCTCCAACCTCCACCATTCGCCTATTTTTTTAAAGCTCTTTAAAATGAGGGGTCACTCAAAAGGGGTTTACATTTGAGAATTTTGAGTTGCCCCCAAAATCCCCCATTTTTGGGGGACACTCAAAATTTTCGATAATGTCAAAAGATACTTTGGGTTAAGTTAGTATCGTTCCCCAAAGATGATTTGTTTGTTTTAACAAACAACAAAATTAAAGGGGGGGGGACGGACTTTTTTACACACTGTATATTGTTAGTGAGCAGAAGAGGCCTAACGAATGTAAATCTTAGCTACGGTATACTGAGTTTAGGGTTGCCATATAACCGGATTTGCCCGGAGATTACCGGATTTTGAGAGTAAAAATGTAACTCCAGGGAATTTTCTTGAAAAATTAAAAATCTCTTTTTATAGTTTTTCCCAAAAATGCGTTAACACAAATTTTGTGTTGAAAACCTATCTGTGAACGAAAATGTATTTACGTTTGCAACTTTATCATCATGCAACGATTGCCAAAGCTAAATCCTCCCTTTAACTCTAACCTCTATAATTTGTTACCCTTTGGCTTTATTTCAGCGGGAAATATCGTTAACTTTCACATTATATTCGCCGTTACAGAACGCTGAAAATCAATATGAATGTTTATGGCTCTCTGCAGTATTAAATTATAAATCTGAAAAGTAGGTAGCCTATATTGTTTTAGGCATTAGATTTTAGTTTTTATACTTTTGTATATTTTTTGTGATTTACCATTTAAATCAAACCAAAAATAATAATAGACGCCAAAATACACTTTCTTACAAAGTTTACTTTAATCTTCCATTACTTTTTATGACACCCACTAAATTTTGAAGCTTTATGCATTTAAAATTAGCAAATAATTTGATTTTATAATTGATTTGATATGCTAAAAACATTAAAAAACGTTTTTAATACATGATATTCAACATTTGACCGAGGGGGGGGCACCCTTGGACCCTCAAAACCCGTGGGGGTTATTACAAAATCTCCTCTTTTTTAGGGGTCGCCAGCTAAAATCTCCTCTTTTGGTACTTTGGTATTATACGGATGCCACCCTTATACAGCGCGCTGCGGCAGTTATGTTAGGATGGGTTATCATAAAAATACGTACTGTTTCCTCTTCATTTCGAGGTAAATCCCACACCAAAAGAACGTCACTCATTATGAAAACAAATGTAACGTAGTGCACGGCAATAAATCACTCATGACACTGACCCAGATACAGGCGGTGACAGGTGATGCGCGCGCTCCGGTCAACGACCTGACCTTGGCCTATTTGGAGGGGGTTTGGCGGCCGGAAGTATGACTCATCAGGTATCGTTCAGTTCGTAACGAAACAAGGAAAGTCCTACAATCATTTTTATGATAACCCATCCTAACATAACTGCCGCAGCGCGCTGTATAAGGGTGGCATCCGTATAATACCAAAGTACCCCTCTTTTTCCCATACTACCATCTGGCAACCTTAACTGCGTTTTATTAGGTATTTTAAACCACGTAAACCGAAAGTACGTCTTATTTGTTTACCAACGAATTCCTAATACTTTTTTCATAGTATTAAATTAAAAATGGGAAGGTGTTTGACCAAATCATACTCGTATGCTAATACAAATATTAATGAAGAAAGCAAAACAAAGCTGATACGTATGTTGGGTAACTGGTTTGTTTCAAACCGTAGATAGTCTACTAATTGTAATTTGTTTTTCAAATTACATAAATTTATATTGACAAACCTTAATGTTAACCCCAGGTATAACGTAATTAAATAATTTTTCTTCTAAATCCTTCTGATGTTGTTGAAGGTGATTGTATTCTTGGTTGACTATTAGGCATTCTCATCTTCTATAAAACTATATTAAGTTACTTAATATAGTTTTACACAATCATTTTGTTATATTAACACAGGTTAAGTTTACTTATAACCAAGATTGAATTGTTACACAACATTATTTAATTACTTGGTTGACTATTAGGCATTCTCATCTTCTATTAAGTCATCATAATTATTAAGTAACTTAATATAGTTTTATAGAAGATGAGAATGCCTAATAGTCAACCAAGTAATTAAATAATGTTGTGTAACAATTCAATCTTGGTTATAAGTAAACTTAACCTGTGTTAATATAACAAAATGATTGTGTTCAAAGAACAAATTAAACTGGAGTTGCTCTAAGGGTGAACGGTGAGTCCATTTACTTAAAACCACTTATACTATACAAGGAAGAAAAACCTCTAGGTAATCTTTTTGGCTTTCAGTTAGAATGAAAAGAGTGGGGTATTATGTTTCTTTGGCGGTTCACCCAATCAAAACGTGGTGGCTGAGGCGGTAGCGAACGCAAGTTCAACGCCGACGGCCTGGGTTCGATCCCTGGACCTGAGGAATCTAACTTTTTGATCATATTTTTTGTAAAAGATTTAACTTTAATTTATTAAGAATTTGAAGTCCAATTTTACCAATAAATTATTTAGCGAAATTGATTTATTATGTTAAGTTAGGAATTGAAATAGTCTCTTATAAAACCAGGTTAATAAACTTCTGTAGTATTTTTAAAAAGGGAAATGTTACCGACCCATCATGTTATCGCCCTGTCTCTCTACTGCCTGTTTTTTCAAAAATTTTTGAACGTGTTGTTTATATTCAACTACTTGAATATCTTGAAATTAATCAGTTGCTTGATAAAGAACGACATGGTTTTAGACCAGGAAAATCCACCATAACAGCTGGCATAGAATTTATAGAAAATATTATAATTTCAGTAGACAAAGGTGAAAAGGTTGTTGGAGTATTTTTAGACCTTAGTAGAGCACTTGACAGTGTCTCACATTGTAAGCTGTTAAACACCCTAAATGAATTTGGAATCTTTGGAAAAGAGCTGAGGTGGTTTGCTTCATACCTAAAAAACAGAGAACAATTTGTTGAGGTTGACTATGTGGTAGAACAAAATAATGCAAAATACATTGAAAAATTCAGATCCCAGCATCAAACACTGCGATATGGGGCACCCCAGGGGTCGATCTTGGGGCCCCTTCTGTTCCTCTGTTACATCAGGGGTATGCCGGAGACGATTCTTGGGAGTGATGGGTCCATGTGTCTGTATGCTGATGATTCTAATGTTTTATTTTCAGGAAAATCACAAATACATATTGAAGAGTCTTCATCTGAAAGTCTTTTGTCTAGTAAAAAATTTCTGGATAAAAAAAATCTGCTTATTAATGTAAACAAATCAAATTTCATATCATTTTCAACTAAACAATCTAAAGCAAAATTTGAACCTAATATTTTAATAAAGACAGATAGAATAGATCAAGTGAGCCGAACAAAGTTTCTTGGTTTAATTATTGATGAAAAACTTTCTTGGAATGATCACATCAATCATGTGGTCAAAAGATTATCTTCTGGTATTTATGCACTGCGACAGATGTCTAAGATTTGCAATTTGGAAACTCTAAAGACAATCTATTATTCATTAATCCACTGCCACATATCTTATGGTATTGCTATTTATGGAGCAACAACAAAAAAAAACTTAGATAAAATACTTATCCAACAAAAAAGAGCTATTATCCGTGTAATGATGAAGCTAAAAAGAATGGATTCAGTTAAAAACTTATTTTGCGAACTGGGGATATTAACAGTTTACAATTTGTATATTTATGAAACAATTATTTATGCAAAACTGCTTCAGTTGTCATCCACTTCTGGCGAATATAACACACGTTTCAAAATTAATCTACCTAGACGTAATTTAGAATTTTATACAAAAAAGACCTCTTATGCAGGACTTAAATTCCTTCTGCATCTACCAGTACCCTTAAGGCTAGAAAGCAATTTAAATAGATTTAAACGGCTACTAAAATATTTATTAATAAATAACCCCTCCTATTCAATTCAAGAATTTATAAATACCAAACGCTGATCTTTTGAATTCCATCCTGCTGTAACCTTTTCATAAGCATCCCAACAAGTGACAGTTACAGATATGTCTGAGAATTGACCTTTGTACTAGAAGTTTATTTTCTTATTAATTTAATAATTTGCAATATGTTTAAGTTACAATTTAAATGTTATTATTTTCTTAGTTGGAAATTTTTCAGACTTAAGATTTGCAAATTGAAAATTTACTATTTTGGACATTGTAAGAACATGTTGACATTGTTTGATTTAATTTAATTTTATAAGTTTATTTTATAATCATAATTTGTGACCCTATTCAAAACATGTAATGTGTTACTTATTGAATAAAGAAGATTTGATTGATTGATTGATTGATAGCCCAAGGTAGGCTATTGCATTGTGAGCCAGGAAAAGTCATTAAGTAGGCTACTTTTTGAGTAAAAACATAATTATTTCAAAATGTAGAACCCTATAATCAATAAATTTCCCCAGTGAGTGTTAAAACTATATATATATATATGATGAAGGCTATCGTATAATATAAAAATAACAGTGAAAAGTTAGGCTATGTTTTTACTTTTGGAACCTAACAGTGTTTCTATTTTTGAATAGCCTACTCTCAAACTGCCGGACTTACAGATGAAATATTTATTGTCCATTGAACTGTACAACTTATTTACGTGTATATTATTTTAATTCCAAAATACCAATAACCTACAATGTCTCCCCCCATGCGAATGAATCGTCTAGGCTAACTTACGATTTTTGAATTTCACAACAATTCTTTCTTTTTATTTCTTTTCACAAATCTTTTTATTTTGATAAGCTTTCTTGCAAAAGGGTGAATGTATTATTTTGAATTATTTTTGTATACATTACATGTACAACTCTTTAATACCAGTACTTATACTTTAGTACAATTTGTTAATACTGTAAATGTTAACGTTATGTTTACAAAATAATAAATTTACTTATAATGCCGCGGTTGCTGCAGCCCTTGTTTACTCCTTTTACTAACGTTTCACGTTATGTACACAAAATAATAAATTGTAACTATAAATAAATAAGTTTCAACTTACTCTTTTTTTTTAACTCATAATAGCGATGGATTTGAATTTATTTGTTGATTTATTTGGACTTTACCTATCGCTTCTAGTGTTTAAAACTACACTACGTTTCGGGAGGTAAGGAAACTCATCCCGTTATCAAGTGAACCCTACTTACATGTAAATATCAAGTTCTTACACCTAACTAACCTATATATTTTAAATTTTCTTAAGCTTTTTCTTTTACATTTTAATTTACACTAATACAACGTGCGACCTTTTAGTCACATGTAACAAACACAAAGCATTTTGTAGGAATCACAAGACATGCAAATTTCAGACAAGGACATGTTAGTTAGTTTTGATGTTGAAAGTCTTTTCACTAATATCCCCGTAAACCAAACACTAGAAAATCATTGAAAAACGGTTACACAATGATCAAAACTTAAACACAAGAACCAAAATCCCAGTAAATGTAATTATGGAATTACTTAAATTATGTACCGAGTCAAATTATTTTGAATTGGAGGGCCAAATCTTCCGCCAGGATGAGGGAATGGCAATGGGATCGCCTTTGTCACCAATATTTGCCAACATATTTATGGAAGAATTCGAACAGAAAGCTGTTGCGTCTGCTTGTTTTCAACCGAAAGTGTGGCTGAGGTACGTTGACGATGTCTTTGCAGTCTGGAATCATGGCGATAAAAAGTTAGACGAGTTTACTGAGCATTTAAATAAAGTTTCACCATCAATTATACTCACAACAGAAAAAGAACAAGACAAAAAACTAGCATTTTTCGATGTAAATGTAGTTAAAGATGGAAACGCCCTTAAAACAGAAATTTTTAGAAAGCAAACACACCCAGGTCGATACCTCAATTACAAATCACACCACTGTGAATCAGTCAAAGAATCAATATTTTATTCTCTTTTCGACAGGGCCAAATCAGTTTGTTGTGAAAAGAAAACTTTAGACGCGGAGCACAATAAAATTTCACAAGAGTTACAAAACAATGGTTATCCTCAACAAATAATTAACAGATGCAAAAAGGAAAGGGGGACGAAGCCAAACACTATTACAAATGTGGATAAACCAACAGCTTTCATAAGCATCCCATATGTCCCAAAACTGTCGGAAAAATAAGGCGAGTTGCCAGAAAATATAAGATCATAACAGCTTTTAAATTGTCAAACACTTTTGAGAACTAACTAAAGTAAAACCGAATACCCCCGTCGCAGCAAACCTGCGTACTCAGCGAATTTCCAGTGCATATATACGTGACTCACTACTACATAGAGCTACTTACCAATTTTCACAAAAATACATCCATAAATAAGTGATATATAAGTGATTTTATTTATTGTCCATAAGAATAACATTAGGGTTGAGGACGCAGGTTTGCTGCAACGAGAAAGATAAGTAATATGTTTGTTTTTTTCAATTATCAATATAACTGAACCAGGTGAAGCTGTATACCAAGTTTTATTAATTTAATTAAGGGAGATATACAACTTTACTTATTCTCCATATGAATAACATGGGGGCCAAGTATGCAGGTTTGCTGCTACGGGGACTATCAACAAAAAACTTGTTTTTTGTGCTAATATCAATATACCACAACTAGTTGAAGCCACATACCAAGTTTCAACAATACACTTTCAAAAATAATCGAGATATAGAATTTTATTTACTCTCCATAAGGATAACATTAGACAACGTACTGTGTTTAGCACTTTGAATATCTCTGCAACCGTTGGACGTAGAACAACGATTAAAACACCAAAATGTTTGTTTTGTTGAGCTAAACACATTAATAAACAGAAATGTGAAGTTTTTAGTAAAACTATCTGAGAAAAATCTAAAAACCTTTTTCCCATAAGATTAACATGGGACACGTTTTTTTGGATTTTCTCCGCAACAACTTAACCTAGGTTAATGATTCAAAATACTAAATTATTTGTTTTTTTAATCTCTATAAAATGGCTATAACCAAAATTGAGTGTTTTTAACATTTTGGGGTCAAATTTGTAAAAAACCGATTTTTGGAAAATTGTAAACCCCCATAAAACCCCCTTCCCATAGTGCGATCGATCTGGTTTTCGAATTTAAAGTCATAAATGCTACTCTCCACATTTGTGCCAAATTTCATCAAAATCGGGTGTTTCTTTCAAAAGTTATCGCGGTAACGGACACACACACATATATATATACATATACATATATATAAATTTGAACGAATAGGGTTTTGGGCATCTGGGGACCTCAAAACGAAAAGTTATCATGGTCTCGGGCTTAAGTCTTACCATGCCACCTACGGTAATAGCTTCTTCCCTATAGGGGAAATTCGCTAAAAATGAAGAACAAGCCTCAAAAAACTGTATCTACAGTATTCAAATGTGAATGTGAGGGTGAATATATAAGAGAAACTAAAAGGCCGCTAAAAGTCTGTATAAACAAATATAAAAGAAACACAAAAAATGACGAAACAGTAAAATCTAAAGTGGCGAAACACGCCTGGGAAAATGATCATAAATTTAGTTGGGAAGAGGCAAAAATTATACATCATGAGTCTCACTATTATAAAAGAAAGTTTGTTGAAGGGGCATTAATTAAATTACATGAAAATACGATAAGTCAGAGTAGTATTGATGTCAGGCCACTAAGGCCCTTAATTAAAAACCATTTCAGTTAAAAATCACCCCACAAACACACGCCAGTTCCTTGTGTTCCAGTTGCTCCCGCGTCTAGAGTCCATCCAATGCGGCTACGACACATGCGTCCGTGATCGTCCTTGGAGGAAACACGGCCACCTGATTGCATGACTAGTTCCCAATGCTCACCTTGGAGGCATGCGGTAATCTCTGTGAGAATATCGTACGGGTGCCCGTGTAGCATTCCAGGAGGAATCGTGCAGTTTTTGGTTTCCGTGTCATGTTCCTGTCGACACAGACGGGTGGGTAGCCATAGCTCTGTCGTCACATGCCCCTGTCGGTAGGTGGGGGTAACGGCTCTCCCCCCTCCACTACCGCTAGCCACTAGTCGAGTGTGCGGTCTGATAGTGAGTTGATGTGAGAGTAAGTTTCCCGTTTTTGCCGTCAGCTTGGAGGCAACGTTGCAGAACAGGTAGTGTATTGTCAGTTTTCCATTTGTTCGTGTATATAAATGTTGTGTTAGTCTATTGTATTCAATTTTTTGTACATGGGTTTGTTATTTTTTAATTAGTGTAAATTAAAAAGTAAAGAAAAAGGTTAAGAAAAAAAAATGTAGGTTAGTTAGGTGTAAGAACTTGATATATAGATGCAAGTAGGGTTCACTTGATAACGGGAGGAGTTTCCTTACCTCCCAAAACGTAGTGTAGTTTTAAACACTAGAAGCGATAGGTATTGTCCAAATAAATCAACAAATAAATTAAACTCGTTCATAACTTAACTATCACTAATTATTGATTTATTTCAGACGTTTAGTGTTTTTCTTTTTATTGAGGTATTTCAATCTACGAAGTTGGCAGTCGTACTGTCAGTTGTGTTTCTGCACCCTGCCAGTTTGGTTAAAATATCAATGAACTTTACAGTTAGCCCAGTCAATAAACTAAAAAACCGTCATTTGTCACAACTAATTAGGGGAAAGCTGACTTTTTTATATGTGATAGACCCTTATGAGATGTGTTTTTTCTCAAAAGTCCCCGCCTCTCCCCCTTGTGCTTCCCCCCAATCCACCTTTTTAGCCTAAAAATGCAGAGTTTCACTAGAACGCCTATAATTGCCTTAAAAAAAATCGTAGCGAATTAATTTTGTTTAAATTTTGTTCCTTATTACTTTTTTAAAAAGTTCAGTCCTTATGCATGTTTCGTTAAAATTAGTATTTAAGCCGTTATTAGACAACAAAAACAAATAAATGGTTTCTTAATTGATTTAAATTTACATTGTTAACCATATTTCCAAAACTATTTAAAATACACAAAAGTACTTGGAATAAATATTGTAGTCTGTATTTTGAGCTTTAAAATGATATAAGTGATTGCATGTTTGTGATTATCGCTTGCGCTTGGAATGTCATCTAAGGTTGCGCTAGCGCGCCGCACCGCACCGACGACGACGGCGCCTCGTGGATCGACGAACTTTGAAGAGACAACGACGACAATGACTGTATTTAATTTATGTAATAGTTTGTAAGTCACGGCTTGGATTGCAAATATATTAGATAAGTTCGTTACAACGATACATATATTATAACTTTGTATTAATTTAAATTGAAAGGTTTCAGAAACAATAATAAATTATACAAATAAGTTTTTATTGTTTTTGCCATTCATTGTATATTTCTTACCAAGTATGCCATGAAAGCAATTAGATTAAAGGTATTAAAATTATATTTTGAATGCCAGTTTTGGTTCGGGGGGCTAACCCTACCCTGTATAATGTAATAAATAGGGATTTCCATTATCCACCACCTATGGACCCGCCGTGCCCCGGACTGGCCAAACCGGCAACCGTAATATATTGATCAAATCCTTGAAAATGGTTACGAATATTTTTTTAAATATTATAATATATGACGGTGTCACGGACCACCCACTCACCACATAACAAATTGATTACAAATGTTACAATATATATACAACTGATTACAAAATATTACAATGAACCACGTTTAAACTACTTAGTTTAAAGAGCCATCAACTACATCGTCATACTTCGGAGTGTTCAGACATGACAACCTGTTGCATTGTTCACACATAGCGGAACAGCTAAAACCAGATTTTCTGCAGCTGCAGTAGCTTCCACATCCAGACTTACAGGAGTAAGACACTAGTGAAAGCAGGTCATCAGGAGCAAACTGTTTTTTTGTTGGGACTGGTGTTAAGATTTTTATTTGTTGCCCGTTTTCAGTTACATTTTCGTGTCCCCATCCCCAAACCGTAGGATCAAGTCGGTTCCCTAACCAAAACTGTACTTGATAATATACCCTTAGTAAATGCTGGCGGCACGCTTCTGAAGTCAGAGGGAGTTTAGCTAAATCAAATTTTGATTTTAGTCTAGATTTCATTGTCAGTCTTGTAAATTTAACGTACCGAGCTTCATTTAAGCTGGCGTAGCTTCCAAGTCCATACATATCGAGAACAAATTTTTCTCCATTTGTCACTAGATCAGCTTCAGCAACATCTGTTTGAAGAAAAATCTCTGCTATCTTTTTAGATTCTGCACTGGTCTTAATCATTTCAACAGCTCTTGTCTTTCCAAGCCCATAGAAGGATGACGTGGTATCACAACCACTTATTGCGTGGGCAAATAGCAAGCAATTCCTGTTATCTTTGTACATCTTAATAGCCTTCTCTATACTGTAGAATGTCCTCGAAGGGGCTTTACCACCTACATTTTTACAGAAATAAATAGACTTCCCTTCAGGTACAAGACTCACTAGAAGGACAATAAGATCCGTACCTGTTGCAACGACAATCACTTTTGTGGAACTTATGAGCTGCTGAATGCCAGTTTGAACGATGTCAACATCAGCATCCCCTGTTGCTTTGACTGTCTTAGAACCAGATTCATTCAACTCGTGACACAGTTCCTCGATAATTCTTTCTTTGTTCTTTTTATTTGATAGGAAAGCTTCTTTCTTAGTCAAACATAGTGCGTTTCTGTTGAATTCAATGTCGCACGATGAGATATTAGCTGATCTTCTCCTTTGCTCTTCATCTTTAGTAGATGGTTCGTCCGAATATCCATCGAAAACAATGGTTGAGTTTTTCCCAAATGTAGCATTTACATTACATGAGTATGATTTGACAATATCGCCGTACGTACTTTTAGTTGGCCATACAACAGAATGAAGTAGATGTCCTCCATCAATGACAAATGATGCATTTTCCAAGTCAACTTCATCGAGAACACTTTCGCTAAACACTTTTACCATTGAAGATTTAGTTCCTTTACGAAGGGAAATTTCATCAAAAATAGAAGGGGGTTTCGAAGCCAATTCATAACTTAAGTAGTTCTTTAGCTTATAGGGACTATACTATCCGTAATGCACAGGATTCGATTAAATAATTGCTGAGAATTGACTGTGACTTGTCTTGTTCCAATAGTTACCAATTTGTGTTTTCCCTGGGTGATTACCATGTCTTTTCTATTTAGAGTCAAATTTCCAAAGGTACATCCTTTCATCTTTTGCATTGATGCTAGGCCAACCTCATAAGCACTATCGCAATTAACACTTGTGTCGGAAATAAAGCCTGAAGATAAGGACACGAGCTCTCCTGAGAGCTTAGTAAAAGGGTTATGCTGTCGTAGCCACAATGTGAATTTCCCTATATCTAGAACATCCCTATTTTTTCTTGACTCACGTAGCTCCACATGTTGTTCTGTAAAACTCAAACCTGTTCCAGTGAATTCCTCTAGGCTTTCTTGGTTTTTTACACAGTAGGGTGTCGCAAGGATCCACTTACATATAGTGTTGTCGGATACTCCACGACCATGTGTCAACCCTCCTACTGACTTCATGGGTCGCATGAGACATTGCTCTATTATCATGTCCGACCATGTTCCGGACCAACTTTTGTTGCTTCTTCGTATTGTAAAGTAACCGTTTTCAGTTAGAAGTTTAAATTCTTGCTTGGACACTTTATCCTCTAGCTGCAGCATACTTTGGACATACATGTGTGCTGATTTTGCATAAGGAAGATGCCCTGATGCATGAAAAAGTGGGAGCATGTCAATAATAGAGTTCAGATGCATTTTCTAATCCCCCGTTCTTTCGGCAGTAATGAATCTAAGCATCAGGTCAATGAAATGTAAAAGGTTAATCCATAATTTTGCTGTTCTACTACTTTCTTGTATTGCATTTTCTCGGGTATCAATATATTCAATAGTCTCTTTCAATATCGCATCATCCTGCACTTCTTCCACTTCCTTATTGCCTGATACTAGATCGCTATACAAAGTTTTTTCACGGTATTTAAATAAAAGAGCAAGTACAATATTTTTATTTACGATTTTTAAATTAAATATTTTTAACATTCTATTTAGTAATGTTAGACCTATCATTTATAATATCACAAGACCACTGTCTTCGGATTGATATTCAATGTTTACCTAAAAGCCTTAAGGCAGTAAAGAAAAACATACAACTATCAGAATATTACTGATAGTTATTAATATTCGTCACGTCGGACCACGCGGCGTCGAGCGTCGTCGTTGTCGGTGGGGGGCGGCGCCCTAGCGCAACCTTAGATGACATTCCAAGCGCAAGTGATAATCACAAACATGCAATCACTTATACCATTTTAAAGCTCAAAATACAGACTACAATATTTATTTCAAGTACTTTTGTGTATTTTAAATAGTTTTGGAAATATGGTTAACAATTTAAATTTAAATCAATTAAGAAACCATTTATTTGTTTTTGTTGTCTAATAACGGCTTAAATAGTAATTTTAACGAAACATGCATAAGGACTGAACTTTTTAAAAAAGTAATAAGGAACAAAATATAAAAAAAATTAATTCGCTACGATTTACTTTAAGGCAATTATAGGCGTTCCAGTGAAACTCTGCATTTTTAGGCTAAAAGGGAGGATTGGGGGGGAAGCACAAGGGGGAGAGGTGGGGACTTTTGAGAAAATACACATCTCACAAGGGTCTATCACATATAAAAAATTCAGCTTTCCCCTAATTAGTTGCGATAGAAAACCTTTATTGACTGAGCTAAGTAGCCAATGACGATTTACGTGTAGCATCGTGTGTGATTTCATTGGCTAGTGATTTCTAGCATTGTGATTTCATTGGTTTTACTCATCAAGGAGCCGGCCGAGCGCCGTACCGACCCAACGCGATTACCCCATCATTTTGGTTGTATTAAGAAGGAAGAGAATTTGAAAAAACTTAATTTCCAAAGTAGAGTGACTTAGTTATATGTACAGAGATCTTTTTTATAAAAAAATTGGAGAAAAAATGTGAACAATTTATTATAACACTCTTAAAACAATTTATTTATACATAACTTATAGCAAAGATAGTGATTAAATGCAATACTGGCCTCTTTCTCAACTTGGAGAAGAAAGGTACTTTTCACTCAGTAAATCTTTAGTGGTGGATCAGGTTTGCCAACGAAAATTTCAATGAGGGAACAACTTTTTGTAGGGATTATGTTTGAATTTAAAGTTCATCACTAATTCACTTGGCCTAATTTATTATATTCAAATGTAAATTTAGATAATTATATTTTAAAAGTGTAAAATAAACTATGTTTCTTCATTATGTTCGGTTTGTAGCATGGATTGATAATGACAAACTAGTTGTTATTTTAATTACGTCGTCTATCCAATTTTGTTATTGATGAATGTGTTTCGGCATTAGGCCATCATCATCAGCATCCATACATTGTACACTAGCTTATTGTTTTTTAAATAAAATGACAGTTTGATACTAGACCTACGCAATAGATCGTATGAGTAATCTACTGTAGAATGTATGGATGGTGATGATGGCCTAGTGCCGAAACGCGTGCATCATCAAGAACTAAATTGAATTGACGACGTGAGTAAAATAACAAATAGTGTGTTTCTTCAGCTTAAAAATTACATGACATGTAATATCTGTACATCTGTTCACTTGTTTAAATTTGTGACAAAAAAGTCACTAAGTATCAACAATAAAAAGGTTAGGTGGTGAGCGATATTTGTTTGGCCTTTTCCAATTGAATGGCTCCGCCAGTAACGTTGTAAGCAACAAATTTTACAAAATCGAGAATTCTTTGCAGTAAGGTTGGAAACGAAATCTTAAACCAGTGCAGGGTATTTATTTGTTGATATCTTTTAAGTTGGCAGTACTACGACCAGTGGAAAACCACGAGCTTTTGGTCACTCCGTGCAGTAACATTGCATGTGTTCGGGATGGCAACACCACCGCTGGGGAGTGTTTCGCCCTCAGATATAAATCGGCTTAACCGCAGTAAAAAACATTCAATTAACATTCAAAACTAGTCTAGAAATGTTTGAAAAGTAAACAGGAATGCCGGGGAACACTACATCAGTGAAAAGGAAAAACCTGTAGCCCGAAACCGCCACCACGTGAGGTACGTGCAGTAAAGTTATAACCGCCAAGTGCTCAAAACTGTTTTTTATCATAAAACTAAACATTACCAATTTTATAAGTCTTAAGGTTAAAAATTAAAGAGCTTAAGGATGTTTACAACAAATTTGTTTTATTTATAATTTTATGTCATACATTTAGTCTTTTGTTTAGTTTACTTTTGACATCAAATAAATGTAGTTTCAAGGTAAATATTTAATTTTGATTGATTATTACCGGTTTTATATTGTAAGTTTAAGGCAAATACTTGACTTTTCCATTTTATGACATGCACAATAAGTATTTCTTAGTGTAATAATACAATTTTCTACACATAACAGCTCTTATCTTATTTTACCTAACAACGTTGCAACCACCATTAAACCTAAAAGTCGCAAAAACGTAGTAAACGACTGTCGTTTACGTTTTTGAAATTCTGAAATCATGTATTTGATCCTAACTTAATTACTACATGAGATATTATTGTAATATTTATTTTAATGACCACTTGTACTATTTAATACATGTGTGACCAAAAAAAAATGTTCCATTGTTATTTTTCCAGTTATTTGTTTTTTAAATTTCCTGAAAAAATAACATTTTGTCGCTTGCAACGTTACTGGCAGGAGCCATTCAATTTTGACGTATGGTTTCAAAACTTGTAAAATTTTAACTTTAATTCTAACAAACAAAAAAATTAAATAACATTCGCTGTCCCACCATCATACTCATTCACTGTAATGTCTGTACTTGTTACATCTATTTACTATGTAGTAGGGGTGTGCGAGTACTCGAAACTTCGAGTTTTCGGCCGAGTATTTTAATACTCTAACTCGACTCGAAGTTTTGAAAACTACTCGAAAGTTCGAGCGAGTATTTCCCGCCGATTTCCGGACGATCGCTAGCGATTGCGACCGGCCAAAACGCCGGATCAGCGTTACAAACACTGAAAATACATATTCATATATATTCATTTTTGATTTTTTTACATATAATGATAATTGTTGTATTTATTTTGCTTTCTTGTTCTTTTGCGTGACAGCCGCAAAAGGCGATCGCATCACGTAAAATCGGCCGAAAATGACGACCGCGAACGATTGCGACCGGCCAAAACGCGTAGTAACGGCCACAAAAGGCGATCGCATCACGTAAAGTCGGCCGAAAATTACGATCGGACCGCGTAATTTCGGCCGAAACTTAACGATTTCGTCATTTAATATTGATTATATGTGATGTCTGGACCAGGTGAAGTTGGCCAAATGACAACCAGGCCCTGTTTCATAGGCCAGAAACGAAAATCAAACCGTGTTTTGTTTGTCAATACGTAATCCAGTTAGACTGTACTGGCCAAAACTTTGTATTGCTACTCATGTATTAGTTAGAAACCATGTTTAGGTTATAAAATCTAGGGTGGTATCCAAATCCCATTACACTATTTTAAACTACCAACTGATGGCAAATACTCGCTCGAAAATACTCTAAACTCGAAAATAATTGGCACTACTCGACTCGACTCGATTAAAAAAATCACTACTTGCACACCCCTACATGTAGACATAATTTATTTAATGCTCCTAAGTTTTTTGATAAATTTGTAAATGTACCTATCACTATTTTAGAAGTAAAAAATGTGTTGAATTTAAATGAACTATTTTAGGTGTACAAAAAACTTAATTAATGGCTGCCTGAGTCCCTAAAACCAAGTCAAGAAAAGGTGATACGAAATCATATTCATCAAAACCATTCTAAAATATTAGATCAGGAGGGTTGACACGAAAGTCAAACACAAGCAAGATCATAAAGATATTGCTTACATACGATTGTCATATATATAAAGCAAACAAGGAAATGCTAAATAAATAAATACACAATTAATTGCACTTATATTTAATAGCACATATTTAATTACATGTACAATGACATGAAAAAAATTCCCACATTTACATCCACAATGAAACCCTGGCTCTAAGATACAAATAATACTTGATAAAAACTAACATTAGAGTCTTGTTGAAATGCAGTCTACTTGTTGCCTCCTTCCTCCATCTGATTCACGCGGTTCTTATGTCGCTCGATCGCCTCTTGGTGTCTCTTGATCTGTTCCTCGTGGAAGCTGATCTCATCGTGCAAGTCTCCCTTCAACTTCTCAAGCTGGGCTCTTTGCTGCAAATAAAACGTTGGAACTGAAGAAATAATTTATAAACAGTCTTCTTGCATTTGCTTTAGATTTTCTTTTGTATTGCTTGAATGTGAAAAGGGACCCAGCTAGTTTACCTTAAAGGTGTGTAGGCTATCACAGAAATTGAAAAAGATGAAAACGCAAGTCTAATATTTTTGTTGTTTTCAACCTTTCCCAAGGAGGGAGAAAAGAGAAAGACCAAAAGTATTTTCGCAAATACGTGATGGCTTATGTCAAATTTTTATTCTATTGCCAGGACGATCTTCTCACCAAATTTCAGTATTATTGGTCAATTAGTTGGTGTGTGATGTTTAAAAAATAAATGTAAGGCTATTGGGTCAGAACCCAAAAAGGTTTTTGGAATAGGAGCAGTATATGTTTGATTATACTGCATGATCTAGCAGCATCTTTATATATAATTCTGTAATCAAAATTTATAAGTCAAAATTGTGGGAGTTTGGCAAATCGTAGGATGATAGAAGACGGCTCAAATTAAAGGTCTTGATTCCAGGGACTCCGGAAAAATAGTGGTATTTCTACAAAGTTACCAGCAAACGAGCAATAACGTAAAACATCCCCCTTAAGAAAAGCTTGGGATTAAAAAAGTCTGCTTTGTTTACATTAAAACATGTGATTAAGTGTCTACTTTGTTTACGAACTGGCATGTGTCTACTTGGAGAAAGGTTAGGGGCTATCGCCCCTTCAAGCCACTAGTTTATGCTTAATGCTAAAATATACATATATTAGAGTTAACATGTACTTTTTTAACTACTATTTCATTACAATACTACAAACTTGTTGGTGAAGGCGCTGCTTTATTATTTAAATAGTATAGCTGCTAAGTAATTGTGTTACCTACGTTAAAATAAATTTTACTCATAACTTGGTTAAACCAATAAATCTTAACTTGTTCTAACTATAGGCATACTTAATTAATTCTATATGTAGGTATATACTCAAATCTATAATAACTAGTCTAAATCTATATCAATGATGAGAAAAAACTAGTTGTATCAAAAACCATAAATTTCGCAACAACTCAGCTTACCCATCGGTACATTAATTTAACAAAATCATTGTATTTTCATTTCCAACCGTCTTGTTTTATTTGATAGATTTTAAGCCAACCTCTCCGTCACTTAATCTTGATCAGCCAACAAGTATCTGTAGGTTAAAAATTATTCTTTTAAAATCAATTGTTGGCTATAAATTGTGAGGAAACAACAACAAAACAAGGGCTCAAATTGGTATATTTTAATCGCTACACCATCAAGTTTGTTCCTTTTGGGTATATTTTTAAATACCCTATGGTTCTTAGAAATATAAGATCATTTATTGTAATTTGTGTTCACCTCCCTTTTTATTTAATACTGTATTCAAATAGTTACAATGAAACCCCAAAATTTTATCACACAAAGTTTCCAATTTCATTTTACGATCACTATGTAAATGGTGTATGGTGAGTAATACAACTCCTCGCTCAGGAAAATACTTCAGAATGTAAAATCAAAAGAATGCCCATTGGAATCATAGAATAGGATAACCCAAATCCAATTGAATCCCTAGGGGGCAATTAAAAGTTTGTAAAACTATTATGGTTAAACAAAGTTTACATTTTAATTATTAAATCGGAGTTTCATTTATCTGTTCGGGAACTTCAACATATAATAAGTTAAGTTATCTCAAACAAATAAAGCAAAGCAAAATTTAACTTCCTCTAAAAGGCTGAATTTTATTTTAGTCAAATTTATAAGAGGTAAAAATAATATTTTGCCTTAGTGTATTTTTTTAACACTAACATAACCCATGTCACAGTTAAACAAAGCATAACTAAATTTATAAAAGAACAATGTAATGACAATCACATGACTTTTGTATGGAAATGTCAGTAATTTTTGTGTAAACCTTGGCCAAATCTTTGTAAAGTACATGTGAATATTTATTGCATCATCAACATTTGTTTAAATGAGTAACTGTGAATGATGCTTCAAGGAGGAATGTTTATTTATGTACTTACACAAAAACGGTCTGAAAAATATGGCTACATTCTTGAAATTTCTTACCAAAATGCATAAAGAAATTCAAGTCTAACCTGCTTATAGAAGTATTCCTCTTCCCTAGCCGCTTCCATTTTGCCAAAAGCTCCGCCAGCCTCTCTGATGGCGCCGCCGCCACCGCCTCCCTTCCCCGCACCACTCCCCAGGTCTCCTATTTGGCTCATCGTCCTCAGCTGGCTGAAATAGGAGTACAGATGTATTATCGGCCTACCTAGATTAACTTATGGTTTATTTGTTACCATAGGAATATACAGTAGAACCTCAACCAACCGACTGGTCTTTTAACCGCCACTCTGTTTTCCTTCATAGTCACAACATCGAAAAAATTCTTCTTCTTGATACATGAAATAAAATTCTTCTTCTATATCAGTTGAGATCTGATATAGATGCAGCAAAAAATGAATATTTAGCTAGTAAGATTGATAGATGTAATGGTGATTCTTCTCAGTATTGGAAGGTGATAAATAACATAATTGGTGTGAAAGATTGTAAAACTGTCATTAGAGTTGAGCTAGAAAACGGAGCTGTGATTACTGACCCAAAACAAGTAGCTGAAGAGGTAAATGATTACTTTATAGCAGTGCAAGGCCAAGGTCAAGGTCGTAGCTGGCCGCTCCCGCCCCCGCCCCAACCCTTGTACTTCCGGCCTGACTCCATTTTCATCGCTCCTACAACTACTCCCAAAGTCTTAAGTACCATTAGCAATTTGAAAAATAAAAAGTCTACCGGATTTGATCAGTTTACTGTTCAACTTATAAAAAATGTCTCCGAGTTAATAGCGCCCGTTCTTACTCATATATTTAACTTAAGTTTTGCAAATGGCATTTTCCCAGAAAAATTGAAATTAAGTACAGTTGTTCCAATTTATAAGAAAACCCACTCTCAAAAATTAGACAATCTAAGACCCATCAGTTTGATCTCAGTTTTTTCTAAGGTTATTGAGAAAATTATGAAAAATCGGCTTATTAATTATTTAGATAATTTAAATTTTTTCAGTATTCATCAATTTGGTTTCAGAAAAGGAAAATCTACAGAAGATGCTTTAATTAACGTAACAGAAAATATCTACAACAGTTTTAATAACAATATGAAGGCTACAGGTTTATTTATTGATTTTAAAAAAGCGTTTGATCTTGTTGATCATGATATTTTGATTTCTAAATTAAACACAGCAGGCGTAAGAGGATTGGCACTTGATTGGTTTAGCAGCTTTTTAAAAAATAGAATACAGCAAACAAAAATTTTGAATCAGTTGAGCTCTGCCTTGCCTGTCAGGGCAGGAGTCCCACAGGGATCAGTGGTATCTGCAACTCTGTTCCTCATTTTTATCAATGACCTCCTTGAATGTCCTTTCCACAGCCAAATCAGTGCTTTTGCTGATGATGTAGCACTATTCTATACAAACAAAGATACAAATGTGTTGTATGAGCAAATTAAAGATGATTTGAGTTTACTAAATTCCTGGTGTGTAGCTAATAAAATGCAAGTGAATGTAGATAAGACGAAGTACATTAATTTTGGTTTAGCAAATAGTTTCAATTTTCAGTTTAATGTGGCCTACCATAGCTCAAACTGTAATTTAAATATGTGTAATTGTGAAACTATAGAAAAGGTCAGCAGTTTTCGATATCTTGGGGTAGTATTAGACGAAAATCTAAATTGGAGTAAACATGTTTTTGCTTTGCATTCTAAAATTCGATCTTCTATAAGAATATTTTACTTTTTAAAAAATATCTGTAACGCCTTTTTATTAAGAATACTTTATTTCGCTTTGATTAATTCAAGATTGGAATATGCTATCAGTTGTTGGGGAGGAACATATAAATGCTACACTGAAAAAGTAAGAATCACACAAAATCATTTTTTAAGGTTAATTACTAACAGTCGTAAGACAGATAGTTCTTTTCCTTTATTTGTTGAATTAAAAATACTTCCTGTCCAACATTTGTATGCGTATAAAGTGCTCAGACTTTTTTATTTTAGAAGTGGAAATACCGGTACACAAAATCTTTTATACAATACAAGAAGTAGTAATCAAGCCGTATTTAGATTACCCAAAGTAAACAAAACATTATTTAGACACTCTTATCAGTACAATGGACCTAAATACTTCAACCAGCTCCCACAAGAAGTTAAAAACTGCTTGAGTCTTAAATCTTTTTCTGTGCAATTAAAAAAATGGCTTTTCAAAATTTCGAATGTTGATTTCATGAATAATGTATTAATTTAACCTATATTTGCTTATTGCACTACTTAAAACTTATATTGAAACTATTTTTTGATGTCATTTATATACTAAGTGTGTTAAAGTTTACTATTATTTGGAGAGATAAATATTAAGTTGATGTCATGTCAGACGCCACGGAGAGCGGCAAGATGTGTTTGTGCACAGAAGGACTGGACTCAGTTGTTAATGTAAAGTTTATTTTGTTTGTTTTTTTTCAACGTTGTCACAATAACTGGTTGATGTGACAACGTAATTCCAAGAAAATTAATGTGTTTGAGTGTTGTAAGTTTGGGTGGAATAAATCATTATTTCATTTTCATTATTTCACATTGTTGTAAATATAAGGACATGTCTTCCCATATTTTCTGATTGTTTGAATTGGTACCATTGACGCTGCCTGTACGATGCAGCTGTTTAAGGACCTTGCCCACAGTTGTTTGTGTGGGCAGAGGTCTCTCTCAGAGCGACTTATTAGCTTATCCTGCCCACCACTAAATAATTTCCCAAGTCGGCACAAGACGCACTGCGCCTAGCGCTAACAAAACCCTGACATGCGGCCCTTTACAACCTTGTTCTATTGCGCCTCTTGAGCAATTACATCATGAAAACTTATCCCTGTAAACAGAGCATAAGAATTATAAGTAAGTTGTACATTAAAAGCATATACTGAAATTTTTTTCATTTGTTAACCATTGATTTAGCTGCTTATTCTATGTAGCAGGCATATTTTCATACTATTATTCAGGCTTCATGTTACAAGCAACCTAGAATACACAATTTTGATTTGTTTTATTTTAAGGTAGCCTACCTGCAAGGGTATTTAATTTAATTTATTGATGTATGATAGGCGAATTAGCCTAACATGAATGTTGCATATTTAATTAATTGCAATGTGCCGAAGTGCCTGGCATAGCATGATGGTGATTGATTGAAGACCGGCAAGTAAACTAGGCATTATGTAATTATTATTTCCAATAAAGACTGGTGAATTATCTTGTACTCACCATTGTACTCCTGTTGTACAATCGTGTATTAAAAGCCAAATTAATTCCGTCACAACATGTTAAGCATTTTGATTAAAGACCGATGAAATAGCCTGGCACTCCTGGCACTCGGTTACTATTAGACCGGCTAAGTCTTCAATCTTTTTTTACTAGAATAAGTCTTAATTGCCTTATTATTAATTTAGGTTAGAATATATTAAATTGATTAACGTGTCGTTAAATTAATAATTTATAATATCTTGAACTCAGCCTGACCTTTCAAATTTTAGAATAGGCCTACATTTTATATAATCTCGGTATGGTTTTCCTTAAAAAAACATCTCTCTCTGCAATATTCTGCAGCTAATCGAAAACTTCTAGGCACATAAAGAAGTACCTAATTTGCATTAATTAATTCAAAAATCCCAGTCAGCTTCTTCTTCCTTTATACACTGACGCTATGTGTGCATTAAAACAAGTTTCTATGGTTGTGTGATTGGATGTGGCGGCCATTAGCTCAGGGCTTGAAGTGTAGTCTGTACCCCAGGTGTCTATGGTGGAGCGAATCTCACTGTGTGGCGCCTGCTGATCAGTGTTTCTGGAGCAATCTATCTATACTGAGAGTAACTGCACTACTGGCAACTGGCTGTTAAATGTTCTTTGGACAGTTCTGGCTCAGTTCGTTCAACCAATACATTCACAGTGATGTCCCCATATGATTTAAATATATACCATGCCAGGTTTGTAAATTACCATACCTTCTCCCCCACCTGCTATTACTAGATTTCATTAAAATACATTAAGGACATTACTTGCTTAAAGCTTATAGTTATATTTGATTTTTCTATTTCAGTAAGTTATTCATACAGAAGTTTGTTCAACAATCAAGACCATAGTCACAAACTTAAAATAGGCTAAATAATTTGCTATTTGATAACTTTTAATTTAAATTTATAGCCTTTACTTGGGTACTTTCTTTCTCGTACAGTTAACTTTAGTAACTATGTATAGTACCGTGAATTTGAATTAAATCAAACAAGTTATTTATTTTGGATGTTTTTATTTCTTAAATAAGTTAGGCCCTATCTACTCTGACTAAACTTACCCTATTATAGAGTAAATAAGACAATATCATACCATCGACTTGAATGATCAAGAATACGTGTTGTGCAATCAGCTATTACATAATTTATTAGAAATAGCCTTTCTTACTTTAGTATTGATTGTGAATTAACGGATAAAAAAGTAGATGGTTTAGTAGACCGGTACAGTAGAGTCTCAGAAATCTGAACTATTGTGGCGGAAGGCCGATCTGGATTTTGAAAAATCCGGATTTCTCGGAGGTGGGCATAAATCATTCATCAATTCCACATATAGTGAACAATTATGACATTATGCATTAATGTTTATGTGCTAATACAAGAGTGAGCTTCCAGAAGAAAGTTACAACACTCTGTAATACACTAGAAGCTAAAATGGGCCCTGATAACTGTATATGAAATTGCAAAGTGAGGTACTACTTAAATAACACCTAATGGTTTCAAATGAGGTATGATTCAGTAGCTATTTCCCTACAAGAAAATATATAGTTATGAATAAATACCCCCGTTGCAGAAAACATGCATACTCAGCGAATTTCCAATGAATGCATAACATAACACGTTAAAACACTTAACAGGATTCATAAGAAATATATTCTCGAACAAGCGATATTTAAAATATTATTTATTCTCCATAAGAATAACATTGGGGGTGAGTACACAGGTTTGCTGCAACAAGGAACACAGAATAATGGGTTTTTATGCAAATATCAATAGAACTCATCTTAGTGAAGTCACATACCAAGTTTCACCCATATACATTCATAAATAAGCGATATATAACATTTTAATTATTTTCTATAAGAATAACATGAAGACCAAGTACCTAGGTTTGCTGCTACGGGAACCATAGGCGAAAAATTGTTTTTTGTGCAAACAACAATAAACCACAACCAGATGAAGCCATATACCAAATTTCGTCAGTTTATGTTCATAAATAAGCGAGATATAAAATATTGACTTTTTCCATAAGAATAACAATAGACAACATACTGTGTTAAGCACTTTCAATATCTCAGTAACCAATTGACGTAGAGCAAAAAACAGCCAGTCAGTTGGCGTTTGACGTACCAAATTATTTTTTTTATACTAAATTCAATAATTAAAATAAAAATTTGATTTAAAATAAAAATTACATGTGGAAACCCAAAAATACCCCCGTCGCAGCAAACCTGCGTACTCAGCAAATATAAATTAGTATATATATAAATTAATGATAATAGTTGTCATTATTATTGTAAATTAATGATAATAGTTGTCATTATTACTGTATATATTTTCTCTTGTTGTAGGTTAGACATGTGTAATGGCGAGAGTTAGTTGTCTGCTAAAAGGCGGGAATAGTAGTTTTGAGGTTATGTGTCATACTGAAGCGGCAGCCATGTTGTTTTCTCTGTAACAGCTGGGCTGTGACATCATAGTTTAAATACCCTTTACAATAGGGGAAAAGTGACATCATGGTTTAAATACCCTGTATTGGAGGGATTTAAATTTTAGGGATATTCTATTGCCAGTTTTACACGGATCTGATTTTGACTAAATTGCTCGATGTCCTGGGCCGGATATCAGGCCCTCGCAAGTGTACGCTGGCTGTAAGAGGACCGGAATCTGGTCCTCGGGGTCATTTTTTTGAAATGCTTATAACACATTGAAAATGAACCAGAAACATAATAATATTGATACCATTTTAAAGAGGAGATTCTAAACTTTCATTTTCATATATAAACGAACCTCGTAGCAGTAACAGATCAATATAACTGCTATTATAATTTGAACAAAATTTAGCGTGCGAAACATTTTTGACTCGCGAGCAGTGAAATCTCGTAAAATACGTGTTCTTCAAAAAATCGCAGTGTCTGTCTGTATTTTGGCCCAAACAGGAAGCATTTTGTAGCATTGGAAACAGCATGAGTGGTTTTCTTTTCGTATTAAGAACTTTGTCATACGACTTCAGGAAGTCTGAGTGATATAAATTTTGAAATCAGCTGTTATGTGAGCTGTTCATTTGCCCCGAGGGCCGGAAATCCGGCCCATTCTAAATCCAAAATAAATAGCTCGATAAATGATTTAGCGTGACGTAAGTCATACCAATTTGAAGGTTCTTCCTCTTTGTACCGCTAACGTACTGTATGGAACGTCAGGTAACTTGTCATGGACTGCGGGAGGATACATATCCTGTGATTCCGTTTCTGTTTCTTTCTGCAATCCATAGGCAATGTGTGAATTTATTGCGAGCAGGTTTTATAAAAAATCTGTATTTTATCATTGCATCTTAGTGTATTAGTTGTAAACAAGTGTATTCTCGTGTAGTGTGTTAGTAAATAGCAATATTTATCCATATTACTATAGGTAAATATTATTATTTATGTTCCAAGATGTGTGTTTGAAAATGTCGCCCCACAAATAATTATAGAATCATTAACTTATTTGTTTATTTTTCTCTATACATATATATATATTTTCTTGTTCAGAAATATATTTCCTATAAATACATGTACCATTTATCATATTATAGTAAAGTACAAAAATTATATCTAGCTTCGAATAACTAATTTTGGCTTTCGGCGAAACTCAAATTTGTTTCAAGTCATATAAAATCATAAAAACAGTTATTACTTTGTACAATAGTGCATTATTTCCAATAATTATATTGGGTACTTTGGTATTATACGGATGCCACCCTTATACAGCGCGCTGCGGCAGTTATGTTAGGATGGGTTATCATAAAAATGATTGTAGGACTTGTTTCGTTACGAATCGAATGATACCTGATGAGTCATACTTCTGGCCGCCAAATCCCCTCCAAATAGGCCAAGGTCGGGTCGTTGACCGGAGCGTGCGCATCACCTGTCACCGCCTGTATCTGGGTCAGTGTCATGAGTGATTTATTGCCGTGCACTATGTTACATTTGTTTTCATAATGAGTGACGTTCTTTTGGTGTGGGATTTACCTCGAAATGAAGAGGAAACCGTACGTATTTTTATGATAACCCATCCTAACATAACTGCCGCAGCGCGCTGTATATTTGGCGGAGTACATGTGGCGATCGGGTGTGGCTGCTAGCGGCGGCGACGCATTCAACACGATCCTAGCGGACATCGCTGCCTTCACAAAGACTGCTCATCAGAATGATGTAAAATTTGTACAGTAAGTCAATAAAAGTACTTTTTTTCGAATTATGTAGTTATCCTTTGTATCCGGTAAAAATTTAACCTCCAAAAATAGTGGCATCCGTATAATACCAAAGTACTTTATATTGTTACCTTTTGTAATACAACAGTTTTAGTATACAAGTTTTATACTTTTGATTTTATTATTATTTTTCAAATGTACAGCGCAAGTTTGTCGATTTTCCTCGGTTTCCATATTTATTTCCGTATTTCGGGTGAACAAATTTGTCAAACAAATCAACCACATTTCCACGTAGGGAAATAAATTGCCTACGTTTTATATATCTTTGAATGTCTGTAAAAAATTAGTGTAAAAATGCTAGGATAATACGTTTGAATATTATTTCAAAAATTTGAATAAAATTTTGGTTTTTCACATTTAAAAAAAAACTACCGATAGGGATTCGTTTTATTTTATTTTATTCATAATCTCCTTCTTTTTCTGAACAAAACGAGTATGCATATGACTACGTCATCAACAGTAGTTTAGGCACTGCGAATTTTTGACCCTAGCAGTTGCCAATGGCCGAGATTCGGCCCTTTTCTGTGCAGCCTACTGTGGAAGGGGCCGAGAATCGGCCATTCGGGACTGAAAATTTTATAACATAAAAAAAACACTAATAATCAACTCAAAAGTGAACAATATATATATCATTCGAAAGATAATATTCTGAACTTTCATTTTATTACATAAACCAACCCTGTAGCAGCTATACAACAATGTCACGACGATTAGAAATCAAATGAATTTTTGGGGCGATGCAATTCTTGCAGCCGATGCTAGGAAAATGTCAAAACATGGCTTTTTTTAAATTACCCAGCTCGGGTAATTTTTGTCGTGGGAAGTTGCGGTTGGTACCAATGCACTGCTAAAGAGTTGCGCTTTATTTTGGTATTGATTTTTGGAACAAAATATTGATTAGACATATCATATTATCTTTTGAAAACAAGTGTTTTCTGTTTCTTTGTACAATGGCAGATGGCCGAAAGAGGGCCATCAGGAAAATCGGATTTATATCTAGTGTAAGTTATAGTTACTAGTCAAATAATATGTTATTTTGAAGAGGAAGAAATGTAGAGTAATTTAGTTTTGCCGTTGGCAGCACTGTTTTATTCTGAAAATCATCACCAAGGAATTGTTTCATTACGAAGCATTTTTGCCTAATCGGCAACTGTGCAGCTGTTTGCTGTTTACGAAGTCTCAGTCAGTTTGTTTGGCTCGCTCCAAATTGTATTGTATTTGGTATCACTGTAAACAGCAGATTTCAGGCTTTCTTCTTATATCTGTCTCGATGTGTTGTGTAGTCCAAAATGGCGCGCTATGTTATTGTTTGACCTCTGTCAGTTGTATAAGATTGTTTTAGTTATTTATTTAGCCGAATTTATGCAAAAATGGATTGTACTGACATTCGGGGTGCTCTTGAAGAAAGTATTAGTGACACTGATGACGATTTAGAGGGTAATATAGGCAGTGATATTGAGATGAACGACTTTCCTGATGTTGCGTCGTAGGCTAATTGGATTATTTATCTGGTAGGCTAGTGGTGAGTTATATATTTAAATGTATATTCCTATGTATTCTAAGTATAACATGTTATATATTTCTATGTAGGGAATTGAATGTACTACAACATGTTTGTATTGATTTTGGGGTAAAACATTTGACAAAAAAGTTATATACTAAATCCTGTGAAATCTTTTTTTTCCAAATACACAAAAATAGCAAAACATTCTTTTATTTACATTTATTTATAAGTGATAACAATTTTGTACCATCAACTTTATGACTTTTTTGGATTCCTTATTTCATTAGCTTTACAAATATGTATATATCATTATTAGTATATACATATGTTACATGACTTATTTACAACACAACCTAACACCGTACAGTTTACATATATTTCGGGTTTCCGTTTATTATTATATTATGCCCCTAAAACTTACAAAACAAATTATTTCCATAACATGTTATATATTTCTATGTAGGGAATTAGATTGTTTACAAAATGTATATAATGAATTATCCATAAAAAATCTGTAGAAAAAATTTCACCGAGGCTACTTTTGAAATTTCAAAAATGAAATTCTAATTGTTGGTTCTTCTTTTCACTTTACCGAAAAAATTACCTTTCTAGATCTTTATTATTTCAGTATTTCTAGATTCCCCTGTTCTTTCCGATCAAAATGAATATAAGGTTGGCTAGGTTTACTTCTACGGTTGAATTTATACGCATTTTCAAAAAAAGTCTGCAAAATCGACAAATTTAGCCTACCATTCCACACTTTAGCATTGGGCCACTCCTAGGGTTAACCCTCTAGGTGCCGCCCACCCGAATTCGGGCGGGCTTTTGTTTACGTACAAGTGTCACCCGCCCGAATTCGGGCGACTTTGCAGACGTTCAGTTACAACGGTCTGAATACACTCTAGTAGTACTAAACTGCATTGAATTTGGTATCACTGTAAACGGCAGATTTCAAGCTTTACTCCATGTCTGTCTCGAGAGGTTCTACTCTATGTTGGAAAGAAAACATCTGCGCCAAGATCTGTTACGTCACTGTTGTTTTCTGCCTTCTGTTTTGTTTACGTTTTCGTCATTTATTATTGCTTTTTAGGTTATATTCAATTCGAAATGTTGTTTATTATCATTAAAGTGCATTTATTATTTCCAAATAAAGTGTTTGAGCAAGGTTATTAGTAAAAATATAAGCGATAAGTGATATTGTGTGTCTTGGTTGGTTTTACATGTATCTTTATGGGATTTAGGTTAGTACCATGGTGATCATATTTGGTTTTATCGTCATAGATATTTATCTTATGTATTTTACTAATAATGAGTATATATATTCTTGTCTCTAATTACATTTTGAACAAAATGTATATCTTGAATTTTTTACCTGGTGCACAACCTTTTTTGTACATATGTGGATACATAAGGAAAGTAAATTTTATTTTGCAATTTCAGGATTTGGTCCTATACTGGGTTTTTTGTATATAAAATAAGGACATAAAGGTATGAACTGTAAGACAGTCAATTTTATCTAGTTTACAAAAATGTATAACAGTATACCATATAGTGATAATTTAAATTTTTTGTTAATTTTCAAATAAAACCCTGTAAGAGCGCCAAAAATCACGAGGCATTTAGACAATTATGAGAGGGCACCTAGAGGGTTAAATAACTCTCTGCAAAATGGGCAAAAATGCCAGGGCACCATTTTGCAAATGGCGACGCGAGGCAGCCAGCGCACACATGCGAGGGCCGGATATCCGGCCCGAGGCAGTCCTAGGGTTGAAACACAATTATTTCCAAATACCGTGATATATGAATTCTTATTTGGATTAATTATTTACTACTCAGACTATTCTGCCCAAAGTTATAAAAGATTTTAAAACAAATTGGATATGTCCCATTTTATAAGTTGAAATGTGGGTTTGGTAGCAAAGAATAAGTTTTAATCATTGCTTGGTCAATATAATACCTCTCTTCTAGGATGCCTTAATGGTTAACAATACCACCTTTGCATTAGGGGGTAAGCCTATGGCTGTGGGGGGTTGAAGGGTTCTGGTAATTATTTTTTAACCAAAAATTAGTATCCCCCTATTTTTGGGGCGAGAAATTCATTAAAACCATCGCCATCCCCCTACGACCCCCCATTTTTTATTTAGGGGGGTAAAAACCCCCCTTTTTTTACTTTTTTCAAGATGATTTTTTTAATTTTTTATTACATCCTAAGGAACACAGCACAACTTTAAAAAATGATACTGCCCCCCTAATTATAGAATAGGGGGGTAAAACAGTTATCTGAACGTCTTTTATAGGTGTCTGGGGGGTCGGGGCGACCCGAACAAGAAGACGGCTTCAAATTTTGTATACCCCCTATTTTTGGGGCGATAAATTCAATAAAACCATCGCCATTCCTCTACGACCCCCCTTTTATATTTAGGGGGGTAAAAACCCCCCATTTTTACTTTTTTATGTTGATTTTTTTATTTTTTATTACATCCTAAGGAAGACAGAACAACTTTAAAAAATGATACTGCCGCCCTAATTATAGAATAGGGGGGTAAAACAGTTATCTGAACATCTTTTATAGGTGTCTGGGGGGTCAGGGGGACCCGAACAAGAAGACGGCTTCAAACTTTGTATACCTCCTATTTTTGGGGCGATAAATTCAATAAAACCATCGCCATCCCTCTACGACCCCCCATTTTTTATTTAGGGGGGTAAAAAAAACCCTTTTTTTACTTTTTTCAAGATGATTTTTTATATTTTTTATTACATCCTAAGGAACACAGAACAACTTTAAAAAATGATACTGCCCCCCTAATTATAGAATAGGGGGGTAAAACAGTTATCTGAACGTCTTTTATAGGTGTCTGGGGGGTCGGGGCGACCCGAACAAGAAGACGGCTTCAAATTTTGTATACCCCCTATTTTTGGGGCGATAAATTCAATAAAACCATCGCCATTCCTCTACGACCCCCCTTTTATATTTAGGGGGGTAAAAACCCCCCATTTTTACTTTTTTATGTTGATTTTTTTATTTTTTATTACATCCTAAGGAAGACAGAACAACTTTAAAAAATGATACTGCCGCCCTAATTATAGAATAGGGGGGTAAAACAGTTATCTGAACATCTTTTATAGGTGTCTGGGGGGTCAGGGGACCCGAACAAGAAGACGGCTTCAAACTTTGTATATCTCCTATTTTTGGGGCGATAAATTCAATAAAACCATCGCCATCCCTCTACGACCCCCCCTTTTTTATTTAGGGGGGGTAAAAACACCCTTTTTTAATTTTTTTCGTTGATTTTTTAATTTTGTATTACATCCTAAGGAACACAGAACAACTTTAAAAATGATACTGCCCCCCTAATTATAGAATAGGGGGTAAAACAGTTATCTGAACGTCTTTTATAGGTGTCTGGGGGGTTGGGGGGACCCGAACAAGAAGACGGCTTCAAACTTTGTATACCTCCTATTTGTGGGGCGATAAATTCAATAAAACCATTGCCATCCCTCTACGACCCCCCTTTTTTATTTAGAGGGGTAAAAACCCCCTTTTTTACTTTTTTTCAAGTTGTTTTTTTTTATTTTTTATTACATCCTAAGGAACACAGAACAACTTTAAAAATGATACTGCCCCCCTAATTTTAGAATAGGGGGTAAAACAGTTATCTGAACGTCTTTTATTGGTGTCTGGGGGGTCGGGGGGACCCGAACAAGAAGACGGCTTCAAATTTTGTATACCCCCTATTACCCCCTATTTTTGGGGCGATAAATTCAATAAAACCATCGCCATTCCTCTACGACCCCCCTTTTTATTTATTGGGGGGTAAAAACCCCCTTTTTTACTTTTTTCAAGTTGATTTTTTTATTTTTTATTACATCCTAAGGAACACAGAACAACTTTGAAAAATGATACTGCCCCCCTAATTATGGAATAGGGGGGTAAAACAGTTATCTGAACGTCTTTTATAGGTGTCTGGGGGGTCGGGGCGACCCGAACAAGAAGACGGCTTCAAATTTTGTATACCTCCTATTTTTGGGGCGATAAATTCAATAAAACCATCGCCATCCCTCTACGACCCCCCATTTTTTATTTAGGGGGGTAAAAAAAACCTTTTTTTACTTTTTTCAAGATGATTTTTTTTATTTTTTATTACATCCTAAGGAACACAGAACAACTTTAAAAAATGATACTGCCCCCCTAATTATAGAATAGGGGGGTAAAACAGTTATCTGAACGTCTTTTATAGGTGTCTGGGGGGTCGGGGCGACCCGAACAAGAAGACGGCTTCAAATTTTGTATACCCCCTATTTTTGGGGCGATAAATTCAATAAAACCATCGCCATTCCTCTACGACCCCCCTTTTATATTTAGGGGGGTAAAAACCCCCCATTTTTACTTTTTTATGTTGATTTTTTTATTTTTTATTACATCCTAAGGAAGACAGAACAACTTTAAAAAATGATACTGCCGCCCTAATTATAGAATAGGGGGGTAAAACAGTTATCTGAACATCTTTTATAGGTGTCTGGGGGGTCAGGGGGACCCGAACAAGAAGACGGCTTCAAACTTTGTATATCTCCTATTTTTGGGGCGATAAATTCAATAAAACCATCGCCATCCCTCTACGACCCCCCCTTTTTTATTTAGGGGGGGTAAAAACACCCTTTTTTTATTTTTTTCGTTGATTTTTTAATTTTGTATTACATCCTAAGGAACACAGAACAACTTTAAAAATGATACTGCCCCCCTAATTATAGAATAGGGGGTAAAACAGTTATCTGAACGTCTTTTATAGGTGTCTGGGGGGTTGGGGGGACCCGAACAAGAAGACGGCTTCAAACTTTGTATACCTCCTATTTGTGGGGCGATAAATTCAATAAAACCATTGCCATCCCTCTACGACCCCCCTTTTTTATTTAGAGGGGTAAAAACCCCCTTTTTTACTTTTTTTCAAGTTGTTTTTTTTTTATTTTTTATTACATCCTAAGGAACACAGAACAACTTTAAAAATGATACTGCCCCCCTAATTTTAGAATAGGGGGTAAAACAGTTATCTGAACGTCTTTTATTGGTGTCTGGGGGGTCGGGGGGACCCGAACAAGAAGACGGCTTCAAATTTTGTATACCCCCTATTACCCCCTATTTTTGGGGCGATAAATTCAATAAAACCATCGCCATTCCTCTACGACCCCCCTTTTTATTTATTGGGGGGTAAAAACCCCCTTTTTTACTTTTTTCAAGTTGATTTTTTTATTTTTTATTACATCCTAAGGAACACAGAACAACTTTGAAAAATGATACTGCCCCCCTAATTATGGAATAGGGGGGTAAAACAGTTATCTGAACGTCTTTTATAGGTGTCTGGGGGGTCGGGGCGACCCGAACAAGAAGACGGCTTCAAATTTTGTATACCTCCTATTTTTGGGGCGATAAATTCAATAAAACCATCGCCATCCCTCTACGACCCCCCATTTTTTATTTAGGGGGGTAAAAAAAACCTTTTTTTACTTTTTTCAAGATGATTTTTTTTATTTTTTATTACATCCTAAGGAACACAGAACAACTTTAAAAAATGATACTGCCCCCCTAATTATAGAATAGGGGGGTAAAACAGTTATCTGAACGTCTTTTATAGGTGTCTGGGGGGTCGGGGCGACCCGAACAAGAAGACGGCTTCAAATTTTGTATACCCCCTATTTTTGGGGCGATAAATTCAATAAAACCATCGCCATTCCTCTACGACCCCCCTTTTATATTTAGGGGGGTAAAAACCCCCCATTTTTACTTTTTTATGTTGATTTTTTTATTTTTTATTACATCCTAAGGAAGACAGAACAACTTTAAAAAATGATACTGCCGCCCTAATTATAGAATAGGGGGGTAAAACAGTTATCTGAACATCTTTTATAGGTGTCTGGGGGGTCAGGGGGACCCGAACAAGAAGACGGCTTCAAACTTTGTATATCTCCTATTTTTGGGGCGATAAATTCAATAAAACCATCGCCATCCCTCTACGACCCCCCCTTTTTTATTTAGGGGGGGTAAAAACACCCTTTTTTTATTTTTTTCATTGATTTTTTAATTTTGTATTACATCCTAAGGAACACAGAACAACTTTAAAAATGATACTGCCCCCCTAATTATAGAATAGGGGGTAAAACAGTTATCTGAACGTCTTTTATAGGTGTCTGGGGGGTTGGGGGGACCCGAACAAGAAGACGGCTTCAAACTTTGTATACCTCCTATTTATGGGGCGATAAATTCAATAAAACCATTGCCATCCCTCTACGACCCCCCTTTTTTATTTAGAGGGGTAAAAACCCCCTTTTTTACTTTTTTTCAAGTTGATTTTTTTTATTTTTTATTACATCCTAAGGAACACAGAACAACTTTAAAAATGATACTGCCCCCCTAATTATTTAATAGGGGGTAAAACAGTTATCTGAACGTCTTTTATAGGTAGGTGTCTGGGGGGTCGGGGGACCCGAACAAGAAGACGGCTTCAAATTTTGTATACCCCCTATTTTTGGGGCGATAAATTCAATAAAACCGTCGCCATCCCTCTGAAACTGTTACGACTATTGTTTCTGTTTTATTTTTACAGGAACATGTTTTATTTATTGTTTGTGTATATATATTTATTTTTTGTTTGTTTGTGTATATATTCGTTTGTTTATTTTTGATTTCAAATATATTTTTATCTATTGTCATATCTACGGGGTAAGTCGTAGTTTGGCAAATATAACATGAAACTGTTACGACTATTGTTTCTGTTTTGTTTTTACAGGAACATGTTTTATTTATTGTTTGTGTATCTATTTATTTTTTGTTTGTTTGTGTATGTATTTATTTTTTTGTTTGTTTGTGTATTTATTTATTTGTTTATTTTTGATTTCACATATGTTTTCATCTGTTTGATTTTTTACTGATACGACCGTATTTTTCAGGTTTATAGGCATTCGTTACAACTCGGCATTCAACATACTTAGTGATAGTTTTATGTACTGACCTTTATTTCTACCTAGGATATAATAATGTTGTATTTGTTATTTTGCTTAAAGTTTGCTAATTTCTTATTAAATATTATTTCCTTATAATTTATAGTCATTATTTGATACCTTGGATATTTGTTTATGTTGTAACTTATTACACAGCTTAAGTATTGGTTTGTTTTTGATTATTGGTTGACCCCCGTTCTTAAGTATGGGTTTTTATCTCCAAAAAAAAATAATCAACTTGAAAAAAAGAAAAAAAGGGGGGTTTTTACCCCTCCTAAATGAAAAAGGGGGGTCATAGAGGGATGGTGATGGTTTTATTGAATTTATCGCCCCAAAAGTAGGGGGTATACAAAATTTGAAGCCATCTTCTTGTTCGGGTCCCCCCGACCCCCCAGACACCTATAAAAGACGTTCAGATAACTGTTTTACCCCCCTATTCAATAATTAGGGGGGCAGTATAATTTTTTTAAGTTGTTCTGTGTTCCTTAGGATGTAATAAAAAATAAAAAAATCAACTTGAAAAAAGTAAAATACCCCCGTCGCAGCAAACCTGCGTACTCAGCGAATTTCCAACGCAAAATATAAGTCTTAATACCACATAAAGCCGCATACCAAGTTTCATAAAAATATATTCAAAAATAAGCGATATATCAAATTTGAATTATTCCCTATAACAATAACATTGGGGATGAGTACGCAGGTTTGCTGCTACAAAAAACAACAAATATAGGGTTTATTGTAAATATCAATAATACTCAACTAGGTGAAGCCACATACCAAGTTTCATCAATATAAGTTCATAAATAAGCGATATATACCATTTTGATTATTCTCCATAAGAATAACATGGGAGATGAGTACGCAGGTTTGCTGCAATAAGAATCAAGAATCAAGAATCAAGAATCAAGAATATTTATTGCCGTTGATCAAAATACAAGACATGAAATGGGCATAGTCAGTTACTTAAAGCTAATTATATTTAACACAGTTGAGCCAATTAGGCAGTTTGCTCGACAACCACTGATTCTAAAAATTCTGTTATAGAGTAAAATGGGTTGTTCACAAGCCATAAGTAAACCTTATCCTTAAAACTATCAAGGTTTGTTAATTGACCAAGAGAAACAGGCAGCTTATTATAAAATTTCACACAATAAATTTTGAAAGAGTTACCTGTAATTGCCAGCCTGGAACTAAAAAAATGGGTTTTTATGCGAATATCAATAGAACTCAACTAGGTGAACCAACATTCCAAGTTTTATTAATTTATGTTCATAATTAAGGGATACATTACATTTTACTTATTCTCCATAAGAATAACATGGGGGCTGAGGACGCATGTTTGCTGCTACGGGAATTATTGGTAAAAATCGGGTTTTTTGTGAAAATAACAATAGACCACAACCAAATGAAACCATATACCAAGTTTTGTTAGAATACGTTCATAAATAAGCGTGCTATAATTTTTTTCTTATTCTCCATAAGAATAGCATTGGACAACGTACTGTGTTTAGCACTTTCAATATCTCTGTAACCGTTTGACGTAGAGCAATTGTCAAAACACCAAATTGTGCGTCTTTTTAAGCTGATTCCAATGAAGTAAAGGAAAATTTGGCTTTTTTAAAAATTATATGTAGAAAACTCAAAAAACCCATTTTTGGGGTGCAAAACCCCCCCAAAATACCCCTTCGGATAGTCCGATCTGTCTGGTTTTCGAACTTAAAATCATAAATGCTGCTTTACACGCTTATACCAAATTTCGTCAAAATCGGATTATTTTTACGAGAGTTATCGCACCCACGGACACATATATATATATATATATATATATATATATATATACAGTTTCGAACGGTGTTTTTGGGGTCTGGGGACCTCAAAACGAAAAGTTATCATGGTCCCGGGCCTAGGTCTTACCATGCCGACTACGGTAATAGCTTCTTCCCTATAGGGGAAGTTCGCTAAAAGGGTTTTTTTTTACCCCCCCTAAATAAAAAGGGGGGTCGAAGAGGGATGGCGATGGTTTTATTGAATTTATCACCCCAAAAATATGGGGTTTACAAAATTTGAAGCCGTCTTCTTGTTCGGGTCCCCCCGACCCCCCAGACACCTATAAAAGACGTTCAGATAACTGTTTTACCCCCCTATTCAATAATTAGGGGGGCAGTATCATTTTTTAAAGTTGTTCTGTGTTCCTTAGGATGTAATAAAAAATAAAAAAAATCAACTTAACCCTAGGAGTGGCCAATGGCCGAGATTCGGCCCTATTTTGTGCAGCCTACTGTGGCAGAGGCCGAGAATCGGCCATTCGGGACCGAAAATTTTGTAACGTAAAAAAAACACTAATAATCAACTCAAAAGTGAACAATATATATATCATTCGAAAGATAATATTCTGAACTTTCATTTTATTACATAAACAAACCCTGTAGCAGCTATACAACAATGTCACGACAATTAGAAATCAAATGAATTTTTGGCGCGATGCGATTCTAGCAGCCGATGCTAAGAAAATGTCAGAACACTACTTTTTTGAAATTATCCAGCTCGGGTAATTTTTGTCGTGGGAAGTTGCGGTTGGTACCAATGCACTGCTAAAGAGATGCGCTTTATTTTGGTATTGATGTTTTGAACGAAATATTGATTAGACAGATCATATGATTTTTTGAAAACAGGTGTTTTCTGTTTTGTTGTACAATGGCAGATGGCCGAAAAAGGGCCATCTGGAAAATCGGATTTATATCTAGTGTAAGTTATAGTTACTAGTCAAATAATATGTTATTTTGAAGAGGAAGAAATGTAGAGTAATTTAGTTTTGCCGTTGGCAGCACTGTTTTATTCTGAAAATCATCACCAAGGAATAGTTTCATTACGTCACATTTTTGCCTAATCAGGAACTGCGCAGCTGTTTGCTGTTTACCAAGTCTCAGTCAGTTTGCTTGGCTCGCTCCAAACTGTATTGTATTTGGTATCATTGTAAACAGCAGATTTCAGGCTTTCTTCTTATATCTGTCTCGACGTGTTGTTTTTGTTGAAAATATGACATGACATTTGAAATATGCAATGTCGAAGTCCCAGTCCAAAATGGCGCGCTATGTTTGACCGCTGTCAGTTGTGTAAGATTGTTTTAGTTATTTATTTAGCCAAATTTACGCAAAAATGGATTGTAGTGACATTCGGGTTGCTCTTGAATAAAGTATTAGTGACGTTGATGATGATTTAGAGGGTAATATAGGCAGTGATATTGAGATGATCGACTTTTCTGATGTTGCGTCGTAGGCATAGGCTAATTGGATTATTTATCTGGTAGTGGTGAGTTATATATTTATATGTATACTCCTATGTATTCTATGTATAACATGTTGTATATTTATATGTAGGGAATTGAATGTACTACATCATGATTATATTGCTTTGGGGGCAAAATATTAGACAAAAAAGTTATATACTAAATACTGTGAAATATTTTTTCCAAACACACAAAAATATAGCAAAACATTCTTTTATTTACATTTATTTATAGGTAATAACGTTTTTTACCATCAACTTTATTACTTTTTTGGATTCCTTACTTCATTAGCTTTACAAATATGTATATATCATTATTAGTATATACATATATTACATGACTTATTTACAACACAACCTAACACCGTACAGTTTACATATATTTCGGGTTTCCGTTTATTATTATATTACACCCCTAAAACTTACAAATTATTTCCATACCATGTTATATATTTCTAAGTAGGGAATTAGATTGTTTACAAAATGTATATAATGAATTTTCCATAAAACATCTGTAGAAAAAATTTCACCGAGGCTACTTTTGAAATTTCAAAAATAAAATTCTAAATTGTTTTTCTTCTTTTCACTTTACCGAAAAATCACCCTTCTAGATCTTTATCATTTTAGTATTTCTAAATTGCCCTGTTCTTCCTGATCAAAATGAATATAAGGTTGGCTAGGTTTACTTCTACGGTTGAATTTATACGAATTTTCAAAAAAATGTCTGCAAAATCGACAAATTTAGCCTGCCATCCCACACTAACATTGGGCCACTCCTAGGGTTAAAAAAAGTAAAACAGGGGGGTTTTTTACCCCCCCCTAAATAAAAAAGGGGGGGTCGTAGGGGGATGGCGATGGTTTTAATGAATTTCTCGCCCCAAAAATAGGGGGTATCCCAATTTTTGTTAACCCTAGCAGTGGCCAACCAGCGTAATACGCTGGTTTCACGTGTCGCCTGAAATGGCCACCAGCGTAATACGCTGGTACGGGTCGAAATTTTTGTAACAGTAAAAAATCATTAATAGTCAACTCAGAAGTGAACAATATTTATACCATTCGAAAGATCACATTCTGAACTTTCATTTTATTACATAAATGAACCGTTTACAAGTTGTATAACAATGTCACGACGATTATAATTACTATGAAATTTTGCCACTACGCCATTCCTGCAGTCGACGCTCGGAAAATGTAAAAACACGACTTCTTTAGAATTACCCTGCTCGGGTAATTTTTGTCTTAGGATGTTGCGGGTGGTACCACTGCATAGCCAAAGAGTTTAGTTTCACTGTGGTATTGATTTTTAGAACGAAATATTGATTGCACAACAGTTACGATTTTATGAAAACACCTGTTTTCTGAATTCGTAACAAATGGCCAACCGGCGTAATACGCTGGTATGGGAAATGCGAATTACATCCAGTGCAAGTTATAAATACTAGTCATATAATATTTCATTTTGAAGAGGAAGAAATTTTGCGTTTGAGATTGGCAGCCTTGCCCATGGTTATTATTTCCGTCTGCTCTCTCGAAGACGAAGGAAATGCGTCACATCTCACATCTAATGCGTATTAGTCAGCCATTCCGTGTTTTGTCGTCGCTGTCGGTAAGTTTACTCTCTCGTGTTATCCGCGAATTATTGCTAAATCCTTTATTATTTCGGAGTGTTAGTGTTAGTGAAGTGTATGTGTGTATATAACAGTAATCTTTATGCATTTTATTATTCATAAATATTACTGAAGTGTAATAAAAAAAGTGTTTCTAAAAAGTGGTGTTTTTCTTTAGTACAATGTCTCGAATATCATATTCTATATCACATTCTATAGGGACTATTAATTCTTTTCGAGTGTGATATAAACCAACAGGATAACATAATAATGGGAAGGGGGTGAGTAATTATATTTATTTTTATTACTTTTACAATTGTAAGGTAGGATGTATTTCATTATTGAGTTGCCTAATATAAAAAATAATAATTTTGTAATTTTTCCTACATGGTGACCGCAATTTTCAAATTTTGCGGTTTTCCGTATATACTTACATAATACTTACAAATAAAATTCTTTCCCCAACATATTATACATTTCTATGTAGGGAATTGAATGTCCTACTAAATGTATATATAGTATTTGGAGGAATAAATTTCTAAAAAAAGTTATATACTAAATATCGTAGAATCTTTTTTTTTGGAATACCCTAAAATTTCCAAAATTCATCTAATCATAAGTGATAAAAATTGTTTACTATAAACTTTATGACTTTTTTACATTCCCTACTTCATTATCTTTAAAAACATATACATATTATTATTAGCATATACATATTTACATTACCTTTTTACAGTACTAACTAACACTGTACAATTTTCACATTTTGCGGTTTTCCGTATATACTTACATAATACCTACAAATAAAATATTTTCCCCAACATATTATACATTTCTATGTAGGGAATTGAATTGTCTACAAAATGTATATAATGAATTTTCCATAAAAAATCGGACGAAAAAGTTTTACCGAGGCTGCTTTTGAAATTTCAAAAATAAATTTCAATTTTATTTTATTTTGTTTACTTTGCTGAAAAAATTATGTCTTAGATCTTTTTTATTTGACTATTATATGATGCTTCTGTTCTTTCTGAACAAAATGAATATGTGGTTGGCTATGTTTAGTTCTCATTTCAAATTTATACGAATTTTCAAAAAAAGGTCTGCAAAATCGCCAAAACTGGTTGGCCATTCTACAGTTTTTGGGTGGCCACTGCTAGGGTTAAAAAATAATTACCAGAACCCTTCAACCCCCCAGAGCCATAGGCTTTCTAAGACCAATCTTGGTACCGGTATATCAAGAATTAGCAAACACTCGTTGATGAAATTCATGACCTAGCGACGGGCTAATTGCATGAGTGTTCAAGCTGTTTGATGCAACATAAACCAAAATCATTTTATTTGTTTAACGAATGGAAAAACACTTACGATATCAAGACTCCCCGCTCTGAAGTAGTTCTAAGAAGCCGAGCAGCAAATAATGACATGATTTGATTTATATCTATTAAAAGGTTGTTTCACAATCCACCAATGTATGCAGCAACGAAAAAAATATCCTACGTTTTGTTTTGTTTGACTCACAGTCAAGTCAAAGAGTCAAAGACACAACAATCAGTGTTGCCAATCTGTTTTGATCATAGAAACTTGAAATTACACTCTTTTACCATCCACCATAAATTGATTACCCTTTGTTTACCCTCAACTAAAAAAAAATCAATAACAGGTGATATAGTAAAGTAAAGAAGGAACTAGGAAATAAAACGTTCATATCTATGGAAAAATTAATTGTAGACAATAATGATTTTTTTAGGACAAAACTGATTTATTTTGCTGCCTTTTTGTTTTATTTCTAAAAAAAATCATTAAGTTAATAAACTAATCAAAATGTCGATTTGAAAAGGCACTTAAGGCAAGTAGACTACTTAATTAGATTTTATTTGACAAAAACGAAGCTCGAACTTTACCACTCCCATCTAGAAAGGCGACATTGAAAGGCACAACCGTGGAAAATAGTAAGCAACCTAACCCTACTCAACCAGTCGAGCTGCGGGTCGGGGCCGTGCTGACCGACGAAGAAGCGAATAGACGGAAAGACAGTGCTGCGTGGGGGGAGGGGGAGAAATGAGGAGAACGCGCTCCTCTCCTCTCTCCCCCCAGCAGATCACACACACTCACAGCACTGCCCGAGTTGTCTTCCTAGCGGCGCGCGGTGGCGACTTGTAGAACTACTGCTCCTCACCGCCAGACTAGCCTAGCTGCCAAACACCCTTAAGTTAGTCAAACAATAAGAAAGTCATAATAATTAGATATGTATATAATTAGACTGCGCCTAGGCCTAACCAAATTTTTCATAAACAATATCCAACATGTCATGAAACAGGGGCGTATCGAGGGAGGAATATCCCCTGAAATTTCAAAAATACATGTGAAAAACGGGAGAAAGAGTGGGATGTAGGTAAGGCCAAACCCTATCCACCGCAAAAAAGAATCCTAAATAAATACACCACACTGACAAGTAATAGAGCTAACGCAAACTTACCGGTACCGGACTACTTAACTGAAAATTATATCTCAAAAATCAACCCGGTCTATTATAAAAGGAGATAGTTTGGAATTTTTGTGTGATAGGCTATCAGAATGTTTCAAAGCTGTAGATCTATTGGACCATAGTTTACATCGTACCGTACTTTACATAAGTTAAAGTCGTAACCGAGTAGACACAGACTGTGTAGCCTTTCCATAAAAACGAATAATTGTGGAATGATTCTATTACAAATTCTTGATTCAAAAATCATTTATTCCCAAACGCCATTAACTGAACTACTGAGCTGACCGGTCACTGCCGGCCAGGAGACCCCATACTACACACGTCATAATCTGTGTCATAATCAGTTGTTTTGGTTAGCTGCTATTGTCAACATCCGGCCGTAGTCTGTTTGACTGTAAAATCAGTTGAGCGACTGTTTGCTTACCACCTACTACCCAACCCAAGACATCTGAATATTTCCGGAAAATGAAAAAATATAAATATACCAAAATAATAATCCAATTATTGGATAATCGAACGGAGTGAAGTTTATCCTTATACACAACTTAAGTGCTTAGACTGGTAAGAGAATCAACTCAACTGGCGTGTCTGTGACCAAAATAACTAGAGAACGCCTCCACAGTTAAACTTAAAATTTTCCAGATAAACTTATCAGGTCAAAATCTCGGTCGAGTTCATTATTCAGATAATTTCGTTCAGTATTAATAAAATTATCTTATAACCAAATTTATTTTTTTCTCCATAGGAATAACATTGAAAGCCATTTTGGTAGTACTTGAATCGTTAAACTTGAGCCGACGTCTATGTTTCAACAACAGATAACACACGTTACTTATTCTCCTTAAGAATAAAATGGGGCTGAGTATGCAGGTTTGCTGCTACGGGAACTATCGCCTAAAAAATGGGTTTTTGTGCAAATATCAATAGACCACAATGAAATAAAGCAATATACCAAGTTTCGTCCGGATAAGTCGATAAATAATAATACAACTTTTCTTATCCTCCGTAAGAATAACATTGGACAACGTACTGTGTTTAGCACTTTCAATATCTCAGTAACCAATTGACGTAGAACAATGATTGGAACACCAAATTGTGCGTCTTTTTAATTTGATTCCAATGGAAAAAATGAAATTTTACTTTTTCAAAAATTATATGTAAAAAATCAAAAAACCCATTTTTGGGGTACAAACCCTCCCCGCAAAATACCCCTTTCCGATAAGTCGATCTGTCTGGTTTTCGAACTTAAAGTCATAAAAGCTGCTTTACACGTTTGTACCAAATTTCATCAAAATTGGACCTTTTTTACGAGAGTTATCACACCCACGGACACACATATATATATATATATATATATATATATATATATATATATATATATATACAGTTTCGAACGAATAGTGTTTTTGGGGTCTGGGGTCTGGAGTTGAAGGGGAGGGCGGACCTTAAGCAAACGGTGGACGGCTCGGGTCCAAGCTGACGGGATGGGTGGATTCTTTGTGAGTTGCACATCTGATCAGGTGTTTTGCTACTTTTTACCTATCCTTTACTGTGTGTGTCCAGCGGAAGCACGTTTTTATTAATTTTAACTGTTCAGGCGTTCAATATATTAAAAAAATCAACAAAACATCACATATTCAACTACTCCTTTCAGAAGCTTAGCAGTCAAAGGGTTAATGTGGGCCTAGGTGAGGTTTGGTAAGTTAATTGTAGTTAATTAATTTGCGGCACGTTACAAAATATGATAATGTTTGTTTGGATTCAAACCAACGAGAATACTTTCACATTTGGCCTAGGTCTTACCTGATACTGTACTAGCATTTTCCCTGGCAATAATTTGACCCATAATTATTGCCTGGTTCTCAGAAGTGACATTCACTGAAGTTGTGCATTGGTAGGACAGAAGTAAATGGGCTTTAAAGACTTTTTCAAATATATGCCTATTGCCTATAGCCTATTTATATCCCCTTCAAATTAACAATACAGAATTCCGAGACAAATAATTGTAGACAGAATGACTACTCTGAGAGGAATGTTTATGAGGTAAGTAGTTCTTTTTCAGGGCGAATAAATTTTGTTTCTTCACCTAATATAGGCCTACTAACTTAGATTCAACAATAAACTGGAATGTGGTAGGCTAGTCGAAGTATTAATGTGGGCCTAGGTGAGGCTAGGTAAGTTACTTTTAATTAATTCATCCGGCACCTATTCTGCGATTTGTGTATGAGTATATACAAAAATACTCCCGTTGCAGCAAACTTTCGTACCATAACAGATCTATGACCAGCGATACCGATACCAGCACATTAGGCTCCATAAAAATATGACAATTAATTGACTAAATATTTTGAAATTTCAATACGATACAAAATATCATCAGTATCACGTTTTAGGTGTGATATTATAGATATAGGACATAGGACCAGTTACTCTATGTCTGTGATAGGACCAGCGAGGTAGAAAGCTCCCTGGATAGGACCAACGGCAGATGTTAAAGTGTGTGGCTGGTTTTAGCGAATTCCCCTAGGGAAAAAGCTATTACCGTAGTCGGCATGGTAAGACCTAGGCCCGGGACCATGATAACTTTTCGTTTTGAGGTGCCCAGACCCCAAAAACACCATTAATTTGAAACTGGATATATATATATATGTGTGTGTGTGTGTGTGTGTGTGTGTGTGTGTGTGTGTGTGTGTGTGTGTCCGTGAGCACGATAACTCTCGTAAAAATGATACATTTTTATTAAATTTGGTATAAACGTGTAAAACAACATTTATGACTTTAAGATCGAAAACCAGCCATATCGCTCTATCCAAAGGGGTATTTTGACGGGTTTTGTACCCCAAAAATGGATTTTTTGAATTTGTTACATATAATTTTTGTAATCGTCAAATTTTATTTTTTACTATTGGATTCAGTTTTAAAAAGACACAATTTGGTATTTTTATCATTTCTCTACGTCAATTGATTCCCGAGATATTGAACGTGCTAAACTCAGTACGCTGTCTAATGTTATTCTTATGGAGGAAAAGAAAAATTGTATATCTCGCCTATTTATGAACGTATACTGACGAAACTTGGTATACGGCTTCATCTCGTTGTGGTCTAGTGATATTTGCTCAAAATAATATTTTTTCCAAAGGATCCCGTAGCAGCAAACCTGCATACTCAGCCCATGTTATTCTTATGGATAATATATAACTAAATGTTATGTCTCCCTTAATTATAAACATAAATGAATACAAACTGGTATATGACTTCACCTAGTTGAGTTGTATTGATATTAGCATAAAAACCCATTTTTTGTGTTCCTTAATGCAGCAAACCTGCGTACTTGGCCACAATGTTATTCTTATGGAGAATAATTAAAATTGTATATATCGCTTATTTGTGAATATATTTTTATGAAACTTGGTAAGGCTTTATGAAGTATTAAGACATTTATATCTTCATTGGAAATCTGCTGAGTATGCGGGTTTGCTGTGACGGGGGTATTTTATCATGCCTTGATCTGGTTTTAAATATATATTTTCCTTTATTTTGAGGTCTTATCATTACGGAATTCCGTAGGATGTAAATACCCCCGTAGCAGCAAACCTGCGTACTCAGCGAATTCCCAATGCATATATATGTATCTTAATACCACATAAAGCCACATACCAAGTTTCATCAATATACATTCATATAAATAAACGATTAATGACATTTTAATTATTCTCCATAAGAAATAACATAGCGGCTGAGTGTGCAGGTTTGCTGAAGCAAGTAGCACAAAACATGGTTTTAAACAAATATCAATATATCTCAAGTAGGTAAAGCCACATACGTTCATAACTAAGGGAGATAACACGTTACTTATTCTCTATAAGAATAACATATGGGGCTGAGTACGCAGGTTTGCTGCTACGGGAATTACCGGCCGAAAATTTTTTTTGTGCAAATATCAATAGACCATAACGATATGAAGCAATATACCAAGTTTCATCAGGAAAAGTTCATAAATAGGCGAGATATACAATTGATCTTATTTTCCATAAGAATAACATTGGACAACGTACTGTGTTTAGCACTTTAACTATCTCTGTAACCATTTGACATAGAACAATGATAAAAAAACACTGCGATACCAAATACACTGCGAATTTGGTGGTTACCAAATTGAAATTGTGCATCTTTCTAAGCTGATTCCAATGGAAAAAACTAAAATTTGACTTTTTCAAAAATTATATGTAAAAAGCTCAAAAAACCTATTTTTGTGGTACAAAACCCCCCAAAATACCCCGTTGGATAGGTCGATCTGTATGGTTTTCGAACTTAAAGTCATAAATGCTGCTTTACACGTTTATTACCTAATTTCGTCAAAATCGGATGAATTTTACGAGAGTTATCGTGCTCACGGACACATATATAATACACGTTTATACCTAATTTCATCAAAATCGGATGAATTTTACGAGAGTTATCGTGCTCACGGACACATATATAGATATACAGTTTCGAACGAATGGTGTTTTTTTGCATCTGGGGACCTCAAAACGAAAAGTTATCATGGTCCTGGGCTTAGGTCTTACCATGCCGGCTACAGTAATAGCTTCTTCTCTTTAGGGGAAATTCGCTAAAATCAATGATTTAATTAAAGAGGTCAAAATTACATCTATCTGCTGGCAACACTGGTTGCAATAGTCAAGAGTCAATTCATTTTGTCAATTTACAGATTAAAACTAACCTCACTAAAAGTGTTATTATTGTTGTGGGAGGGGGTTATAGTTTAACTGTATGACTTATTTTCATATCAGCTTGCCTATTTCTTGGGTTTTCTGTGTAATTGTGTGTAACTCCTCCATTTTTATCTGAGAATAAAATGGCAAGGCAAAGTAACGTTAGCACTGGGGAGAAACTTCTGTCGTTGATAAATGATATTGAACTAATAACTAAGTAAGTAGCGGTCATTGCAGTCTCATAGATATACGCTATATTTATTTCCTTCAATGTGGTCATTGTTTTACCTAATATAGCCTTAAGTTGCATAGCCTATTTTAGTACCCATCCAACTGCTCTTTTATTGTCCCAGGATTATTTTTTTTTAAGGCCAAGTGACCCAAACTACATTTGTTATGGCCATGCCGGCAATTGAACCTGTTACCCCTTGGCCCAAAAACCAAGTCTCTTACTAATAAATAATAAAGCCCTCAATACACTGGCAGACATGGTGGCATCGAACGGCTCCAACATGTTCAACAGTGTGTGAGCTCCATCCTAATTTCCCTACAGTTGTGATTGTTTTGTTGGGTTATGCACTCAGATCAGGTTGAGTGTTACAACTGTTGAGCATGAGATACTTACTTGTCATATCTATGGGTAAGTATTGAGCTTGTTTTCTGTGCCTACATTTTCCAGGGTACAGTATGATAAGCATTCACTAACCATAAAATTCGCTAGTGGATTTGTTTTCGGATTTACCCACCTAAAGTCAACTTCCACAATTTGTGTGATTACCGGAATAGTTTTCTATTGTCATAGGGTAGGCCTAGAAGCTTTCACACTCAGAAATGACAATCCCCACAATGGTTGTGATGTCAGTCCCCATTCTCCTCAAAAATTAACAAGATATTCCCCTCATATTTAATTTTACATCCTTCCCTATCACAATATTAGTAAAAAATGACTCATTCACATTGAAATCACACAAACCATAAGTTTACTGACCTATTTGCTTCATAAAATAATCAAAATAAATTATGTCCATTTAAGTGCAATTTTACTATTTTGATTGGGGTGAAGAAATCCTCATGATAGTCATTTTTGCGACTAGCACTTGTAAAAGTACGGAAAATGTTTAGAACCCTGAAATTTCCCCCAATCCTACCTTTATGAACCAAAATTTTCCCCAAATTTGCGACATATATCATTATTCTTTACATAAAAATGTAACTTACCAGCTTTTCTTAAGATAAATCAATAATAATAAAGTAAATATTTTTGCTTTAATTTATTAATTTCAACTTAAATTCCACAAACACATTTGGTCACTTATAAACTTACCTCTAACATTGTAATACAATTATGTTACTAATGACATAAACTTGCAAATAAGAAGCAATAAAAAAAGATGAATTAAATGTTATTACTTTAATTTATTAGTTCAAATTCTTTAGAAACATTTTGCCACTTATTATAAAATTACCTTTAACCCTAGCCGTGGCTATCCGACCAATTTGGTCGGATTTTTATGATGCCTAGAGTGGTCACCGACCAAATTGGTCGGATATGACTGAGAATTTTGTAACATTTAAAAACCAATAATAAAACTAAAAAGTGATCAATATACTTATCATTCGAAAGATCACATTCTGAACTTGCATTTTATTACATAAATGAACCGAGTAGTAGCTGTATAACAATGTTACGACATTTAGAAATCTAATGAATTTTTGGCGCAACGCAATTGCTGCAGCTGACGCTCTGACAATGGCAAAACACAATATTTTTGAAATTACCCAGCTCGGGTAATTTTTCTTGCAGGAAGATGCAGTTGGTACCAATGCACAGCTAAAGAGTAGTGTTTTATGTTGGTATTGATTTTTATATGATTTTATAAAAACAGGTGTTTTTTTGTGGAATGGCCAATCCGACCAAATTGGTCGGATCAGAAAATCGTGTTTGTATGCAGTGAATGTTATAGTTACTAGTCAAATAATTTTTTATTTTGAAGAGGAAGAAATGTAGAGTAATTTAGTTTTGCCGTTGGCAGCACTGATTGCCCTTGGCTTCGCCACCAAGGAAATGTTTCATTATGTCACATTTTTTCCTACTCGGCAACTGTGCAGCTGTTTACGAAGTCTCAGTCAAGTTTGTTTGGCTCGCTCCAAACTGTATTGTATTTGGTATCACTGTAAACAGCAGATTTCAGGCTTTATTCCTTGTCTCGATGTTTTGTGTTTTTGTTGACAATATGACATGACATCTGAAATATGTAATGTCCAGTCCAACCCCAAAATGGCACGCTATGTTATTGTTTGACCGTTGTAAGTTGTGTAAGAGTGTTTAAGTTATTTATTTAGCTGAATTTATGCAAAAATGGATTGTAGTGACATTCGAGGTGCTCTTGAAGAAAGTATTAGCACAGATAAAGGAATCCATAAGTTTATATTCCTTTGTCTGTGGTATTAGTGACATTGATGACGATTTAGAGGGTAATATAGGCAGTGATATTGAGGTGAACGACTTTCCTGATTATGTTTCATAAGCGTCGTAGGCTAATTGGACTCGCTTCGCTTCCTGGGGACTCCGCCCCCAGACCCCTGAGGGGGGCTTCGCCCCCAGGTCGCTGTCGGGTGGGTAGTACCTGCGGGTGACCCGGGTACCTAGCTCAAATGAAAGTGGTGTCATATTAAGTGGCCCAGAACCGACATTATACTACTACTTATTCAAAAAAATATACAAATCAGCAGTTATTTAAATATGAGGGGGTTAACAATTGAAATAGTAGAATTTGGGAATGTTTAAGGATATTTGAGGGTTCAAGGCACATGCATGCTATGTCTCATATACCCAATCACATAATCTGCAACCCTCTCCCCTCCTAGACCTCCCCTACCGCCCCACTTCCCTAACCCCTAGATCCCTAGACCCCTGTGGGAGGCTTCGTCCCTATATCGATGGGTTAAATCATCAAATCTGTTCACGTGATAAAAAATGTAAAACCACCACAAAACCTCGAAAAAAATTACAAGGGGTTACAAGGTACAAGCTACATACATGCCAAATTTCAGGTTTCTATCTCTTCTAGAAGTGGTCTAGAATTCGTATACCTCAGTCAGTCAGTCAGTCAGTGAGTTACACATGCGGCTGTATATATATTAGACTCGCTTCGCTCGCTGGGGGCTCCGCCCCCAGACCCCTGTGGGGGGCTTCGACCCTAGGTCGCTGTTTCGCCTCAGGTCAAAGTGGTGTCATATAAACTGGCCCAGAACCAATATATTACTGCTACTCATAACAAGAAAAGAGATAAATCAGCATATATTTAAATTTGACGGGAAAAACAATTGGAAAAAAATGTTTTGGGAATGTTTAAGGAGGGTTCAAGGAAAAAGCATGCTAAATCTCATATTCCTAGCTCTAGTTGAAGTGGTGTAATTCTGAAAAAAACAGACAAATCAGTGGATATTTTAAATTTGTATATTGCTCACTTTAATTATACAAATAGTACGATTTAAGAATATCAACAGGGGTTAAAAGTCACAGAGCATATGCATTCAAAGTCTCACGTACCTAGCTAAAGTATAAATGGTTTCACGTGCATGCCAATTAATATCAGTTTTCACAGAATCGTCATTTCCTTACTACTTATACTAACAAAACGGTCAAATCCAAAGATATTTAGAGTTTTCTATTTTCTGAAAGGTTAAGTCATCAAATCTGATCATATGACTGCTACTATTAACTAAGTGTGTTGTAGACATACCGCGTGCCCAATGTTTGGCCTCCATCAAGAATATTAACGTAACACAGAATTGAGAACCCCTACAAAATCTCGAAAATTTGCCAAAATTTGAAAAATATAGCGCTACCTAAGTGTGAAGGAGACGAGATACAAAAAAAGGTCAGAAGACTAAAGTTTTAGATCGTCTAAAATCCTTGGCAAGTGGAAATCTCCCGTTTTTCGATAGGACCATCCGTTTGGCTGCTAGAGCTATAGGAAAAGGCTCTATTTTTGACATGTTCAAAATTAGCTCCATTTTGATTTTTTATGTGGTTATGATTAAAAATTATAACGTTTTGCTATTTTCCTAGGAGTTTCAATGGACAAGCTACATGTATGCCTCATTCCACGTTACTAGATAATATAGAATTACCTGAGTAAGTCAATAAAGCAGTTTGTCATTTATGCAACAATTAGGGTTTTAATTTTTTTGAGGTATTTAAATATTAAATTCACCCCAGGTCGTTGTTTGGCCTCAGGTTGATTATGCCAAATCTCACGTTTCTAGGTCAAGTTGAAGTCGTGTTGTATTTAGTGACCCAGAACCAATGGATCTACTAAAATGTAACTACTACTCCATACTAAGAAAACAGAAAAATCAACAGAAATAAGTTGAGGGAATTAACAATTGAATACAGCAGTATGGCCAAACCTCATGTTCCTAGCTCAGGTAGGAGTGGTGTTATATCAAGTGGCGAAGAACCGACATATTAATACTACTCGTACTAAGAAAATGGATAAATCAGCAGATATTTAAATTTGAGATGATACACATTTGAAAGAGTAGGTTTTGGGAATATTTAAGGAAATTTTATGGTAATAGGCACTTGCATGCTAAATCTCACGTTCCTAGTTCTAGTAGAAATAAGATAATTTAGCAGATGTTTAGGTTTTTAGTTTTCTGATGGCTTTAAATTATGAAAACTGGTCATATGATTTCTGCTTCATACCAAATGTGGTGTAAACTTATTGAGTACCAAACTTTAAGCATATATCAAGAATATTAAAGTTACGGGGAAAAATACAGAATCTCCGAAAATAACCTAAAATTTAATAATCTTTTTCAAGATTTAAATTATTTTGAGGGGGTTGAAATCATCAAAACTGGTCATACGGCTGTTGCTGGATTATACTTTGTTTGGAGACGTATTGTATGTTAAATTTGAAGCCTCCACGTATTACATTGTAAGTGCTTGTAAAAAATTAAAACCTTACCCTGATTTTCGTCTATGAACTTTGATAAGACGTCTTTTGTACCTTATAAGGAATAAAAGCACCAATAACAGTCTAAATTTCTATGTTTCTGAGTAACTACAAGCCTTCTGCAGCAAATAGGGTATAATTTATAAGGGGTTTTGCCCTTGGTGGAGCGCATCATGCATATTATAGAAGAAAAAGCAAAAACACCAACAAATCGACAGGAGTTTAAAGACTTTGTATTTTTTTGGGGGGTTTAAGTGAAAGAATTTGGGCGTATCACTCTTGCTAGAAAATTATTGTAATGTAGGAATACTGTGTGTCAAATATTAGGCCTCTTTGTTATATATTAGAAAGACAAACAATTGAAAACAACGAATCAATCTTGAAAAACAGCTGAAATTTGAAAAATCTAGCGTGAAGGGTGTCAAGATACTGTAAAAATTCATGGGACAAAGTTGTGGATTGTCTCAAATCCGTGCCACGTGAAGCTCTTCGTTTTTCAATGGGACCATCCGTTTGGCTGCTAGAGCTCAATTGAAAAGGTACTAAATTTTGAATTAATTATTATTCGCCATTTAATTTTTTTCATCATACTGAGTATTTATCTGTATAGTGAGTCACCCAGTTTAGATAGTTAAAATAGCCAACAAATAGAAATATTTTAACTTTGATAGATTTGTTACATGCTTTTTTTCTTGTATATTTTGCACTTTGTGCTCAACCGAATGTAAAATCCCTTCTTATGCTATATTTGTTTCAGAAGAATTGCAGCATTGCAAAGATATTTTTTTAGAGGTCATTACTTACAACATGAAACAATGTTTAACCTATTTTTGAGGGATTGAAACAATTGAAATTGTTAATTTGACTATAGTTTTGTAAAGGTATTCAGAAATTAGATGCTAAGTTATAAGACTCTAGGTATAGTTTAGGAAAAGAGGCCCTGGAAGGGAAATATCGTGTGACAATTATTAGGCCATCAGATAATATCTAATTGCGTGGAATAAATTAATATCCAAAAGAAAATATTTAAATGTTACCCTTATATAACAACTTGTATTTTTAAATGGCTTAAACTACCTTAAAAAACTATTACAACCATAAAATATTATGTTTGTAGCAACTAAACAATGTTGATTAAGACCTAAAATAATCCACATAGTGTTCTGATTACAAGGCTTATAGCGTTTTTTTTAAGTAAAAACTTTATGAAACTGATTTTCATACATAAGCCATCAAGATGTGATTTCTGATTTTGTAGGGGGAACCCCCGTTTTAGATCGTATAGAATACGGTGGCGTTCGCGAGAAGCATTTATTCCAAGAATAATTCAATCACAATTTTGAGTTTTGTTGCGATGATTTAAGAAATAAATAGTATGTGGCAAAATACAAGCCTCCATGTATCATTTCATTGTAAAGAAATAATGTACATTCGTACAGCAAATATATATTTTTTAAATGTGAAGTTCTCTAATTTGTAAATATTTAAATCATCACAACATAAACATATCAAATATGGTAGCTATAAAGGATCTGTTATTTATGCTTCCTAAATAACATTGCTTTTAATCCTTTAAGTGGGCCTAAAATACAATAATATTAAGCAAAAAATAATAACATATCATTTTTATATTCTTTCAGGCGTTTAAATTCTTATACAGGAGGACTGTTGAATCACATAATATTGCAGACCCCTTCCCCGCATACCGCTTTTTCTCGTTTTTCCCTATGCTGTTGACTGTACTGTTTTGCAACTTGTATTTTTATATGGATTAGACTACCATCAATAAACGTTACAACCGTAACATATTATGTTTGTAGCGAATAAAAGTCATCTGTAACATATTTAACCTAATTTATGAAGGGCTTTTCCTGCAAACTATATGAAACAAAAACCAACCAAAAATTCAACAAATCTAATTTATGTGCTAATTATTTGGTTTTAGCATTTATTTGAGAATAAGTACTTCAAATTCATTAAAGTAATTTGTAATTATTATCTGCGATGATAAAACCTCGTTGTAGATCGTTTTGAATCCATTACACAGTGTAGTGTTCATGAGAAGCTTTCATTAAAAGAACAATTTAACAAATTAATTTTGAATACTTAGTTTAGATAATCTTTGTGATATATAAGAAATACATTTGTACGCCTGGCCTATTTACAAAATACATGAAACCTTTTAAAAATAAATAAGTTTAATAACAAAAATATCTAAATTCGTAATACAACCAGTACAACATACCAATTGATCTGCATACTGCATTACCGACATCAGTTAACCTCAAAAACAAGAACTAAATTATTTATTTTAATTGTTAAGGAAAATGTAATATAAAATTGGAAATTTTATGAATTTTCCTAGAGGTTTCAAACATTAAGCTATGTGCATGCCAAATTTCAAGTCCCTAGCATATCTAGAAGTGGGTTAGAATTCGTATACCTCAGTCAGTCAGTCAGTCAGTGAGTTACACATGCGGCTGTATATATTTTAGACTCGCTTCGCTCGCTGGGGGCTCCGCCCCCAGACCCCCGATTGGTATCCCCGCCCTAACAAGGCTTCGCCCCCAGGTCGCTGTTTGGCCTCATTTTGAAATGGCGTCAAATCAAATGGCCAAGAACCCCCATAAGACTACTACTCATACTAAGAAAACAGACCAATCTTCAGAAATTTAAGTATGAGAGCATCTGTATGGCCGTTGGAACTGTTTAAACAACACTAGATTTCGATTGTTTCTATCCGCCATTATCAAGTTATTGAGGTAGTAAAACTAGAGGATTTTCAAAATTTTTTAGGGTTCAAACAATTCAAATTGGTCATGCGACTTCTGCCACATACTTCCTGTAATGTAGAGATATTCCGTGCCAAATATTAAGTACTATTTTTTATTGTAAAATAAATAAGAACCACTAAGTTTTAAAACTAAGTTTTAGGTGGAAAATTGCTAAAGATTTAAGAAATCTAGCGCTACCTAAGGGTGAAGGGGGTGAGATACGGCAAAATTTCATATGAATAATGTTGTAGTTTGTCTAAAATCCGTGGCACGTGGTGGTCTTCGTTTTTCGATAGAACAGCCCGTTCTGCCACTAGAGCTCAAATAAAAAAATATTGAATTTTTATTTTTTATTCACAATTATTTATTTTTTTTGAGATAGTTCAAACAAAAAATAGTAGTATTTGGAAAGAAAAGGTGCAACGCACACGTATGCCATATCTCACGATCCTAGTTAAAGTATAAATGGTGTTCCGTGCATTCTATTTAATAACAATTGTTCCAGAACCGGCATCTCCTTACTACTTATACTTAGAAATCTGTAAAATATATAGATTTTAAGCGTTTTTGATTTTCCGACAGGTTTAAGTAGTAAAAATGGTTATATTTCTGCTGCTATTTACTAAGTGTGATGTAGACATACTGCGTGCCCAATATTAGGCCTCCGACAAGTATATTAACGTGATAGGAAATAAAAAACGGCCACAAAATATAGAAAATATGCCGAAATATGAGAAATCTAGCGCTATCTAAGGGTGAAGGAGACGAGATACGATTAAAAGTCATAGGACCAAAGTTATAGATCGCCTAAAGCTCGTGTGTCGTGGTGGTCTCCGTTTCTCGATTGGACCAACCGTTCGGCCGCTACAGCACAAAAACATGCACTATTTTGGAGTTGTTCAAAATTTCCTCCCTTTTGAATTTTTTTGAGGAGGTTAAAATAAAAAATTATACCTTTTTGCAATTTTCCTGGGGGTTTCAATGGACAAGCTACATATAGGCCTATTTCCATGTTTCTAGCTTATCCAGAATTACCTGAGTAAGTCGATAATGCTGTTTGTCATTTATAGAATAATTAGGGTTTTTAATTTTTTTGGGATGTTTAATTATTAAAATATGTTAGTTTAGCGACTGTTTCATGAAGGGTAATGTGTAAACATATTGAGTGCCAAATATCAAGCCTTTACATACTAAATTAAAGACCACGAAAATAACCGTCGAAATTGCCTGAAATTTGAAAAATCTAGCGCTACCTAAGAGTGAAGGGAGCAAGATACGACAAAAAGTCATAGGAACAAAGTTGTAGATCTTGTAAAATCCGTCTCACGTGGTGGTGTCCGTTTTTCGATAGATCAGTCCGTTCGGCCGCTAGAGCTCAAAAACTGTAATTTTAAAATAAGCCTTTTTTGGCGGGGTTTTAAATATTTTTTTAGGGGGTTAAAATAAAAAATTGACAGTTTTGGCAATTTTTCTGGGGGTTACAAGCTATAAGCTACCTGCATGCAAAATTTCAGGTTTCTAGCTAGTCTAGTAGTGGTCTAGAATTCGTATACCTCAGTGAGTGAGTGAGTGAGTGAGTGAGTGAGTGAGTGAGTGAGTGAGTGAGTGAGTCAGTTACACATGCGGCTGTATATATATTAGATTATTGGATTGAGTGAAACGAAATCCTTATACTCAGTTTGGAATTCGAAGTAGTGTGACGCTATCTAAATTTTAACGGTTTGATGGATTGTCATGAAATTTTTAGGATAACGTTTTTACGGTTTAATGCTTTAAATAAACTATAATTGGCGATTTATTATTACATTTTAATAATTATCAGTTTTTTCATTGAACATTATTTCAGTACATATTTTGAGCTTTGTAGTACCGTGTTGTTGAACTGACAAAATATACCTACATCAGCTCAGCTGCTGTCGCTGTCATTTTATTGGTTGAAGTTTGTTTTTAGGTTAGATATGTTACGTTACGAATGAACAGTTTATTTAATTAATTTGTTATAATGACTCAGACTCTACCTACCTACACCTTTCTGTTAGGAATTCGAAACGTGGCGTTCTTTTGAGTTCAACAATAGTTTGGGTACAGTGTCATAAGCTATAATTTGTGTGATAGTTTGTGTGAATAATACTTCAGGTTTTGTATATTAGCCTTAAGCTTAATCCATATCATAAGATGATTATAAGATAAGATGTGAGTATATACTAACTTTTTATGTTATTAATAAACTTGAAATACTGTCCACAACGTTTAAATGGCAATAATATGAAGACAGTATCCTTTGACTATTTAAGTTTAACCCTAATATAATTTAGGTAGGCCTAGGCCAATGCTATTGTTGTTTGCCAACCATCCCTAATTGAACAATTTTACATCATATTTTACTTTTAGCCTTGCTGCTAATTTATTTATTTTAACCATAAATAGGCCTTGGTAGTGGTTGCACTTCCGCAGACGCCTGGTGGAACAATCAAATGAAAATAATCAATGTAAAATATTGATGTATGTACAAATAATAACTACTTTAATTTATTATTAACATTTTGCAATAACTTAAATACAAGTAAATTTATCACACGTCTCAGTGCTGGTTTTAATGCCTCCGCCTCCATGACTTGTTTCTCTCAATAAAAAATCATAATCAATAACGTTACGGTAACACTAAAGCAGTACATGAGATTGTTAATACGTTTGTTAATCCAAACTTTGCTCTTAAAAAAAAGTATTTTACAAAGCACTAACTGAAACGTTATATTTATTTACCGTTTTACAACATCGAATCAAAATTTTATTTTCTTCCTTGATTTTCAACCTGATATCGTCGTTACAAATCCTACATTTAATTGATTTTGTAATTAAACTACGATTTTCAAAACTCTACAGTATTTTCTTCATTGTTTAAAACACTCCCACAAAGAATACTATGGTTAAGTAATTATGTAGGCCTAATTTTAATTATGTGCCATTTTCCAAACAAAATATGATGTAAATAAAATTTAAATTACCGGGATATATGATAAAAAAAATCTATTATTACGATTATATTAAGTCAGGGGTATCAATTTGATCCGATATATTTATATAAAAATATCAAAACATTAACGTATTTAGATTATTTTCATTCGATTGTTCCACTGGGCGTCTGTGGAAGTGCAACATTGGTAGTCTATAAGGGGGAATTTGATAATAGGCCTAGCTTATATTTATGTTTGGGAGTTACAACATGTCACTAATGTCCACTTGCTTTTTGTGATAAACTTAAGTTTGCCGAGTGAAACTGTACTTGGAATGGCCAAACATACTACAATAAATCCACCAGACCACATTGTCTTATAAACCTTACCCAACTCGAGCACATAATAAAAAAAAAACATCGTATGTTAGGCTTAAACTATTGGATCCTACTGAGTTTGGCTTCTTACGGTCCCTCCAGAGGCCTGGGTTTTAAGCTGCTCGGCCTATTGCATTAATTATTAGGTAGTCAAGATTTGTATGTCCATTAAGTTTAATTAATTAATTATTTTACACAATATCAGACTTAGGCCCTACAAGCTAAATTGTAAGCCTTCTTAGTAGATTCGACTTGGCGTGTTATTAAAATAAACATACAAACAGTTGCAGAAGGCTATTTTTAAAGAAATTTACAAACAACAGCTGAGAAAATAGGTACCGTACTATAACGTGACTGTCAAGAATTAAACACAAAACTAAATATACCTCATGGAAGGTATTCTGCTGCGTATACCGGTACATTCAATCATAATTTATGTTGAAGGCATGTGACCTGGCAAATATCAAATAAAAATGCTTGCACGCTGCTTTAAGACTTCGGAAAAGAGCCGTCGCTGTACATATGACTCGGCCGCAACTAAGTGGCGACAGGATCCAACAGTCTAATAACCTTTATTTTTCAGCTTACTGTTTACTTAGTTCTTTTTGATTCAATAACATGAAGTCACTGGCAGCGTACTTTGGCTGTTTGGTTAGGTTAGGTAGGTTTGATTAGGAATAGTTGTTTGGCCATATACCAACATATTACAGTTGGAAATAAGGTGGTATTCATTATTGAAGCCCAACTCTTTACCTTACATTGTTCTGATATTACCTGATGAGGCTATGCATGGAATGACTTTGAGGCTATAAAAGCTGTTTTATGATGACACATTCTGCTCCTTAACTCAATATTTGTTCGGCAATGCAGCTGCAATAAGCTTAGTAACCAATCGCTTCGTACAGTAGTTGTTGCTCGTATTAAATCGTGCGTTTGGTACTTCTATTTGTATCAGCGTCGGTGGAAGACACCAGGAGTCTGTCATGTATTACCACGGTAAAAACTATTAAAATCATTCTCATTATGATTTCCTTATTGTTATTTGTTGGTTTTTAGAACAATAACTGTTTGAAACTCACGTAAAATTTTATTAACGAAGTGAGGGTGGTGGGTGCCTTGCTAGCCTAACGGTTAACGTCTTGGACTTTGGTACAAGAAGTCGCTGGTTTGATTCCCATATTGCCCACAAGACTTTGAGGGGTTTGGACCATTGTCTTCTAACAACGTTAAATACAAAATGCCACTGCCGTAGACAAGCCAAAAAGTTGTACTTGCAAACGTTATCATATCTCGGGGTTGTTGGTATATTCAATAAACCAAATTTTTAATACCAAATATATCATATTATTAACAATATAATAATATAGTTGAATTTTTATATTCATAAAAGTTTAAGGATCGACATATCAACACCGAATGGGTGGTGTATGCATATTGTACTGTACAAATTCTACTCTTAACTTAAAGATCTTTACCTGTATTAGACTTTTAATCAAAAAAAGTTTGTTTTACAAAGTTTTCAAAGAAAGTAATTCAGGCTTTTTTTATAATGAAAACTATAGCCAGGCTATCTTTGCCGCTTCAAATAAAGGGTCTTTTAAGTCCCTTATATGAGGATATAAGTTAAATTCAAATTATACGGTGCATCTAAAATGATACAGTATAAGTGACACGATACACATCATATTGCCATAGCCTATCGTGATATGTGACTGTATTGCACACCAAATTTGTTAAAAATGTATTCTTAAATATTAAATCTCACATAAAAACGATTCAGTTGAGCACTTTAAGCCTGTAAGTAGATTTTTCATTTTGGCCTACATTTCTCGCTGGACTTCATTCCTGTTTTCAAGTGTAATTAACTAGGTGCTATCACTTATAGTACATGTAATACAATGGAAGTCATGCTCTAGGTGAGACAATGGAAAGTCCTCAGTCAAAAACTGTCGCAGCGACGACTACGCGCAGTAGAAATGTTTGGCAGGAGAATTGTCACAGCCCCCCACCCTGCAGCTGAGAGTACTAAACCAGCGAGCCACTCTCTTGTTCTCACTCTGCACATAAGAATAAGAATAAGAATAAGAATAAAATTATGGGTCCTTTATAAATTATGTGTTATGGACGTAAAATTAGAGTAACCTAATGTAACCCAACCGCCGCAGCGCGCTACATAAGTTTTTAGTCCTGCATAAAACTGTTATTGTTTACTTTTCATTTATAATTCAATAAGTTATGTTCAACTTTTATTCAATCAATGCTTTTCAGTTTACAAGGTCATGAAAAAAATTTAAATGTACTCTTTGAATTACTTAATTAGTTACGTAAGAACGTAAAATTATGTTCAAAGCGTCCAAAGAATGGCAAGGTTATGGTTTAAAATTGTCATATTTTATGAGTATACGACAATTTTGTTATATGTCTGTTGGCATCACTGATGGGGAGGGAGCAACCTTAGTCAAAGGTCGTGGTCTAATAGTACAGTAATGGTGGCGGCAGGGGTATGAACTCCATGAATGTACCACTCCACCAAATCTTTAGGACTGCTTGGAGTCGTCGCTGCAACACTTTCTGACGTGTCCAATTCTGCGCTCCCCTCTGGGTCATGCATGTGGCGTTTTTAGAATGGAAAAGTCTCTAAACTTTTTGCATTTCTAACTGCTTCCCCCATAAGGCCAATACTTTCAAAATCCGTCCTGTGTTATTTGTGAATATATATTTTTAAAATTTAGAAGAAATGTTGTGCTGGTGGTTATCTAGCAATTTCAGTGACAACATTTTCGATTTGCATTTTAAAATTCGATAGAAAAATAGAAATAAAAATAAATTTGAAACTTTGCTCAGTGAAATCGCTTTGTTATTTTTTTTTCTCCTGAAAAAGGCTATAAATCAACAACATCCGACCACCCATTGAGGCTGGATGGAACTTGAAAGAATCATTGCTCTTATGGGTTTAGAAATATACATGGATTAACTGGTACCCCCTCTTAAAAGATCTTGAATTTGAATTGTCAATGATAGCCTTGCTGTAGTTTCCATTTTAATAAAAAACCATTGCCGCAGGCAGTGATTTGTTTTGTGGCTTACACAAAACAACTTAAAAAACTAAAGATGTGGGTAGCACTGCGCAGTACTGTATCAAGTCAGGATTTTACGCTCTAAAACAACAAAAGACATAGGTTTAAAGCAAACTTACTCAAAATACGTTATGTATTTATTAGTGAATTTCCTATGGAAAGTGAACTATTAGCATGACCCGCACAGTGAAACTTAAGCCCGGGACCACCATAGAAGTTCCTAACGTGACCCCCTGAACACGTTTTGGGGGGTCGTTCAAAATTTTATATTTATATATATGTATACAGTAGAACTCCAATTATCCGAATTAATTGGGGATCGGGCCAATTCGGATATGCAGAAATTCGGATAATCAGGTATACCTCGGGAATTAAGCAAAAAACATCACCATACATAAAAAATCAGAATTTTATCGACAAAGTTATTATAAATGTAGTGAACAGAAAGTGAGCGAACTGTATCAAGAATATACGTCATAAAAATTAAATTACAGGAGTTAAATTGAATACAGTATATACAGTTGCTCTTTTCAATAGGCCTACATACTGTACGTATTTCACTGTTCAATATTGGTTATTTCACTTGAACATCTCGAGCAAAGTGAGTTTATCACTTAGCGAAAGGACAACACGTTTACGTTTTGTACTCATTTCGAACGATAATCTCGGTGAAAGAACAGTAGCGACTGACGATGAGCAGGGCGGGAAGGGGGTATGACTCATTGTTCCCTGCGAAAATATCGTCCGGAAGGTAACAGCGCAGGCTTTTATTTTAGCGCTCACGGCGCATTATCGCTACACGCGCTTCCGCTGTTGCTTTCTTGATTTTAATATTTCTATTATTTCACTCAAAATCGATTCGGATAATTGGATATTCGGTTAATTGGGGTTCGGATAATTGGATTTCTACTGTATATATATGTTTGCACTCTAGCGGTCACATTTTTTGTCCGATTTACTTCAAATTTGGTAGGGACGTTTCTTTCTATAATTAGTTGGACAAGTTCATTGGGCAAAACAATCGGAAAACTCTAAACCCCTTTTTTGGCGATTAATCTTTTGAATTTTGAGTTTTTGGGCCCAGAAAGGGTCAGAAAAGCCCCGGATGTAAATTTAATGCATGTAAAAAAATGGTAATTAATGAGGCGAAAGTTTTAAGCCCTCTATCGTCATTCTAGCATAAATATTTATGGAGTTATTAAAGTAAATGTGTATCGACTAAACACAGTACGTTGTCTTAAGGGGGTTTTGCATTAGAAAAGCCTGTTATTCATTTGTTGGTGTACTTTTCTCATCCCCAACAACCTCACACTACTTTCAAGCCTGACTGGATCCTCTCCTAACCTTATAATGTGCAAAATCGTATTCCCAGCATTGCAGGTAAATATAACCAGGAGCATCAGAACAGCCAAAAAAAATCAACATTTTCAGATTTCAATAAAAATTGGAATAAATGTTTGTGTTTACACTGATTTTGAGTTTTAAAAGTTTTTTATATGGAAATTCACATCCCTCACCTCAGCGTGCTGCGTGCGAACTCATTTTTAGTTTTACTGTTAGTAAAATAGTATGACGGAACTAACTAACTGTAACCTTGATTAAGATATCAATTAGATTAGCTTTTAATTGTAAAAGATTTATAACATTATCAATAGATACGGGAGTGCGCCAGCTCTTAGGGTTGATATGTGTGAGTTACGTAACCCCTCCCCTACATAACGCTATGCCATACCCCCTCCCACCCCTTAAGTGTGTTATGTAATGTATGTGTATGGCCCCCTAGCATGTTTTTAAATGTAACTAACGTAAAATGAGTAAGTCTATAATTTAAATAGGCTACCAGTATAATCAATCCTATAAACAAATTAAAAACTGGAAAAATGATCATTTCATTGAATCATAGCCTATTTCATTAATACTTGTACTTCTCTGAAAACACATCAAACTACTTTAAAATATGTTCTAGACAGGTCTCTTCCCCAGGACAAATCAAATACGGTAATTAGAAAAAACTAATTTTAAAAGTTAAAAAAATTAACATTGGGCTTATAGAGTTTAAAATCTAAACAAAGTAAATAACAGCAGTTTATAATCTGTGAGTTAATGTTCAAAGTAATACTCATGTTGTTGTTGTTGAAGTAGTACCCAAAGGCCGGGCTTTGCTCGGGGAAGGTCTGTCAGTTTGTTTAGATGACTTAATATTTCATCACATCCCGCAACTTATGAGTAGATTTTTTTAGCTCATTTGTCTCTTTTCTGGAGATATTTAAGGTCACTGCAGTTGTTATTATAGCTCAATGTCCCTTTGATTAATTTTGGATATGACATTGCCATTCTAATGTAATCTTCATTTTATGATTTTAGTTTATTTTAGTCACTGCTTTGAGCAGGGGCGGATCCAGGGTCACGCCTTGGGGGGGGAAATGCCGGGGGGTCTGGGGGGTAACCCCCCAATAATAGGGTCCGGGGGACCCTAGATCAAAAGGGTGGTTTTCAGGCATTTTCATGTGAATTTTGGGAGTAAAACACTCATAAGTGAGTTTCTATATGGCTGATCGCAGAATAACATAAACTAATATCGCGCTAATAAGGTACGACATTAGTCTATATGGTACGTAAAGCAATGAGCAGCTCGTTCGGGTAGACAGAAACCAAAGTTAGTCTGATTATCGAAAAAAGTGACTGGTCGAGTGGCCGCGCGGCGACCGAACATTCTATTTTATAACCTCGTGGAAACGTAAAACACAGGTTCCGAAATTTCCAGTAAACGTTCTTTAAATAGTAAGTTAAAGACATTTATAGCACATTTTTCAAATATTTTTTAACTTATTCCGATGAGGTTATATTGAGAGTTATATTAAAAAAATATGGATTACAATTAAAAATGTCTAAAGTCGTGTTTAAAAAATATATAAATAACTCTCAATATAAACTCATTGGAATAAGATATCAAACATTAGAAAAATGTGCTATAAACGTCTTTAACTGACTATTTAAATAACGTTTATTGGAAATTCCTAACCCTGTCTTTTACGTTTCCACGAGGTTATGAAATAGAATGTTCGGTCGCCGCGCGACCGCTCCACCACCCGCCAGTCACTTTCTTTCAATAATCGGACTAAAGTAAATGTTTAGCTATAAAGAAACCACTTATGCAAACGTGGTATTCTAATACAATCTAGACCACTGTACTAATATAAAAATAATCGCTTCGTTCATCAATTAACTATTCTGATGTTGAGTAAATTCAGTTCTATGTTGTTTTATTGGGCTAAATAAACGTAAAAATACTAGCGAGGTCAAATAGGCTAGTGAATGTAATACAATAAATAGCTGTAATTCGAAGCAGTGTACATTGCACTGAGATCATAATAGACCTATGATGATAAAATAAAAACAATGGTATTGAAATTAAATGAAAATTATTCATTTGAAAAAATACACAGTACATTAGCATAAAGGAATTCGCATGACAAATTGTAGTTCCTTACATGGGCAACATGTGCATGGATGAGACATTCACCCCTATAACACAATTCTATGAGTGCCACTTTTGGCAAACCGGTCAATAATCTTTACTGGGTCAACGTAAATATCCTTGTGGATATTTAGCAAAGCTAAACCTACTAGTCTATTTTCTGACATGGTTGACCGTAGATACGTTTTTGTAAGGCGTAATGTCGAAAAAGATCTTTCTGAACTAGCATTACTCACAGGCAATGTACACATGATTCTCAAAAGTTTATTTAGCAACGGAAATACCTGCTCGTCGCACTTGCGAAGAACTTCAAGAGCCTTCGATGGTAGTTCTTCTCCGTTTCCTTGTTTTTGTTTCCAATAATTTCGCCATTGACAAAGTTCTGCTTTTAGTCTAAAGTAGTTAATTTCCTTAGAGCCTTCCAATACGTCATCAAACTGGTCTAACATATGTTTCAAAGTGCTCAATACCTCGAAAACATTTTCCACTTTTACAACCGACTCAGGTAACAACAGAGGCATGTTTAGGACATTCATTACGTCTGGGCTGAACCTTTCCTTCATATCTACCATTATATTTTCGAGGAGAGGAATGTATACAGAGATACGATAGAATTCTTCGACGGAATCGACTTGGTAGTTGGCGCGCTGTGTTTGGCGTCCACAGACTCTGGGCTTCACCAACTCCACTCCTAATGTATCGGCCATAGCTTCGGCCTCACAAAACACAACATGGAAATGTTCTTCCGAGCTTTCTCTTTGTTCTTCAAGAGTTTTTAAAAGATTACCAACTACCGTTGCTGCTCTGGCCACATCAAGGTTTTCTTTTTGTAGGATTAAGCTCAGTGAAAGAGTTGACGATAGTACATCACCCAGACAGAATAGCCCAATGATGAACTGGGTGTCAGCTAATGATCTAAGCAATATACTTGCTTTCCCAGCAGTTTGCTTATCTTTCCACTGAGAGATTTTGTCTAAAGCATTTGCAATGTCTGGCAAACTCACTGTGAACTGAATGACACCATCATGACGTTCTGCCCACCTCGTTTCACATAGCTTGACAAGTTTTTTCCCTAAAAAGTGTTTTAAAGCTACATCCCGTTTGGGATATGAAAAAAAAGAAATTACTTCTTTCATAACGCTCACTGTTTTCTCAATTTCGGCGACCTTTGAGCTTTTTGAAATACTATTGTTCAGCTTGTGACTGTAGCAGGGGGTTATAATAGCATTCGTTGCTTCTTTTCGTATTTCCATCACGGCTCCGCAATCTGAAGACATCATTACGGAACAACCGTCTGTCGTAATCCCGATGCATTCGGATATCGGTAAATGTAATTCACGCATTGTACTAACTATTAATTTTCCAAGATTTTCACCAGTCAGAGATAGTTCTTCAGTCACATTTTCACTCTCCTGGTCATATTCATAAACTTCATCGGTAAGTGATAAGTTCTGGAAAGCATCTATGAACGTTAAGAAATCTTCTCTGATGTGGAATTCTCCATTTGTGTTGTACACGTATCGCAAGACGAGGCTGATTTGAGACTTGTGAGACAAATCACTTGTTTCATCGAATATGATTGAATACATTTTTGCTTTAGTTACTCTTGAAACAATTTGCTCAATGATCTCTTGTCTACAACATTCAACAATTGCATTTTGCGTAGTTTTGCTTAGATATGTTGCTCTTGATGATGCAGTTTTTGGATGGTTTTGTAGAATGGTGTCTCCTGAGTCTATTCTAAACTTTAACAAGGCTTTAAAATTGCCTTCATCTGTAGTGGACATTGAATCAGAAAGGTCTCCATCGTCACGATGGCCTCGAAGGGGAATGTTCTGCCTTCCTAACAATATAACAGTTTTAACGATAGGAACCAGTTTTTCTCTGTTCTCTTTAGCTTGCTTAAGACGTTCGTGACTTATAAGATTACAGATTTCTAGCTGAGGTGAATGGAAACGACTTAGGAAATCTTTACCTGCCTGAACAGCGGCTTTATGGTACTGTGCATTACAGTGAGTTTCAAGATCACCATACGCTCCAGTGAGATTCTTAAAATTTGTCAAAGGTTCAGTGACCAAGGATTTCAGTGGGACATTTTTCCGATAACCTCCTTCGTGTCTGTTTGCAAACAAAGGGCAGTATTTACAAAATAGTCCTTTTTTGATATCAGATAATACAAGCCAGCTTTTGTGACTTTCTAAGTGACTCATTCTTACAAAGTTTTTAACGACTTTTCCATGATAATTCCTAGAAGAGAAGGGAAAATCATAACTATTTGATGGAACCCAATGATTTTCCAGTAATTTCATCTTTGTGAAATCGTCGGTTGGAACACCGATGTAGTGGCCAATGTCATATTGTGCAGTAGATTCCGCTGGCACAATCAATGGAAAGGATTCAGCAGATGTCCCCGGCACTGGTTCAGCAGGTGGAACTGACACAGCAAACGACAAGGAATCTACAGATAGTTGTGAGTCTGGAGCATCAAATGGATTTGTCAAGCCCAATTGCAAAATAGTTGTGGATGGTGTTGGCAATAGATCTGTAGATGACTCTGATACATCCAGTGGGGGCGGGGATCTGCCGTCTGTTCTTGGTAGAGTTGAGTTCAAAATTACTAGGTTTTGATTAGTTGGCGGTGTCCGGATTGTTGATATTGAAGAAGCTTCTGGCTTTGTCGATGTTACAGGTTGAACTGGAGCTTCCTGTCCGCAGCATTTGTCCTTGAGATTGTCAAATTGTGTTTTTTTAGGATTTGCAAAAAAATCAGAAATAGTTTTTTGTCGTTTGCCCTAAAAAATAATAATCAGTCATTAATAAAAGAATTGTTAAAGTTTAATCAAGACATTTTCTTTCCAGAATATTTTCACGTAACCCTACCACTTTCGAAATATATATTGTTGTGGTTAGTCCCATGTAAATCGTTTAGGGGAAAGTGGCATTGAACTTATGATTCTTTTATAATTTTTTTAATAATGTTCATGCTTTTATAACTTAATATAGTTTTACTAGAGTTAGTGATTTTATGTTATTACTAGCTGTTTATACCGATTTCACCCGTTTATATAAAATGTAGTTAAAAGTAAATGACTAATGTCAGCTGTTTATTTGAATAACATTAAATAAATAGCAGAAAACTATAACCGTATGGTCTCATTTGATTAACATTGAGATTTTGGATGTCCCACGGGAAGTAGCCCCAGAGGATTTAGAGGAACTGAGCATCAGGTATAACAGCTGTAACCTAAAGGAACCTACCCTGAAAATTTCATGCCATAACTCCTTGTAGTTTAGCCATACGGCGATACACACACAGACAAGAACTCTGCTTTATTTATATAGATATTATATTAAGCAGCCAAAGAACCGTTGAGAAAAATACCTCGTTTCCCTTAAACTTAAAAGGGCGATAAGAAAAATTACTGGCGTGTAAATTCTATGTTCGTAATTTATTATATAGCATTAATAAACATAAATAAGTTTATGGTTTAGTATTGTATTACTTACTAGTAGTGATGTTGGGTGTTTATCATGTTTGAAACTGTCAGGCGAAATACAATTATTTTCCTTCAGGTCTGGATTCTTCTTTTTACTCTCTGATTTTTGGTCTAAAAGAAACGATTAACAAAAATTGTAGATACTAGCAAACTTAAACAAAACTCAAGTAATTTCTAATTCTTACCAATCTCTAAACATATCTATATGTGAATGTGAACGCTTTTTAAATAATAAAAAACTCTGTTGACACATTCACCTTTACATAGAACCTCGGGTAAATGAATTTCGCAAAACAAGTATTTAATGTTTTAGCCTTTTGTGCTCTTATGCTGATCTTTTCACGTTCGTTCGTCACGCTCGGTTTAGCTATAAACTCTGCTGTCTGCATTGTGCTGCTACCTATTGGAGACTTGAAGAACTACGTCCAGAAACACAGGAACGCAGTGCATCGCTATACAGTAGCCACCTATGCCCTACAATTAGGACAGAATTTTAATAATACTACTTTATTGTCTTGTTAAAGAATTATTGTGAGTTATAATTTTGCTTTAAACCAAAATATACTTTAAAGTACAAATGGTACTCTCGTCATTATAATGTTGATTCCAAAATGTCACGCCTCGCCACAAGCTAGTACAAGAATGCGAGTTGTTAGGCTAGGCTAGGCTAGTTATCTTAGATAGACTTACCTAGGGTTTTCTCCATGTCAGACATGATAAATTTGAATAGGCCTACATAACAATTAAATAGTATACAGGATTATACGTCTGTATGACAACGCAGCAATCACATTAGAAAACAAATCACTAAGTTACTAAGTCAGGATGACGTCGCCGGGCAGACGTAACGCGGATGCGGGGGGTTGCGCGCGCAACTCCACCCTTTTGCCTTGGGGGGGGAAATTTCCCCCATTCCCCCCCCGTGGATCCGTGCCTGGCTTTGAGGGAATCACATGTTAATACTTAAACTACAATAATAGTCTAATATATATACAGCCCCATGTGTAACACACCAGACATATGAATTCTAGACCATTTCCAGACGAACTAGAAACGTGATATTTAGCAAGCAGGTAGCTTGTACCTTGAAACCCCCGGTAAAATTGCCAAAATATACAATTTTTAATTTTAAAACCACTAATTTTGTTCTTGAAAATTGGATATTTTAACATTGGGCTTATGGAGTTTCAAATAAAAACAAAAGAAATCGTAACAGCTGTAAACAAATATCCAGTAAACTGTCAAAGCAACTTTCACATGGTAGAGTATAAACAAATTATAGAACTATTGAACAATGAAAACATCTAGAGTGGATTTATCCATAATGAATCTAAATAGTATACTATGTAAAAAATACTTGAAGGGTCATTGACCAATAATAACAACTGGAGCGACCCCAAGCGGGGGTCTGGGGGCGGAGCCCCCAGCGAGCAAAGCGAGTTCACTATATACTTTGACAGTTCACTTATTTATCATAAACAGCTGTTATGATTCTTTTGTTTTGATTTGAAACTCCATAAAACCATTTTTATTTTTTAAATTTTCAAATTTGTTTTTAGCGAATTTTCCCTGTAGTGTAGAAGCTATTACCGTAGTCGGCATGGTAAGAACTAGGCCCGGGACTAAGTTAACTTTTCCTTTTGAGGTCCCCGGACCCCAAAAACGCCATTCGTTCAAAACTACAGTAGAACCTCGCTAATTCGAACCTCGATAATTCAAAAACCTCTATAATTAGTAATGTTTGTCTGATCCCCTCAGAAAACCTCTAAAATTTTAAAAATAATATACAGATAATTCAAAGTGATTTTTACGCTTAATGCAGCCTCTAAAATTTGAATTTGTATATACTCGAGCCTCTACAATTAAAATTTTGTTGCCGTAATTCGAACTGTTACCTCCAAAATTCGAAGTCAACCTCTACAATTCGAACTGCGTTACCGTTAGTCTCTGTAATTCGAATTCAGGACAAAAAACACGCCTGTTGAGTATTTTGTCCAAGAGATGTGTTCGAACTACACTATTCTGTCTAGCTTTTAAAAAATAAACTTGGACCTCTATAGTTTTAATTTTATTTTGACCTCTATAATTCAATCTCTCTACACTTAAAACAGGGACCTCCATAATTCAAATTTTATTTATTATGACCTCTATAATTCAAACCCTCTTTATTTCAAACTTCCCATGATTCAAAATATATTGTCTTTCCCCTGAAATTCGAATTAGCGAGGTTCTACTGCTTTGTAATATATATATATTACAAAGGAATGAATGACAAATGAGCACGATAACTCTCGTAAGAATTGTACGATTTTGATCAAATTTGGTATACATGTCTAAAGCAAACTTTATGACTTAAGTTCGAAAACCAGACAGATCAATCTATCCGAAGGGGTATTTTGGGGGGTTTTGGACCACTAAAATGGGTTTTTAGAAATTTGCACATTTAATTTTTTTTTAAAGACAAATTTTAGTTTTCACCATTGGATTCAGCTTAAAAAAACACATTATTTGGTCTTTTGGTCATTGCCCTACGTCAATTGGTTACTGAGATATTGAAAGTGCTAAACACAGTACGTTGTCTAATGTTATTCTTATATAGGAAAAGGAACATTTTATATCTCGCTTTTTATGAATATAAACTGATGAAACTTGGTATATGGCTTCATCTGGTTGTGGGTATTGTTGTTTGCCAATCAACTTTTTTCACCTGTGGTTCCCATGGCAGTAAACAAGGTACTTGGTCCAGATGTTATTCTTATGGAGAGTAATTAAAATGTTATATATTGCTCATTTATGAATGTACGTGGATGAAACTTAGTATGTGACTTCACCTAGATGAGTTCTATTGATATTTGCATAAAAACCCATTATTGTTTTCCTTGTTACAGCAAACCTGCATACTCATCCCCAGCATTATTCTTATTGAGAATAATTAATATTTTATTCATCGCTTATTTGTGGATATATTTCTTCTGAATCCTGGATCTGCCTTATGTGTTTTTAAGACATAAATATTCATTGGAAATTCCTGAGTATGCAGGTTTGCTGTGACGGGGGTGTTTGACATAATTTGAATTTTTTGGGGATTAGACCTGTCTAGAACTTATTTTTAACACATAAATTAGTTAATTACAACTTTTGAAGGAAATCGTTGTAGTCGTTTTTGAGATCAGAGTTGCATCTCAGTTGCATACAAGCAAGCAAGCAAACAAACCTTACTCATATTAGATTATATGGGGATAGGAATAACATGTGGTTTCCTAAAAGAGCAGTAACATGTGGTTTCCTAAAAGAGCAGTAACTAAAACCACTGAATGAAGATAACATACAGTGTGGTCATGTCATGTCCAAAATGAATCAAAGGAACATTGAGCTATAATAACTGTAGTGGCCTTAAACAAATCTGTTTAAGGGGCAAATGACCCAAGGAACTCTGTGGATCAACTTTCATAAGCGAAATTTATAAAAAACCGAATGAAATTGTTTGATATTAGAATGATTATATGATTAGGTTGATTGTAAAATATTTTACCGTCTGAATGTTAGTTATTACGTAACGTTTTCCCCCCGTTAAAGTAAAACTAAATACCCTTGTCGCAGTAAACCCGCATACTCAGCGAATTTAAAATTAATATATAACATAACACATTAAAAGACTTAAGAGGATTCATAAGAAATATATTCACAAACAAGCAAACAAGCGATATTTAAAATATTAATTATTCTCCATAAAAATAACATTGGGGATTAGTACGCAGATTTGCTGCAACAAGGAACACAAAATAATGGGTTTTTTGCAAATATCGATAGAATTCATCTTAGCGAAGCCACATACCAAGTTTCATCCATATACATTCATAAATAAGCGATATATAACATTTGAATTATTTTCCATAATAATAACATGGGGACCAAGTACTTAGGTTTGCTGCTACAGGAACCATTGGTGAAAAATTGTTTTTTGTGGAATCAACAATAAACCACAACCAGATGAAGCCATATACCAAATTGTGTCAGTTTATGTTCATAAATAAGTGAGATATACAATTTTTCTTTTAGCGAATTTCACCTATAGGGAAGAAGCTATTACCGTAGGTCTCATGGTAAGCCTTAAGCCCGAGACCATGATAACTTTTCATTTTGAGGTCCCCAGATGCCAAAAACACCATTCGTTCAAATTTATATATATAAGTGACCGTAAGCACGATAACTCTCGTAAAAAAGGTCTGATCTTAATGAAATTTAGTACAAATGTGTAAAGCACCATTTATTTGAACGAGTTCGAAAACAATATGAATCGCACCATCCGAAGGGGGTTTTCGGGGGGGTTTTGTACACCAAAAATGGGTTTTTTCGGGTTTCCACATCTCATTTTATTTAAATCAAATTATAATTTGTACCATTGAATTCAGCATAAAAACAGGCAATTTGGTATTTTGATCATTGCTCTACGTCAATTGGTTACTGAGATATTGAAAGTGCTAAACACAGTACGTTGTCTAATATTATTTTATTTTCTAATTTTATTTTTCTTATGGAAAAAATAAAAATTGTATATCTTGCTTACTTATGAACATAAACCGATGAAATTTGGTATATGGCTTCATCTGGTTGTGGTTCATTATTTTTTGCACAAAAACACCAATTTACCTACTTGAGTTATATTGATATTTGTGTAAAACCCCATTTTTAGAGTTCCTTGCTTCAGCAAACCTGCACACTCAGCCGCCATGTTATTCTTATGGAGAATAATTAAAATGTCATACATTGTTTATTTATGAAAGTATATTGATGAAACTTGATATGTGGCTTTATGTGGCATTAAGATACATATATATGCATATTTATGCATTGGAAATTTGCTGAGTACGCAGGTTTGCTGCTACGGGGGTATTTATATATTAAGATGTATACAAAATCTTGGACCTTGACGCAATGACTCGTGGATTCTAAGAAGTGGGTCAAAGAGTTTTAATTTCTTCCTAGATTATATTTAACATAAGATACTACTTTTCTTTTCTTTTTAATATGAGGCAATTTATTCTTCTTAAAAAAAAAAAATGGAATGATTTAAGCCTTATTGTTTTTTAAGTTCTGCATTTATAGGTTGCCTATGTATTTGAACAACCGTATCAAGCTACAATAACAATGGGAGGCCTGGGGGGGCACAGCCCCCCTCCCCCCAGTAAGGTTAATGTGTTACATTAAAACCTCTGGATTAGAGTTTAAAATATTTTGGCATTCAAAACCAATTGACTGTTTTTAAAACGTATTGTTCATCAAGTTCTGTACTTATACTTATAGATTTTTACAGCAATATTAAGCTACAATAAAATAAATATCCTGATGGGTCCTCCAGTGGAACCAAAGTGTATAACTACTTTTAAACCACGTGCTCTCACTGATTGGGGACCTTTATTGCCGCCAACATATTATATTTTATCAAAATCTTCAGCTAATATTATTATGAGGGCCTAGATGATACAGCCCTCAGTGAGACTGAGGGGTGAGTAACTACTTCATATGCACTTTGTCTGACTGATTGACAGATTTCAGGCCTCATTGTTTGTCATGTTCTGGATTTGTGTGTCATTGTCAAGCTGCAGTTATAATGGAGGGCCCATGAGGTATATTGTCAATTGAAACTTTTTTTGTATTTTACGCGATCACTCAATCCTTATACGCGATATAAGAGCGTACTCCTAGTTTATCTGGTAGGCCTAGAGGTGAGTTATATATTTATATGTATATTTCTATGTATTCTATGTATAACATGTTATATATTTCTATGTAGGGAATTGAATGTACTACAACATGTTTACATTGATTTGGGGGTAAAACATTTGGCAAAAAAGGTATATACTAAATACTGTTTAATCTTATTTTTCAATAATAATTGATAATTGATTTTAGGATAATTATTGATGAAGGGATAATTGATTTTATACGCAAAAATAGCAAAACATTCTTTTATTTACATTTATTTATAAGTGATAAACATTTTTTACTATAAACTTTATGACATTTTTGGATTCCTTACTTCATTAGCTTTACAAATATGTATTTACATTAGCTTTATAAATATGTTATTAGTATATACATAATTAAATGACTTATTTAACACAAACTAACACTTTACAGTTTACACATATTTCGGGTTTCCGTTTATTATTATCTTACATCCCTAAAACTTACAAAAAAATTCCTTCCCCAACATGTTATATATTTCTGTGTAGGGAATTAGATTGTTTACAAAATGTATATAATTAATTTTTCATAAAAATCTGTAGAAAAAATTTCACCAAGGCTGTTTTTGAAATTTCAAAAAAAATTATTTTTATTTCTTTCACTTTACTGAAAAATATTTCTCTAGATCTTTTTTATTTTAGTATTTCTAGATGTTTCTGTTCTTTCCGATCAAAATGAATATGATGTTGGCTAGGTTTACTTCTACGGTTGAATTTATACGAATTTCCAAAAAAAGGTATGCAAAATCGCCAAATCTGCTTGGCCATTTCCCACTTCAACATTAGGCCACTGCTAGGGTTAACTATCCTGGCGTGTTTTTCATATAGCATATAAATAACAAAGGGCCTAAAATGGACCCTTGTGGGATGCCATGTTTTATAATTTGAGTTTGAGATTTGAATTTTTCAACTTTATTATTATGAGTCTGGGATATTTCAACATACTGCCTTCGGTTAGACTGAAACCATTTCCAAAGAATATTTTGAATTCCTAATTCAAGTTAATTTTTAAGTAGAATACTGTGAGATATGCTATCAAATGCTTTTGAAAAATCCATTAATATTCCAACTGCATTTTCTTTCTTATCAATTGATTCTAGGCTAGGTTTACTTCTAGGTTGAATTTATATGAATTTTCAAAAAAAGGTCTGCAAAATCGCCAAATCTGCTTGGCCATTACCCACTTCAACTGTAGGCCACTGCTAGGGTTAACAATTTAGTAAAACTTACAAAAATAAATAATTTAAAAATATCTATGTTGAATTGAATTTTTATTTTCTATACAATTTCTTGAGGAATGGAGGAATGTAATCAGAACTAATATAATGTCGGGAAAGGAGGATATCAACGTAGACAACTATGAATAGTCGGGATAATTGATAAACAGTGATTGTATCATTCATGTCTCTTGAATGGAATGTCACAAAACTTTGATTGAAACTTGATTAAATTTGTGATAGACGAAAAATGGGCCATCATCTGTCTTTGTCCTTCTCAGTTAGTTTAGATTTTAGCATTTTGTAGTAGGTACGGTAGGAAGACTTATCTCTTGAATAAATTACCGCACCCGCGACCGGATGCCAAATAATAGACCAGCTATTAAGAATGAGGCAAAAAATATAGGATCGCTCGGCTGACTTTTGACGTAAACAATCAAACATGGTTAGGGCCTATATTTATACTCATACTTTTTAAATCGCATCATCATCATTGTTGTGGATTAGGAAACCACAGCATAGCTGCTAGGCACACCCTCCACAAGCGGAAATATTGCGCAGGTTACCGGAAGGATAGGATATAGCAGGAAAGGAAAGGGTGGGATGGGACGGCAGCCAAATCAACCCTTCAGAGGACCAACTCCCGTGCCCCTGTGACAGCTGGGATGAGAATCAAGAATAAAGAATTCTTTATTGTCATTGACCACATAAATATAGCATGGACAATCGTCAAGTACATTATAATAAAGATATTAAAAAAATAATTACAAACTTAAGTAAGAAATATGTTTGAGGCTCTCAAACAGGGGACCCACATTATGTCCTCCAACTGATCATCTCAACTGATGGGGTATCCATGTACAACAACCAGGGACCATCCATTCTCAAGTTGGCAGGTTGGAGACCAAACCCGGAGTAAATCGCTTATGCATTGCCATTGTTGTATTATCTAACTATTTGCCGTTTATGTTTGAATTTTCCGGTAACTTCATTTTTGACAAATTTATTTTGTTTGTTGGCCCAAAATTTCCCCCAAGCCTGGCTTGCCAGATTGGACATATTCTGCACCCCTGTAGGTAGGTACGCTAATTTGTCCAATAGGTGTTGAAGATTTTTGCCTGAACTGGAAATAAGTTTCAATAAGGAATTTGGTTATATATTTCTTAAATGGCTTTGTGTTTAATAGGGAACAACAACACTACAAGATGGAAAAGCATTAATTTAAATTGGTCCGCTATTTGGGGAAGGAGGAGTGGAGATCGACAAGAAGGTGTAATAGGCTGATGTTAAAAAAGAGTGATTATTGAAATGGGTACTACAATTGGGAAATGAGATTTGTATATTTCTTTGTCTCTTTACTTGAAACAAGGCAGTTTTAAAATAAAAAATCCCATTACACCAAAAAGTGTAATGATGCCATCGATGTCATGTCCCCTCCTTTTAGGCACTCCTATTATCACAATACCTTATTCTAGTCTTATGGCTTAGTGGTAAAATTATAATGCCAGCCTGAATATCAATCAATTTAATGTGCATATAAGGACACATTGTTTCTTACAATTGCATTAGGGCAATTATTTGAACTAGCTGTTCCTGCAGGCTTCGCCCCGCAAATAATTTATAATATCCCCGTCGAAGCAAACCTGCATACTCAGCGAATTTCCAATGAATACACAATACATAACACATTAAAACACTTAAACCCCAAAAACACCATTCGTTCGAAACTGTATATATACATATATATATATATATATATATATATATATATATATATATATATATATATATGTGTCCGTGAGCACGATAACTCACGTAAATATGATCCAATTTTTTTGAAATTAGGTATAAACATGTAAAGCAACATTTATGACTTTTAAGTTTGAAAACCAGCTAGATTGGGGGTTTTGTACCCCAAAAATGTTTTTTTTAAATTGTTTACATATAATTTTTGAAATAGTCAAATTTTAATATTTACCATTCGATTTAGATTAAAAAAAGCACAATTTGGTAGTTGATCATTTCTCTACGTCAATTTGTTACCGAGATATTGAAAGTGCTAAACACAGTACGTTGTCTAATGTTATTCTTATGGAGGAAAAGAAAAATTGTATATCTCACCTATTTATGAACGTATACTGACGAAACTTGGTATACGGCTTCATCTCGTTGCGGTCTAGTGATATTTGCTCAAAATAATATTTTTTTTTCAAAGGATCCTGTAGCAGCAAACCTGCATACTCAGCCCCATGTTATTCTTATGGATAATAACTAAATGTTATGTCTCCCTTAACACGTTCGCTACCAGCCGCCGCATATATGCGGCGGCCGGGTCACTCTGACAGCCCACGAAAAAAATCATAAACTTCCCTGTAGACTGGTCCTAGTACTAGCTACAGACCAAGCGCCGCATATATAAGGCGGGTTATCCTGTAGACCATGCCTAAACCATCTAACCTTTAAAATAGACCGTTACGAAGAAATTTCTCATTTAGTATCAAGAAACCAACGCCGCAGTTCTGCGGCGGCAGTCTATTTTAATGAACCCAGCCGCCGCAGATCTGCGGCGTTGGGATATGAGTAGGCAGGCCACGCCCGCCACAAAATTGTGGTAGCGAACGTGTTAATTATAAATATAAATGAATAAAAACTGGTATATGACTTCACCTAGTTGAGTTGTATTGATATTAACATAAAAACCCATTTTTTATGTTCGTTGTTGCAGCAAACCTGCATACTCAGCCCCAATATTATTCTTATGGAGAATAATTAAAATTGTATATATCTCTTATGACAATATATTTTTATGAAACTTGGTAAGTGGCTTTATTTAGTATTAAGACATTTATATCTCCATTGGAAATTCGCTGAGCATGCAGGTTTGCTGCGACGGGGGTATTGGTCATTTCTCTACGTCAATTGGTTACAGAGATATTAAAAGTGCTAAACACAGTACATAGTCCAATATTATCCGTATGGAGAATAAGAAAAATTGTATATTTTGCTTATTTATTAATTTATCCTGACGAAACTTGGTATATTGATTCAAACCGTTGTTTTCTATTGATATTTGCACGAAAAACAATTTTTTTACTAATATTTCCCGAAGCAGCAAACCTGCGTACTCAGCCCCCTTGTTATTCTTATGGAGAATAAGTAAAATGTTATCTCCCTTAATTATGAACATAAATTAATGAAATTTGGTATGTGGCTTCACCTAGTTAAGTTACACAAAAATTTGTATAAAAACCCATTTTTTGTCTACCTTGTTTCAGCAAACCTGCATCCTCAGACACCATGTTATTCTTATAGAGAATAATTAAAATCTCATAAATAATTTATCTATCAATGTATATTGATGAAATTTGGTATGTGGCTTTAAGTGGTATTAAGATACATATGTATCATTTGAAATTCGCTGAATACGCAGTTTTGCTGCTACGGGGTATTATAGATATGACTGATTTTAAAATACAGATTATAACTGTGTTTGCTTGTTATACTATGTGATTTAACTTCTAGGTAGCCTACCATACTGAATAGGTACAAATTATTTTTCTTTTACCAGTATCTTTGACTATATTTGGTTTTAACTTGAATAAATCTTGTTTCAGAGAAATACTAGAAAATACCATTGCTTTAAAACATCAGAAACTAAGTGGACCAGAACAACAAAACTTGACAGCTCTTCTGGTAGCCAAAGACAATGAACTAAAAGACACCCTAAAAGTAGCCGCAGAACAAGCAAAGATCAATCAGAAAATGGATTTGTTGAGAGCTGAGGTCGAACAACAAGATCAAGACATCCAACAGCTTCAGAGACATTTAAAAGAGGCAGAGCAGATTTTGGTATGTTTAAAGCAATTTTAAACTGAGTGTCTGTCTAACTAATTCTTAGAAATTTGTATACACACAAAGTAACTAGTATTTTATGAGATGGAACAGCAGAAAAGTTACCTTAAGGTTATATTTTGATTTAAAATGTTTTGAAACTCTAAAACAATCCAGTAGTTGAGTAGATGCATCTACTAAAAAACTTTCAAGTTCTCACTTGGAAAATCCCACCACAATGACAATGCTGAAATTTGTATCCTAAAGATTTTTCTCTCAATGTTTTAATATTTAACAGGCTTAGTTGGTTTTTAAAAGAACGTAGGCCTATTCTTTATTTTTTCTCAAACTATAGGTTATTGTAATTTACCTGGGTTATTGGCATACCGTAACCTATATGTCAAACATTTTGGACTATTGACTGAGGTAAGAAACCTATTAGTCACATATTTAAGTTATTCATACTCTAACTTTAAACATTTAATCTTAGGTCTATGTGTACCGGTAGCTAAAAAGATTGTAATTTGTTTGATTCTCTGATATTCTGAATCTTACCCCCTGAAAGTTTTTTGATCGCTTTATAGTTCAATACCAATGACTCAGAAACCTCCTGTAAGTTAGGGGTGTAATGTTTTTACGTTGGAAGAACTATCTGATCATACAATACTGTGTCATAATATACTGTCGTTACTCGTCCAAAGTACTGCTTCATTGGAAGAAATAAAGATGTTTGGTTTATTAGCCACGATTACGGCATAAAGAATCTGTAATGACGAGAAGTATTTTGTAATTTAACTTAACATTTGCTGCTAGCCGCGGCCTTGCCCGCTCTATATGAATGTTATAAAGGAAACGCACCCTCACCTTTTCGGCAGCCAGAAAATGGCAAGTTACTGACAGAGGTAACCTCACAGGATTTCCTAAGCTTCCCAACCCCCACACAACTAGAATACAAGCACAATCTAAGCTTGATGTCAAAATAAATTATGACAATAAATAATATTATTTATAATTAATAAATAATTATAGATTATTAGAAAATTTTACAATTATGTGGCTCCGTCCCACAGGCCTTAAAGTTCCAATATTGCCTTGGGTAGGCCAGTAGGCCTATTTAATTTTACTTGACCAAATGATTAAAATATTTTGATATGTGGATTTTTTTAGGGGGTATCCAAAAGAGCAGCGAACCCCAATGTCTAGGCGATCGACAACAAGCTACTGTGGACTCTGGTGTCTTATTTTAAATGTTGTTACACTTTTGGATTATTAACTCTAATGTAAGAATTTGTTTAGCTAAATTCCCGTTTGTTACTTGAGTTTTTTTTTTTTTTTTTTTTTTTTTGAGTGTGTGTTTTTGTGGACGTTCTATAGATTTTTAATCATCTCTTCTGAAATTGTATTTCAGAAAATCACTGTAGTTTCATTTGTTTTTTTTAACAGGCTACAGCAATATTTCAAGCCAAACAAAAACTGCAGTCTATCAACAGGGCGAACAAAAATCCAGTACCATCAGAGGAACTTATAAAGTACGCTCATAGAATAAGTGCGTCGAACGCCGTTTGCGCACCGCTCTCCTGGCAGCCTGGTGACCCTCGCAGGCCCTATCCCACTGGTTAGTCGACTTGGCAAGATTCTGGTTTAGAATAGCAGAAAACAGAAGTGAAGTTAACAATTAGTTTATTTTTTTAGCCTGTTAGCTTGTCCATTTTAGATGTATGCTATTTACTAACAGAATAACATACCAATGCAAAAATAATGTTTTAAGTAAGAAATATCTAAGATCCTGTTATTTGATTACTACTACCATTTTGAATTGTGCTTTATGTTCTGATTTTACAAACTAAATTTCTAAATTTAGCTTTAACACATTTGCTGCGAGGTACGCCCAGTAGCGTGTTCCCGCCACTCGGCAACTGTTCCGATAGGCACTGTCACATTTTGAGTTCCCGGCTTACGAATGACAAAAACCCTGTACGGCGCTATAATGCATTACAACTTAACTGGGCGTAGTTCTAAAAAACGCCACCAAGTAGCAGCAGAAACCAGATAGCAGTAGTCAACCAGGGTTCCCATCTAGAGGGACTAAGTGGGACGAAAACGAATGTGGGGAAGTCCCGTGACGGCCGGGATATTGGGGGAAATTTACTACCAACCAACACCAAAATAAAGCTCGCATTCTGAGCTACACGCAGGCAACATATCACCTGCCTCTAGCAAGTACTGGGCTCACACTGACTGGTTTGGTTTCAAGTGAATTTGAGGCCAGTTCCGACCGCTCAGCATTCGCGCTTAGCCCGGGCCGGTCGAAACCGACTGCGCCGCAGCGTACGTGTTAATAAAACAACGATTTAATGATTATAAAGATAGAACCAACATGTATTAATTTTACTGATAAACTTTGTCCTTGACAATCTTCCTTCTGTTTAGCACTACATTGACTTTTTTTCTCTTACCCCAGAATATAATTTCTTGACACCCTTCAATGTGGGCTACGGTTGTTTTACTCAAACAGACATAATATATCAAATTTACATTACAGTCATCCAACTCATTGTAATGTTTATAATTGTCTAACAAAATAATATTTATTATAATATTTAATCAAATAAACCAAAAAGAGAACAAATAGTTCTCTCTTTAAAATGTACGTTGATGTAAGCAGACTAGTGTTTTATGTTATGGAATAATTTAATAAAAACCAAGGTGCATTAGTTCAATCCCATCAAATCTTAAAAATGCCATGCGCTTTTGATTCTGTTCCTTACTATTATTACTTGGTAATGCTGTCTGATAAAACAAACTTGAAATTTCAAGGCCAGTTTTTGGACCATTTAATTCAAAATCATATAAAAAAACTCATGGCTTAATCACACTAAATCAAAATAGTAAACTTTCAGAACCAACATAATTATGTTTTTATATTTTCCACGTTTTTTATTTATAGCTTTTCCATAATAGGAGTTATATTGCTCAAAACGAACGTAGGTACTGGTATGCTCACCTCACCCCAACAACCACTCAACATTGTTGACTTTACAGACATAGAGATGCGGCTCGGGTTCCTGGGAAGGCTGAGCGACATGCCAATGAACGGTCACATGCTGCAGCAGGCTGCCAACATGCCCGACATGCTCCGCTCCGCCGCCGACGCTCCGCCCGCCTCCCAGCAGAACCAGTTCCAGTGGCACCCGTCCGGCGAGATACACATGGCCGTGGGCTCTGGCCAAGGCTCCGTCCCCATGGACACCCGCAACCACAACAAAGACGCGGAGGACGTGGAAGTCATGTCCACCGACTCTAGTAGTAGTTCCTCCAGTGATTCTCAATAAATGTTTTTTACAATGTTGTTTTACTGTGTTTGAAAGATAAAACCCTAAAATCAATGGACATGTGTTGACACATTTGCAATACCGGTACTCTTTCCACCACCAGTGAGTGTTTTAGAGTCGCTATTCCTGCAATCATATAGCTGAAACACTCCGGGATGGTTTGACACATAATATGTCAGCCACTGACTTCCATAATTTTGTCATGGTATTTTTTATCAGGTTTTATCAAAAACCTACCTACTTAATATGTTAAAGTATTATTTTTTTATTTCATCAGAACTTAAATCAGTGGTATTGCCCACATACACGAACAACATAAATTACAAAAAGTTAAAATAAACAATGTTTAATTAATAAAAACTTAAATAAAACCTTTAAGACATTGCATGCAATAAATTTGACAGTAATCCATCATAGATCATGATTTTTTCATTAGTTCTAACTAACTACATAAGACTTATTTCTTGCAGTGTGGAATATTGAGCTGTGTGTATATTTATTTACCTGCACAAATTGTTAGTGTTTGACTTGATGTATGATAACATTGACATATGGGATTTAATAAAAGACGTCTTACAAAACTTGAAATTTGTAAGTGTAAAAGATGTCTTTTATTACATCCCATAAGTAATAACAACACGTAATATGTTAATCAAAGGTTGTTTAACATTGACATGTGTAAAAGATTTATGAATGAGTGTAAAAATCAATGAATTGAATTGACTTTTTTATAAATTCATACTTTATTTAAGTCTATGAGGCAGGTCTATCGTGATATTTGATACGATGTGATACCTATCGCACATTTCTACCATAAACGAACAGAGTAACTCCCAATAATATGTGTATGTCTTCCATTTTGTGTTTGCTGCTCAAGTTATTATTTATAGAAGGGCACCAACATGATAAAGTTTAACAGTTGTATAAGACCAACAAATGTAACAGTTTATAAAATGTATAAGTTGTGAATATAGTCTCTTTTATGTGACCTGTATTATGAACATAATCACCTGCTCACAGCCATCACCAATGCTTGGGTTTGTTCTTTCTTTTTTGTCTTGTTAAATCTTTGTTTTATTTTTTTCTGTGGGAACTTCCTTCAATTGACGAATCAGGGACAATGAAGTGAAAAGATGCAAGAGTAATAGATTTGATCTTATTTAAATTATAGGCCTAATCACAATTTTGAACATCTATCTCAATATTATGTTATATTATGCTAAACAGTTAGGTGATCAGAACTCCTCTGTAATATCTGAACCAATTTTGACGATTGAGGCAGATATAAAATGAATAAATAAAATCATATAAACGGCCTCAAACTGTAGTTGTGTGAAGTGGGGTTTTAATTTTCGGCACCGTTATTCTGAAGGGTACATGCCACCATTGATTTTGAATACAGAATAGATATCCCTAGACTGGTTAATTTTTGAAGCCAGGAAAACAGATCAGCTGGTCCATGATCAGCCCACTCTGTATTAGTTGCTGGCCAAAACAGAAATAACAATCCCGTTCTTCAGACAAAAAAATCCCGTTTTATGCTGTTAAATCTCTTTCAAAAATCCCTTTTCATCCCGCTTTTAATCTGAGAACATTATTATGTTCCCCTCTTGCAGTATCAAATAGTTTTCTATTTACTTTTACCAGCTGTTCTGGATGTTTATATTCTTGAAATTCAACTTCAGGAAATTATACTAACCAAAATTAACTATGATGATGGTTTTTCATACTAATTACGTTTTAGTTAAACCACAGAAAAGAAAGAATAAATTATATCGGTGAAAAATAGAATTCAGAGAAAGAATTCTTTCTCCTCTGTGGTTTAAATAAGTACTGTATTTCTGCTTCGTTCTACTCTGCTCCTAAGGCTCCGTTCTAGCTGGGCGACAAAAATTCTGTGATACGAGCAATGTCACTTCTGCCGGCAACGAAAACAGTGTCCAAACTATTCTCAACAACAAATTACAACGGTGATGAGGTTTTCTCGTTCATTCTACACTGTTGCGATATCACATGCCTAAGGGTCATGCCTAAGGCCACTTAGGCACTTAAGCCTAAGGCCCATCCTATGAGCGACAAAAACACGACGATTTGGTCGCACGTGTGAAGAATGAGCCTAACCGTGTGTTTGTTATGTTCGCTGTTTTAAAGCCTTTTTGTTTTAAAGATTTAAAAACTTTACATTTTATAGTTGCATATGATTTTATCGAACAATAATGTTCTTCTTAACCTGCTAATATTGTTATGTTACGGGAAAAATAATAACTAGGCTGAGCAAAAAAAGAAGGGATTTGATGATCAAATATATAACTATTAATGATGATGTATAAAGTTTTAGTAAATAACAATCATTAACGCCATGTAAAAAACCTGATATTAAACATACCTCAAACAGGTCTTTTTCCACATTATGATCAGCGATATCAGTAATATTGATGTTTTAATCCTGGATCACGTTTTAATCCCGCTGAAGTTTCGAAAATCCCGGAAACGTGATAAAAATCCTGCGAATTGAAACCCTGGTTGCCAGTGCCTCCTTTGATATGGTGTAGCACTAGTTTTATGGTGTTTTTTTGGGGTTATAGATGGGCCATAAGCTCTTTTCATCTATTCTGTATTCAAAATCAATGATGCAACAAGTTTGTTCAAATCTATTTCAATTGCATTCCAAAACAGCTGTTTTAGCGAATTTCCCCTGTAGGGAAGAAGCCGTAGGTCTCATGGTAAGACTTAAGCCCGAGACCATGATAACTTTTCATGTTAAGGTCCCCAGATGCCAAAAACACCATTCGTTCAAATTTGTATATATGTATATATATATATATATATATATGTGTGTCCATAAGCACGATAACTCTCGTAAAAAAGGTCCGATCTTAATGAAATTTGGTACAAATGTGTAAAGTACCACTTATTTGAACGAGTTCGAAAACCAGATGAATCGCACCATCCGAAGGGGGGTTTTGTACCCCAAAAATGTGTTTTTTGGGGTTTTCACATGTACTTTTAATTTAAATCAAATTTTAATTTATACCATTGAATTCAGCTTAAAAAAACAAACAATTTGGTATTTTGATCATTGCTCTACGTCAATTGGTTACCGAGATATTGAAAGTGCTAAACACAGTACGTTGTCTAATCTTATTCTTATGGAGAAAAAGAAAAATTCTACATCTCGCTTTTTTATGAACATACACTGGCGAAATTTGGTATATGGCTTGATCTGGTTGTGGTTTATTGTTGTTTGCACAAAAAAACAATTTTTCGCCTATGGTTCCTGTAGCAGCAAACCTAGGTACTTGGTCCCCATGTTATTCTTATGGAAAATACTTAAAATGTTATATATCACTTATTTATAAATGTATATGGATGAAACTTGGTATGTGACTTCACTAAGATGAGTTCTATTGATATTTGCATAAAAACCCTTTATTTTGTTGCCTTTTTGCAGCAAACCTGCGTACTCATCCCCAATGTTATTCTTATAGAGAATAATTAATATTTTAAATATCACTTGTTTGTGAATACATTTCGTATGAATCCTGTTAAGTTTTTTAATATGTTATGTTATATATTCATTGGAAAATCGCTGAGTATACAGGTTTGCTGCGACGGGGGTATTTTGTGTTTGTTGTTGCAACAAACCTGCGTACTCATCCCCAATGTTATTCTTATGGAGAATAATTGATATTTTAAATATCGCTTGTTTGTGTATATATTTCTTATGAATCCTGTTAAGTGTTTTAATGTGTTATGCTATATATTCATTGGAAATTCGCTGAGTATGCAGGTTTGCTGCGACGGGGGTATTTACGAGAAAACACAGTTTAACAGTACAGGTCTGTTCACAGTGCTTGGCATGTAGCGGATGTAGTGCGAGAGAGATAGTAAATACCTCCCTCCACCATTCCCCTACAACGGTTACGTACAATCAACTAAAATTGTGCATGCTTGTGATATGTTTAAATACACTCTGCTTTATTTAAATTTTAAACCAGCTGTATGAAATAATGTGAAGCCGTTATAAATGAATGAGTATTGATGATAATAACTAGGAGTACGCTCAAATATATGAATAATGGGATGACCGAATTCAGAAATGGTAGTTGAAAGTTACTGCTGTTTGTTAATGTAAGTTCTAACCGAAATTTCATTACAAAATGCAAAATACATAGTCCTGGGGACTCGGTATGAAAATATCTACTTTTCTTTTGGTTAATTTTAGGTCATAGGATAAATTGTTATTAATTATATTAAAATATATTATATTAGAGGTGTAAATTCTTCAACAAAATATAACACAGTAAGATGCCTTTGCAGTGAGGTACCTTGGAAATTAGCTGAGTATCCAGTTTCTATGACGGGGGTATTTAAATTCCATAAACTTACAAAAGAACACAACTGGCAGAAGTAAATACAAAATAAATTGCTGCTGCAATCTAGCGAATAAACTATTAACTCATTCACATTATAGGAGAACTTTATCTTTACTAGTATTAGCGGCCGCTATCGCGACCTCAGGAAATAATCAGCTGTTTTGCTAAAATTTGCTAAAATGGTATAAAAACATAAAACTTTAAGCTACCGTAACTCAAATAAGGTTGCTTTTCAAGAAAAACGAACAACACGTGCAACCCTGACCTCGATTACCCCTAAAAATATATATTTTTGTAGCTTGGGAGCCATTACAGCTAGAGAAACAGCCACAGACGGACGGACGCACGCAGCCACAGACAAATGTGAATTAAAGTATTGATTTGTCAAAACTGGTATTAGTTTTTAATCTAAATATTTCAAAAACCTTTGATAAATTGAATTAAATCATGTTAAACGGAGAGTACTTTATTTATTTAATCATAAAACATGTAAATAAGAATTGTATTAGTATCTCGTACTTTACAAGCAGTAATTTTTAACCGATGCTTTATCTTATGGAAATGTTAAAACTTTTAAATGTTAATTAATAAAAACGATTTAACGAATGTGTTTCATTTTTTAACTCGAAGGGTGAAGTGTACTGGAAATCATTTGTGTAAAATCTGAACGATCTATGCAGCCATTTTCATGTTATAGCATTACGAACACATACAGCCACACACACACACACACTGACGGGAAACGAATCATTGTCTCTGCTAATACATAGCTTCCTTCACTTTCTTCTGTCATCAACTAAGTTTGGTTATTTGTTATAATGCTATTTAAGTTTGACGTTTATGCTGAGTCTAGGCCAGCGAAGGCGATCACGAGAGTGTAGATGCATAGTTCACTTCCGCTCGCGTAGTTCTAGCTGATTATTTAGCCTACATTGTTAAATGGCTTGCTGCTTAGCCTATATTGTTAAATGGCTTGCTGCTTAGCCTACATTGCTAAATGGCTTATCGCTTTGCCACATATCGCTCTCCCGAGTCCCGAGCGACTCGACGAACAGCACAAATGTAAACGGTGTCTAAAATAGTCAAAACATGTCCCAGGACTACCTTGAAACTGGTCTATACCAGTTTTGAGGCTGACATTGGATACAGCAAATGAAGTTGTCATCACACATGGTAAGTCTTTTGGCTGTCCATTATGACAAACTTTCCCTTCACCTTTGGTTCCTCCATTTGCAGCGGCTAGGGACAGAATCTCCGGGTTTGGTCCCCACCTGCCAACTTGAGAAGGATGGTGCCTGGCTATTGTAGATGGATACTCTGTCAGTTGAGTTGACCAGTTGGAGGGCAGAATGCGGGTCCCCTGTTTGAGAGCCTCATCCCAGCTGTCACAGTGGCACTGGAGTTGGCCCTCTGAAGGGTCAATTTGGTTGCCGTCCCATCCTACCCTTTCCTTTCCTGCTATATATCCTTTCTTTCCGGTAACCTGCGCAATACTCCCACTTGTGGAAGATGTGACTAGCAGCTATGCTGGGGTTTCCTAATCCGCAACAATGATGAATGATGATGATAGTCAAAACATGTTTTGACAGAAAGATACATATTGACTGTACTAAGACGCGTGTAGGGGGAAAGGCATTAGTGAGCATGCGTAAATCAGGTGCAAGCCACCGCGAACAGGGCAGTATCAATATGATATGAACTGAGAAAAAATTTAGTGAAATGTCAAGACAAACACTTTTCATCAGACACAGATGGAACAACTTTACTCGGTTTCGGGCAATAGGCCCACTTGTTAGTTCTAATAGCTGTAATATAGTTTTAATTGTGATGACTAGCTACCATGCATCATGTGATATATATGCAGGGCCATACTCAGGGGGGGGGACACCTGCCCGGAAAAAAACCTGTTGTCCAAAAAAAAGGTCACCAACCAAAAAAGGTGGATCCGGACGGCAACAAGGGCCCACCAGGCTTGCCCTGGGGTCGGTGAAAGTTGAGTACGGCCTTGAAATGGGTTCAATTTCATATTTTTGGATTTATTATAATTCCTTGAAAGACTAAATAACTAGGATTAAAACATTTCTTGATTTTTGTTTGACGATTTTAGGAATTTGCATGCATGTTTGTTTGGTATTGGTCGATCAGCTCTTACTCTCGAGATGTACCGGTATGATTTTCCTCTTCATAAGAATAACATTTTGACTGAGATCGCAGGTTTGCTGCAACAGGGGCTACAAAAGTGGAGTTTGTAAGCCAATATTATCTGTCCATAACCAGATTAAGCCACATACATTACCCAATTTTATCAATATGTTCATAAATAAGAGAGATATAATTTTAGTTATTCTCCACAAGTAGCACTCAACATCGTTGTGTTTAGCACTTTCAAAATATCAGTTACCTATTGACAAAGAGCAATAATTCAAGATATATGTAAAAATGTATGCCTTCTAGGGAAATTTACTAAAATTCAGTTTATATACCCTTCATAATCATCTATGTGAGTTATCATTGTAATTTACTTTCCTAGTAACACAATTTTTTTTAAATAAGGTGGGACACCGGGATCATGTGTACATGGATAATTAATTTTAAATAAGCTAAAATAAAAAGTATATTCATTACCATTGAGTATATTAATTACACTGTGTCTTGAAGGCAAAAATGTGTCTGCACAGACAGTAACAGTTTATTTTTTCTCTATACTCTCAATCTAGACTGTTCAAAGCCCATGAAGTTCTGATTCCTTAATAACTTTTGATCTTTGACAAAAATTGACAACCATTATTATTACTGAACCATTTTGCTCACTCGTCCAGTAATTAAGTCAGTGAGATCAGGATTCATTTTCTAAATTGGGCAGCTCAGGATGTTTGCCTTCAATAAAGGATGTTTACATTATTACTTTCGATAAGCTTTATAAATATATAATAAGTCTTAAAGAGATATTAAGACATAAACCATTATAGAACCTAAATCTAAGTTAAATTTTAACATCGGCTAACGCAATACAACCACATACAATTTGAACAAAGTTTTAATTTTTTTAAATCAAATTTAAACTATGTTGTTTATATACGGCAGCTGGAGGGGAGTTACATAGCTTATACATTCAAATTACTAATTTATTCATATGTTCAAAGATATTTTTAGATTGCTACTAAATCAATTTCCTTTTTATACTGACTACAAATAAAATTATGTTTTACAGACCTCCAAGTTTGGATTTCATTAATAATTTAATTATGTTAAAGCATTTTGTCTATTGTTGATTCCACTAAATGTGTTTAAACTACAAATAAACAAAATTGCAAATTACAAGTTGTAATGCATATGCCAACTGTGAAATTGCCAGATAAATATACAATTTACAAAATTAAACTATTTCACATTTCTAATTAGGCTACTTTAAACAATTAACACTATCAACTTTCCATCAGCAGCAGAAGCAGCACCAACCTTTATAGCCCCCTTTTTAAATGCTTTATGCAATGCAATGCATGCATTGCAAAGTGGCCTGTAATCTTGAATGAATCCAGAATCTTTATTGTCATTAAATATACAGTGGTACAATAAATTGTCACTGATACACAAAATGTAGTTGTTTGACCCCTACCTTTTTTATTTGTTATTTTCAAAAAGCTCATTTGGTTCAAAGAGAAGGAGACACTATTGAGTGAAGTGACTGTGCCAAGTGAACACCTTCCTGACGCTAAAGAAGTCTTAATTAAGACAAGAATACAAATATCCCTTGTAACTAGTTTACTGTACTTTAAAAATACAAATTTATTAATTTTTGTAAACAATATAATATTTTTATCCAAAAATAAAGTATAAATATGTAAGAATTGTTTACAATTAATTTTAAGTTCTGTATGAAAAATCGTTAGAGTTAAGTTAGGATCAAAGCAAGTATTGTCGGCTCAGTAAAAATCAGAAGTTTATTAGGGTATAAATTTCTGTGGTTAAATCAAATCAATATTTAAGAAACTGGAACACATATCTTGGCGACTATAGTTTAAAAATAAATCTAACCCGCAACATAAAATAAACTTTATATGTTTGGATTGAAGAAGCCTAGGGTTGAAAGAAACGTGATGTAGGGTGCAAACAAGGTTTACACCAACACTAGCACAGTAGCCGCATTATTATCGCATTAGTGCCGTCAGTCAAGTACAAGGCGCGTATGTAAATGTAAATATAGGCCAGTGGAGCGGGGGCATCGTATCGGATCGCCGCCGTCTGACATTTCAAAACATCGAGTAAATTATCGAAAGATATATATTGCCAGACTGGTTGGGGATGTTGTGATTGACGAATAACGCCAGACGCACCGTTCCCAAACGATCTGCCTAAATGTATATTACAATGTTAAACTGGGATTTTCTAAAAAGTATGGAGAAATAAATCAGTTTGGACTTCACATTCAGATCTTAGTGGCGCAGTTAAGAAATGTCACCTTAACACCGACCAGAACATAGACTAATATTAATTAATCACACGGCAGAAACTAACCTAAAAGTATCGGACAACTTAGCCTTTTTTAACATAATCATTTTTTGCAACATTTATTTGAAGATATATTTGTTTAATCAATGAACAAAACCACGTGAGATTCCGATTTTGAATTTGCGATTGTCGCTACCGTCACCGTGACAAGGAGAGGTAGCGAAAGTCGAACACTGTTACCTGAAGAGAAAGGGGTGGTAATGGCGCGCATGCCACCTATGCTATATCGACGTAGCTCCGCCCTTGCGCTGCCTCCGTCGTCTGCTCCCGGGGTAGTGGGTGGCAGTAGGCAGTAGTGTTACCGCGACTCTGTAGAAACCCCTTTATCATTACCCTTCCTCGCTTGCAAAACCACTTGACCAGTGAAGATGACGTTTTATAGACATTTGAATGGAAACCACCATCGCAGTAGGAGATTTTATGCACACCCGGGCCAATCGTGGTATTACTTCCAGTGCCAATAAGACCTAAAAGAGTAAGTAAGTATACATAGTAGTCAATGTACCAGTTATTTTATAAGTGTCAATGTGGCTTAGTGATGCCCGAGTAGATTATGTAAACTAACTCCCTCTCATTTTGTTTGTTTCAAAAATAAATTTGTCTTTATTTATTTTGTAATCAGTGGCTGTTAATTTTATATGATTGATTTTTTAAATCATAATACCTTGCAATGTATTTACTTTTTGCTCAGGATTCATATACCATTGAATGAGTTAACACCCATCCTTATATATAAAGCGCATTTAATAAAATAAACTTGGAATAAATAACATTCTTACAATTCTACAGACTGTTGTATGTAAATACAAAATTACATATTACTTTGATAAAAAAGTGAAATTTAGATTATGCGCTTCTACTCCGGCCTAGGGGATGTCCTTTGTCACATTCTATCCAGCCAATGATCTCTAAAACCCCAAAAGTTGAGTTAAATACAACTTATGAGAAAAATTGTACCTATTTCACTTATTAATGATTACTTAATTTAATAATTCACTTTGTACTCAGAAATATCGATGTGTAGATTTGCTGAAATCCCATACAATTTTATTTTGTTCCCGGAGTTCTGCCCCCTAGGCTTTAAAAGCTTTAATGTAATTCATAAGGAAGAAAAGTAATAAATCAAGTTGCATATTTATCAACTGTAGAACAGTAATGTTCTGGAAATTATTTAAATAACACTGTTACTGGAATGACAACAGAATCTGCATCATTGGTTATTACAAGGAATGTTGTATTTGCTCGGGTTCAAGTATTATAATCTGCTAGTTTACTGAACTTTGTGATTTAAGTTAATCTAACTGCATTTAATGATACCATATTCATGTATGAATTTTTAATTTACAGTTGTCCCAGATAGCTGGCAACCCAGATGTAAAGTTAGTGCATACAGTTTATCGCACATATCATTGAAGATTTTCATGTGGTTATTTCAATGCCATAATTATTTTTTTATTTAACTAGGCCTACATACTAGTACTTAATACGTTTATGGGAAAGTGGCCCATCTCCCTTAACTTTTTTTGGACACCTTGGAAATTGAACCTGTAACAAAGCCAAATTCTGACATTAACCATTTAGGCTAGATGCCCAATAAGTATTTTGATAAAAAAACAACAAGTTAAATTGTAAATAAAGTGACTTTAAAAGTGTATTATTAACTTACAATAATATGATGAAGTTGTGTATGTTTGTATATTAATGCAGATCTATGGGAGAGACGACGAGAGGGGAGGCTGGGGACATCCCCACCATCTTCAACCCCCATCGAGTTCGTGCTCCACCCAACTTGGTAGTCACCAACGAGACGCCCAGGGGGAGTGTTCCGAATGGTCCTTATGGCCGGTCTTCTCATGCAGCTCTCCACTCTGACACAGGTACTGAACCAAATTGAACTTTGTCTTGGATACAGCATGCAAACAAACGTGTTTAATAATTTAGTTTGTAATATTTAAAAATAGATCCACTGGGTTTTTTAATGCTGGTTTAAGCTCAGTCCAAGCAAGATAAATTATTCTCTATTTGCATTGCCTGTATATTTTGTTTTCATATATTAATAATTTTTTTTCAAAGTTAAATAGAGGGTTACCCCCTTCCATTGCACCAAACTTAACCGGGTTTTGTTAGGTCTAAACAAACAAATATAATGCAATACGAGTTAAATGTATTTTCTAAAAAAAAAACTTTATTTATATCTCTCAGAAACGGTTAGAGATACAAAAATGAAACTGTATGAATAACATTTTCATTTGTATTTATTTCAATTTTCTAGATATTTAACTTTGAGGAATTTGTAAATTGTGTAGATAAGTATTCATTCCACGTTTTGTTATTACCGTATAGTCTAACCGTTCCTGAGTTATTAATTGAGGTTTATGTCGAAAATAAATATTAACTCGCAGACAGAAAAATTATTGAGAAAGGACACATACGCAGTGTAGCATTATTTGTTTGCTTAACCTGCCAAATAACCCGCTTAAGTTCTGTGTAGTGGAAACGGGACACCCTTTATAAGGAATAAATCTTTTTTTGTTAACTTACATTTTAGCTCCCAATATATTTACTCAAAAGTACAATTACAGTATTTAATCTGTTATTTATTTATTTAATAAACTAAATAATTTTTCAGAAAGCCAGTCTGAACAGCCGCAACCCGTGGCCAACCGGGGAGTCTGTTCACAGCTCCGCTCCTGCAAAAACTCTTGTTGCAGCAAGTCTGCGAAAAAGGTGATCACACTAATAAAAATAACTGCTCATAAACATCAAGCATACAGAATCAAAGAGTTGGATTGAATGTTTCCCTTAACGTGAAATTGTGACTCTCTATCTCTGTGTAAAACGCAAATAGGGCGTATTTTAAGGCGTATATAAATGAATGATGAGTGTAGAATAGGTGAGATGCCTTGTTTAGCCTTGTTACTGACTAAGACCAACTGATTCTTTAGCCAGGATCATTAATTAATAGCCCAATATCCAATGACAGCTGGATCCAATTTCAAACTTTCACACCATTTTCTCATGATCGATCTGGCGAACTTCGGATTATGACCCTCAATTTTGTGGAAAGACCCTCAAGTTTACTGGAAACCCTTACATAAATCAACCAGCTAATTTTACTTATAACTTGCAGTTATTTTGTAGCAAACTCTGTTAAAAAATTATTTGTCTGCCTATTGTTATAATAATGTATTGAATTATTTGTATTTTTACACAGATTTTCCCTCCTAGATTTAATTTTATATATATATATATTTATCAGCAGACATTTATCTCACTTTAATTATTTTTAAGTTTAGAAATAGATTTTCAAATATTTCATGTTAATCCTAGTACATTTTCAGACTTAGAACGCATGTTTGTCATTTTAACGAATCCGTGGTATGTTGCAGATATACTACGGGGTGTGTGTGACTGTCTGTGTGACGGCTTCCTGGGTCGGCGCCACTCATGCTATCAAGTATCTCTACTTCCAGCGCCCTCCTCCCCTCCTCTCCAGCAACTCCTCTAGCATACACCAGCAGCCTGTGAGTCATCAACTGTACAACTGTGAATAACATCTCGAGCTTAACACTTATGCTGCGTTGAACATGTTTAAACATGAAAAATCTCATATATTTAAATGTTGATCCATGACCCGATTTCGGTCACCCGCACAGTGTGTTGGTTATAGGATTTTTTATTTCGGTTCAAGAGGTTTTATGCTGGATCTCTAAATTGTTTTTAGGTTTGCAAAGGAAAAGCACTTGGCTTGGGAGTTTCATTGAGAAAAGGTGGGATACACAGCTAACTCACCTGAAGAAACTGGTTCAGATGAGCACAGCAACAAAGAAAGTATTTTTACACACATATTACACAATATTTCGTCTCCATTTGAGACTTCTTCAGATGTAGAGAGAGACTCTACATGTAGAGAGAGAGTCTCTCTCTACATCTGAAGAAGTCTCAAATGGAGACGAAATATTGTGTAATATGTGTGTAAAAGTACTTTCTTTGTTGCTGTGCTCATCTGAACCAGTTTCTTCAGGTAAATTGTTTTTAGAGGATTTTACTACTATTCTGTAACAACATTAAGAAATAAATATCACCGGTGAAGGTTAAAAAAACATAAGTTTACAATGTAAAATTCTTCTGGAGAGTACAAAGGATGTGGGTAAGTTATCTGACTCTGCCTTGGTTAATAATATAAAACCTAAAGTAACTTTGAAAATATGCCAACATTCATAAATCAGAGCTAAGTTATTGGACCAAAGACTGAGAGACATGAGCTTACTTATGTGATGGAAATATTTTACCTTCTCTTTCAAACATGTTTGGTCAAAACAATCAAATTAAACTATGAATTTTGCTACTGAATATCTATTTTTTAAACACACTACAACCAAGCACCCAAACTAGCAAAGCGGGTTTAAATAGTATATTTTAATAATTCTTAAGGTATAAACTGGAAGAACTGCTATATGTGAATAGATAACTTTGAAATTAATTGTTCAACAAAAGCAAAATATAATAAATTGGTCAGAGTTTTAATTGTTTCCTTTGAAATGGTAACTTTAATGTTCAAAAGTTTACCATGACCAAGAAACTATGATGCAACTTACACTGGACAAAATAGGACATTTTGAAAGTGAATTCACCTATTCCTATTTTCACCTTTGTTCCCAGATGATGATATACGACGCTCCGTTCTTCACCACATGGTTCTGCACCAACTGGACAGTGTTGTTCTTCCCCCTATACATGCTGTGCCATCTAGCCACCAACCGATGCAAGGGAGGTGACGTGTTGGCAGAGAGTGTACGCAACTTCCGGGAGAAAGGGTTCACCGCTGGTAAGCTACTCTGTCAAATGTGTGAAAACATTAAACTGGTTCTATAACCTGCATGTAGATGACACTGGTTTAGCAGATAAGTAGTAATAAGGTGTTATCAGGTATAAGTAATAATTTCATCTAGCTGGGCCTTAGGCATGGGCGAGCACCAGACCCCTGTGCTTTTGGAAATAATAGAAAAAGTTGATTCAATTGTCATTTGCAGTCAATTTTATGAGGTCAGGTAACCTTAATGACTGATAAAACAAAGTCCGGTTGTCATTCAGCCAATATTACACATTCCACTTGTCGTTCTCAGGCAAAATTATGTGGTTCAATTTTGCGAGAGACCGTGAATCAATGGGAAAAAATTCAGATTTTATTAGATTTAAATTGATGTTTTTAAAACAGTTTTTTAACTGGTGGATTTGCTCAGAGTCATAGTTTGCTAATGATAAAACTGCTCTGATCTCTCCTTATTTGTTTCCTGCCATCATGCAAAGGGGGAGGGGGGTTATTATGATTTAAAAAATCAATACTGGAACACTAGTTACTTTATGTTCATTGTGGTGTTGTTTGTACTAGTATAGAGTTGAAGAAGGTTCATTACATAATATAAAATTACAGAAAAAACTGTGAAAGGAAAGGGATGCCAGAGAACTTACCTATAGAGAAGTGTTAATCAACAGGAAAGATAAATCACTCGCAAAAAGTCACAAAAACTTGACCATTTTTGGGACAGCTTGTCCCTTCCTCAATCAGTTGAGGAAGTGTCAATGTGTCAACCAAATGTCAAATTATCAAGTTTGTATGTATGTTTGTGTGACTTTTTGCCTGTGATTTATCTTTCCTGTTGATTTACATACAATTATTCTCAATGGGTAAGTTCTCTGGCATCCCTATCCTTTCATACTTTTTTCTGCATCATAGCCTAGAACCTAAACCCATAATGCAAAATTTGTAACTTCTTGATCAAACTCAATTTTGAAAAATGTACTTTCAAAAAAGTCAAGCTTATTTTCTGTAGAACTTTTAACTTGTTCTCTAGACAAATATTCTACCATTTTATATTATTCCATGAAACGCTCGATATAAAATTAAAACAACCAATGTGGAAAACCGATCAGAAAACCCAGAGAGAAGTATTAGTAAAATAATTTTCTCAAATGTAAGTTTAAGAAATGTCTCAAATTATGAAAGGAGTTGTGGTATACAGGAGAAGTGGATGTTGCAGGTCGGTTCCTTACGAGATGCAGCTTCTTCTGCCTGCTGTGGGTGGCGACCAACTACATGTACATCCGTTCGCTGCGTATCCTGCTGGCCACCGATGTCATGGCCCTGTTCGCCACCAACGTCTCCTGCGTCTACCTCCTGTCTTGGGTCATACTTCACGAACAGTTCGTCGGAGTCAGGGTAAGCTGTTTTTTGTACCACCGAAGCTGAAACCGATTAAATGAACAAAGGAACCCTATTACTTAGTATGATAGAGGATAAATGCTGTGAGTTTAAGTGCTCTGAAGTAGCTGATCATGGTCACACAGATAAATTTTAAACTATAGGTCAATTATTTAGACGGTGACCTGCGCGAGAATTTTTCATGCATGTAGGGGAGGAAAATCCACTTCCCTTTACGTCCCAATCAACTTTCGAAAGGGGTAAAGAAAAGAATTACCCCATCCATCAACGGCTGGTAAGGAACTTTTAGTGACGACTAACTTGTTGTTTTTTGTTAACAGTTGCAACTGCTACAAATTTGGCTCTCAATTATGTATTATTTGAACTGTTTTGTGGCTTTATAAAATTGATTTAATTTGTTTCTTAGATCAGCTGGAAAAGTTTTAACTATATAAACAAACGTTAAAGGATTATATTTGTTGTTGTCTCAAAGCATTGATTCTTCGAAGTTTTGAGTTTTCAGGTATTTTTATATTTATATATTTATATTTAGCTTTCTTAACACGTTCGCTGCGGTTGACGATAATTCTCGTCATGCGACACTATCGCTTGGTGCGCGTACCGGGAATTCTCGTCACTGGCTCCCTCCCAATACATTGTTTCAGTTTGAGCTCAGTTGTTGCCAGGGAAGGTCGCGTCGCTGCCCGGGTGTAGTCTCATTGACTATTTTGGCGCGCTTCGTTTATCAGTCGGCCATTTTTGTATATAACCTAAACAACCTTATATAGTGTATATACGTAAGTAGGTAGTTTTAAATTTTTTTTAGTTGAAAAACAATGTGGGGTCCCAGTGTGTTTAAACTACAGTGATCTAATAACTATTTAGAGACATTTTCAACCGAAAAACCGCTCTAATAGGGATGATGGGGACCGAAACCGGCACCAGATACTGCTGACGGGAATTCTTGACACGGAAGTGACGTCACAGCTAGACATCAAAATGGCTGCCATTCCATCTCCTAATGACATTTTGAATATCCGGACATCATTTATTCGGAAAGTCATAAACAATAATTTTTCCGCAGTTTAGGGGTCACAATGTTAACCATTTTCAGCAGTTAACGTGTTAATTGTTTAAGTCTATACGTGTTGTTTGTTTTTTCTGTGCCAAATTTATTGTTTATAACATGGGTGATGTTCCTGAACGCCGTTCTTCATTTACCAGGAGGCCAATACACGGCCAGGCTAGGGAAGTAGTGTATAACGTGTCAGAACATTTCAAACAAACGCGTGATGAAAATGAGCTAAGGTTTAATTTAGCCTGGCTTATTCTGACTGAAAAAATGTGTTTCCCAGTGTAACTAACATCTGTTGTCATCAAATTGTACTTAAATCACTCCATATTCTTGCATCAATTTGATTTTAAATTGGTTTAGGTATAAGCATTTATTATGCAACATAGGTACAAAGTAATATGTTCAGGAATAACGAGTTGTGACCCCCTGTAAAAGCTAAAGTACTGATTTATAAACTAGGATGGTCTGCCGTTACACTTTAGGCGCATAAATGAGCGAATCAACAGTTACAACGTTAAAGCGCGAACAAAGAAGATCTACGGGAAAGAACGGTACATTTAGTAAACAAACTTAAAATAATGTAAACAAAACAGTGACAGTTTTTAACAGCTGTTTATTTCAAATCAAATCAAATCAAATATATTTATTGCCACAAAACAAAATAAATTGCATTAGCATACGTCATTACAAACATTTTTCTAAAACTAAACATATTTCTTGTCAAAATAATCCTTAACACTATAAAAACTACTTTTAAGTAAAAACCTTTTTACATTTCTTTTGAAGGTGACTAGATTACATTCTTGTTTAAGAGTGGTCGGAAGGCTATTGAACATTTTTATACAATTATAAACTGTGTGGTTTTTGAAAAATGTTGATTTGTGTGGTGGTATATTATAATTATGCTTGTTTCTGGTTTTACTATTTGACGATGGCAACAATTCTTGAAAAATGTGCTGGTTCTTTTTTAAAAAAATAAGTGATTCAAAGATATAAATAGATGGAAAGGTGAGCAGATCAAAATCCTTGAAGTAGGAAGCACATGATACTGCTTCATCGATTCCTGCAATTATTCTCACAGCTTTTTTTTGAAGAATGAAAAGAGTCTTCGTATATGAGCTCTCAGACCCCCAAATCACAACTGCGTATGAATGAAATGGATAAATGAGGGCATAATATGCTGAGAGAAGAACTTCAGTACTGGAGAAGGTAGATAGACGTCTTAACACAAAAACACCTGAAGACAAACGGCTAGCGACATGCTCAATGTGAGAAAAAATTTTAAATTTGAGTCTAGGTGAAGCCCCAAAAATGTTACGTCATCTGCTGCAGTAACGACACTTTCACCTATGGACAATTTTAGAAGAGATGTTTCTTTATGGCCAATGGAGAAATCAAGCAGTTTGGTCTTATCAGAATTGACACACAACATATTTTCATGGAACCATTGCACAATACTATTTGATTTAACATAAGAGTCAATTTCCAAATCTATTCTTGCCTGATGCGATATGGCAAGTGAGGTGTCATCTGCGAAAAGACACAGATTAACATTAATAACACATGATTTTAAGTCATTGATGTATAAAATGAACAACAACGGGCCCAGGATTGAACCCTGAGGAACTCCGGAGATGACAAGCTTCTCATCTGAGTATGAGTATGTCATACAATCTTTATCTATAGAAGGTATCTTTACTATTTGTCTACGTCCAGTAAGGAAGGAGGAAAACCATTTTAGGGCAGTGCCCCGTATTCCAATGCTCTCAAGTTTCTCAAGAAGTAGACCATGATTTACCATGTCAAATGCCTTTCGGAGATCAAAGAAGACACCCGCTACGGATTTCTTTAGATCTAGCTCTTTTACAATAAAGTTTATGAGGGAAAACATGGCATCAACAGTAGACTTGCCCTTTAAAAAGCCAAATTGACCAGAAAATAAAATACTATGTTTGTCAATAAAAGAAATCAACCTATTTAAAACTGCTTTCTCAAAAATCTTGGAGAATGAAGATGTTATCGCAATAGGTCTATAATTGTCGAGCATTTCTTTTTTCCCTTTTTTAAAAATTGGGCTTACAACTGAAAGTTTCAGAAAGTCAGGGAATACTCCAGTTTCAAAAGAGCTATTGATTAGATGTACGAGAGGATTTGCTAGGGAATTAGAGCAGTATTTTAGGAGTTTGGATGACACATTATCATTTATTTTTTGATTTATTTGGACTTTACCTATCGCTTCTAGTGTTTAAAATTGATGTCAGGCCACTATGGATTCCCTTAATTAAAAACCATTTCAGTCAAAAATCACCCCGCAAACACACGCCAGTTCCTTGTGTTACAGTTGCTCCTGCGTCTAGAGTCCATCCAATGCGGCTACGACACATGCGTCCGTGATCGCCCTTGGAGGAAACACGGCCACCTGATTGCATGACCAGTTCCCGATGCTCACCTTGGAGGCATGCGGTAATCTCTATGAGAATATCGTACCGGTGCCCGTGTAGCATTCTAGGAGGAATCGTGCAGTTTTTGGTTTCCGTGTCATGTTCCCTCGACAAAGACGTGTGGGTAGCCACAGCTGTGTCGTCACGTGCCCCTGTCGGTAGGTGGGGGGAACGGCTCTCCCCCCTCCACTGCCACTAGCCACTAGTCTAGTGTGCGGTTTGGTTGTGGATGGACGTGAGCCCGTTTCCCGTGTTTGCCCGTCAGCTTGGAGGCCACGATGCAGAACAGGTAATGTATTGTCAGTTTTTCATTTGTTCGTATATATAAATGTTGTGTTAGTGTATTGTATTCGATTTTTTGTATATATATTTGTTATCTTTCTGTTAGTCAAATTAAATTGTAAAGGAAAATATTAAAAACATTTAGGTTAGTTAGGTGTATATATAAATTTTGTGTTAGTGTATTGTATTTGATTTGTTGTTATCTTTGTGTTAGTGTAAATAAAAATGTAAAAGAAAAATAATCAAAAAAAATCCAAAAAATGTAGGTTAGTTAGGTGTAAGAGTTTGATATTTAGATGTAAGTAGGGTTCACTTGATAACGGGAGGAGTTTCCTTACCTCCCGAAACGTAGTGTAGTTTTAAACACTAGAAGCGATAGGTAAAGTCCAAATAAATCAAAAAACAAATTTAAATCCATCGCTATTATGAGTTTCAAAAATACACATTATCAATTCCAGATGCAGTTTTGGGCTGTAATGAATGTATCAAATCAATAACTTCTGCTGCGTTTACTGGTTTTAAAAATAAGGACTTTAAAGTAGAGCTTTCATTTGAAGAGGAACTCACATTCTTGCTCTTAAAAGTGTTACACTGTGATATATTTATGAAGAAATCATTGAAAATGTTGGAAACCTTTGGATGAGTAACTAATTCTCCTTTGCTATTTTTTACAGCAAAAATAAAATCATGATGAGACTTTGAAGTGACCCTATTTTCATTTATGATGTTCCACATAGTCTTTGACTTGTTTGAAGAGTTATTTATTTGTTTGGATACCTTGAGAGACTTTGAATATTTAATACTCTGGCGATATTGAGCTTTCAATCTTAAGAAGTGTTGCCTCAGTAGATTGGATCTCTCTAAATCCTTGGTAATAGAGTACCACGATCTGACTAAATCCCGAAGATCAGCCTGTTCTTTGCTTAAAGAAATATTGCTATGAAACCTTTTTTTCTTGCACCTTACTTTCTTCTCTGGGAAAGCCTGGTCTATATTAAATGAAATAGTAGAGGTGAAGTTCTTCATTTTTGATTCAACAGAATCTGCACTAAAAACCTCTGCCCACTGCTCATGAGCAAGGCAGTTGTTGAATATCCACATGTTTTCATCTCTAAATGATCGGCACAAACAAAATTTTGGGGAAGCCTCTCTTTGTGGAAGCAGCTTGACTGTAGTCATTTGAGCGTGGTGATCTGCTAAGGCAGTCACAAGAACAGAAGCAGCAACATAATCCTTGGGAAGATCAGTGTATGCATGATCAATAAGTGACCTAGAGTTTTTAAACTCTCTTGTAAATGACCAAACTATGTTCCTCAATCCATGACATTCCATGGTATTCATTAGCACATCAACCTTCAGGTCCGAAACAGATAGGTCTACATTGAAGTCACCTACCACAAGTGTACTATTATTTAGTGACATCACTTTATCAAGGAAGAATGATAAATGATTGTAGAAAAACATGTGTTCCTCAAGAGAGGCAGAAAATGGAGTCGGCTTATAAACGACAACAATAAGAAAAACTCTACCACAAAAGCTAACTTTTACAGCCGCCAGTTCACACTTACCCTCCAAACAAAACCCCAAAACATCAAGCTTTTCAATATTTAACCCTTCCTTTGCAAAGATACAAACTCCACCCTTACTTAGGTTACTACGGAAAAAAGATGAAACTCCAACGTACCCAAGCAATCTTAAAACATCAAATTCAAACTGTTTCAGGTGGTGCTCGGATATACAGATCACGTCAGGAGCCTCAATATCAATAACAGATTGAAAAACATCAAGCTTATTTTCAAGTCCTTGGGCATTTTGGTGGAGTATTTTTAGAGTAGTACGCTCTATGTTGGTAATGAAGGATTGGGGGATAGGTTTAAAAAACTATCCAAGTTTATCGTCGACCGAAGAGGAAACACACTTTGGGAGTTATCAAGAGAGGGTTCCTTGGGTAGTTGATCTATGGAAGGTGATTCAGATTTCCCACAGTGAGCCCTCCTCAATGTTCGAAGCATAAGATAGCCTAGGCAACGATTCCCATACCTGCTGGGATGGCGACCATCTCTTGCCAAGTGACGTCTAGTAATTAAGTGCCAGGTCTTTACAAAAGATACACCAAAGTTCCAGCACATTAACTGAAGTTGGTCATTTAAATCTATCAGTGCTAAATCACTGATGTCAGCCCGGTACAAAATACTATTTACAAATATCTTTGACCCTGGAAAGGATTGTCTTGCTGTGGAAAGCAGGTCTGCCATGTCATTGAGCATTTCCCGCTTCCCCCAATACACATTTAATTTAAATGAAGTCAGTTAACAACATGTGACATAAACCCAATAAAATATTTCTTCCATTACAATTACATGTGAACTTTAAGACCCAGTGGGGAGTAACCTAGGAGGAATTTTGCAAATCTCTCTAAAGAAAAAACTTCTCCTCGGTGTCACCTAGCTACTGGCCAAATTTTGTATCAATCGGTAAAGCCATTATACTGTGATGCCGTTACAAAGAAGTGACAAAGTGAGGGAAAGAGAGCTTCTCTCAATAACAGCTGTGATCAAAGAGTTTTACTAAAAAAAACAACAACTGCTTTAGCCAATGGTGAGTGTGCAAGGACTGTGATTGGTTAACTTCCACTTAAGGTAAAGCTGGAGAGGGGAAGCATTTCCCCTCGCCACTATTTCCCTCTCCCTCCCACAGTATCTCTAAATAGGACACCGTCAACAAAATCAAGCTATACATAAAATTACTTTTAGAATAAAATTAATCTCTTAGGGAACTGGGAATGCAAACATACTTACATACAACATACAAGACGGTTAAAATTAGGCAATCAGAAGTGAGGAAATAGGATGACTTCAAAAATAAGGTTACATACCTTGTCATTGTCAATCCTCTAATTTACAAGCTTACTAGTTTCGTTGTCAGTCTGCTCTTGTCCTTGGCCGGCCATACATGGGAAATTATGTTTACACTTATTGTGAATTTTAAAAATTGTATTCTTATTTTTTTGTGTCATGTACAAGTTTATGTTTAGTGTTGAAAATGTTTTAAACCTCAAGACAGTACTTTGGCTTTTGTGATACATATAGATTTGATAATGGGACAATACTAGACCCAAAACTAGTAATCATGTAAACTAGTGGATTGATGACGACCTTACTTTTTAACCTACTTAAATAACCTTATTTTTTAAGTCATACAATCAATCCAGGAGGAAAATAGCATGACTGAATTAGGATGGTATCCGGAATATAAGCAGTGAGCTAGGAGCAGAGAAAGGCTTGGGTGACTACAAGGTGTTAACAGAGCCGGTTACTATGACCAGATATCGTATGATTTTATAAGACAAAAACATTTTAAAACAATAGATTTCAAAATTTGTTTTCTAATTTACCTTTAATTAGATATTGGATGGTCTAAAAAAAGTCATAGCTTACATTTTATTAACTGAAGAAGACAAATTTACCTACAAATTTAAGTTTTTTGGAGAGGCATTTAGTTGATATATGTTTTGTAATTCAATTGTAAAAATTGATGGAAATTAGGATTGCTTTGTTAGTTCGTGTTGGTAGCATATATTATTATACTATTGTTATGTCTGGTAGATAGTAGCTGTGATCATGTGTGACACTGGTGTGGCTCTGCTGGCTTACATGGATGGCATCACTGGCAGCCCAACACTCAGCGGAGTCGTGTTGGCAGCATCAGCCGCTGCTTGCTCTGCAGTCTACAAGGTATTGTTTGCTTTGTTTTTAACTATGGGTTAAGAATATTCTCATTAGAGTAGGAGGGGCGTGTAAGTTAGCACAGCAGTAAACACACATTAACCACAATGTCCCCAATATGTAAAATTCATTTAAACCACTTCTTGGACAGCAATTACAATAAAGTTGTATATGTGTGGCCAACTATATCAACATTGATCATATGCATGTTTGTTTACCATGTGATACAATTTATTCTCATCTATTCAAAGCCATATTTACACTCTTTCTGCTCTTGGACAAAATCTGCTCTTTCTGCTTTTGCCGTCATGAACAGATGTTGATAGCAGCATCGTTGCAAGATCGTGCAATAAGGTTTTATTGTGGGAGCCATCTCAATTTTTCAGGAAAGTTTGGGGATTATGGGAGTGGATAAAATTTAAAAACCTGAATTACAGAAAGGAAGTAAAACTTATAACATAACCATAACTAATACTGGTATTAGATATTTTTTATTAAAATCAATTGATACAATTTTATGAGTTATTTGAATGTAAAAACTAACGTTCTAACAATACTATGCCTGCCTTGTGTTAGTAATGGTATGCCCGAGAAATTACTACTTGGGAGATGGCTTTATGGAAGACAACAAATAAAACTTGTGTTTCTCTATAATTATTAACACCTTATTCTCACTTCAGACAATTTATACATAACCAAATAAGAAGGGACACACATACAGAAAAATTATTTCTAGTGAGAATGGTGCCCGCCAACACAGAAGAGTATTTGAATCTATTCGGACCAGATTTAAGTGTTTTCGGATGAAGTTAATTGTTGAAATTGTAACAGCTGCCTGAAACAGGGCAACTGGGGCACATTGCTCCAGGCCCCCTGATTCCAGGAGCCATAGAGGGCTCCCAGCCAAAACAAAAAAAATTAGAGTAAAATAGGGGTCTCTGGGCCCCTATAGAATCTGTTGCCCCAGTACCCCAATTGCCTCGTGGCTACCTGGGCTGAAATGTATTGCCCGGTCTGTCATTTTATTATAGTTTGTTACAAAAAATCCTCATTTTTATGTTTTGAAGGTTAACAGTAGTTTGCGCAACAGGTTCACGATGAAGTAGTAAGGCCATTTACTCATCTGAACTTAGGAGGCAAAACTAAAATAAAATAAAGTGGGGTGTCCTTACTTATTCGGTTGGGTATACATTGTTTCTGTTGTTCATGATAATAACATTGGGAACGATTTAAATTTATTGGAATAAATTGAATACCAATACTAATATGAAAAAAGGTCCATACTGAAAGTCAATTGGGATTTTACAGGTTCTATTCAAGAAGGTGATTGGAGATGCGAGCTACGGACAAGTGTCTCTGTTTTTCTCCATCATAGGTCTGTTGAACGCTTCCCTTCTGTGGCCTTTGTGTCTCACCCTGTACTTCACTGGGATGGAGACTCTGTACTGGGACAGACTCCCGTGGCCTGCTCTCTTGGCCGCCAGTATTCTCTCTCTGGGTCTGTGGTTTTATACAATTAGTTTGTTAAAGTATGCGTTTCAGCTTAGTCAAAATAAGTTAGATTTTATCGGTTCTGTCTAACTTTAAAATCATCAGTGACATGACTTGTAAGCAAGTTGTCTTCTACTATGTGCGAAAGCCCTGCAAAATTTAGAGTTTGTTGTAAGTGTTAAAACTAAGGGTTAGTTAGGAATTTTAATATATTTGACTCAGGGACTCAGGGATTTGAGTAAAAATATTTTATCCTGTTTATTGTGTCAAAATTATAACTGTAATCCAGCAATAATTCAAGCTTACTTTAACCATTCTGATATACTTTATTTGCTAAATTAACTGTTTCAAAAGTAACTGATAAATGGATAATGTTTGGAAGTTCTTTAAAACATTGACTAAAATATTCAAGATAACTCTGAAAATGTTATAATTTTATTTTGAGATTACAACGGATAGTTTGTTAAACACCCCAAACTACTAATAATATGCACTAAAAATTTTGGATTTCCTTAATCTAGATCTTGGTTACAGAGTACTTTGTTTATTGAAGTAAAAAAATTCATCTACAATAGACACCCTCTCATGGGACTAAACCCTGGGTTGGATAACTAAAAGGGCAGTTAAAATTAATAACACCTAGGTAATGTCATATTAAGTACTAACAATGATAAATCTTTTATGACAGTTAAAGATAGGTACAAAGATGCAATACTTCATTAACTTCGGAAACATATGATCGACTTGTTGTGACTTGAACGATTTTTATGGTACAGTATCGGGACATCGGCTATGGCAGTGTACATGAGTAATTTCCTGGAAAGAGGGCGGGTTAATCCGAGGGGCGGTTGAAGCGAAGACGTTTACTGTATTTCCAAACCAATTACAATATATAAAAAGCTTATCTTAATGATTGAGATATCTATATTTCAAATAACAATTTTTAAATGCATGTAATCAAATAGGAAATATGTTGTGCCAAATTAGAAGGTGTTTTTATGACAGAACTCTATCATGTTGTATAGTAAAGTGGTTGTTAGGTTTCCTACATGTTTTAAAATTCAGAAAAATTACAGATTCCCTCGGGCTTTACCCCATTGGCTTTAAAAGTTTTAATGTTTATCAATGACAAACGATGTTTTATTTAGTCATATGGTTATATAATTATGTAAGTCGCAAAAGTTGATCAGTTTCTCTACAGAAAGTAGCACAAACAAAAATATTTATACTCTTTATGAATCCTCCTGGTGTAACTGGTATTTACAGGCCTAGTCATGTTAAAAATCCTATTAATGAATGGTTTTGAAATTTTAAACAGATTTTGTTCTTATGAATTCAAGATGCCCAAGCAAATCACGGAAAACAGGTAGTTTTATTTATTATTTATAAAGTCCCTATAGCTTCAATAATAGAATATATCTTTGAGGTAATAAAATGCCAGTAATGCTCAAAAGACAAATTTGTATAAAACTTAAGTCTCAGGGACCTTTAAAAATGTGTAAAGTCACATTTTATGTATGTAAATTTGAAGTAATCTATAAGCTGTCATTGGAGGGATTATGAACACACGAACAGAGCATTAATAAGAGGAAGTCTGTGCATCTACCTGATTATTGACACAATTATCACATCTTTGAGGTTAGATTGTGGCCTGGCGACTTGTATTAATTATTGGTACAATGTTACAGTGGCAAATCTTCTGGGAAACTTCAGTGTGGCTGTGACATACGACTTGTTCATTACCTTGGGTCTCATCACTGCTGTGCCTGTATCTGCTGGTAAATACCATGCCATTGTCCACTAGAGACTCAGCTAGGGTGAAATGTGGAAGACAGGGCAGTAAGGCCAAGTCGCTCACTATTTCCTTGCCACAGATCTGCCAATTAGGGCAGTTACTCTAAGTATCTCAAGGGCCTGAGCCCTACAGATTAATCTACTGATAATTGAAAGTAGGCTAACCTTTGTTACAACATAATTATGAATCAGAAAAAATGGTTATTTTAACTTTATTTTTTTTAATTTAGTTCAAAAATAGCAGAGGAATTATCTTTAAAAATAGTTTTTTTGTTGTATTGAATTTATAGATTACCATCCTCTGATCTACCATTTTTTAGGTTTTAGAAAGTTTACCTTCAGAGCTCTGCCTCTAAGGAACCCTTAAGTAGTATAAACCCTTTAAGTAGTTTTATGCTTATATGGACAAATGATTTCTAGTGATACAAATAAAGTTACTATTGCATATTTAATTCTAGCCCTGGACGTGGTTCTCTATGGAGCACATTTCTACGGAATGAAGCTGGCTGGAATGATTCTCATTTCCATCGGTTTCTTTCTCGTCATGTTTCCGGAAAATTGGCCTGACTACATAACTCGTCTTCTGAGGTATGTATAACAGGTTAACGAAAACTGCAATATTATTATTCTTTTTTATCTAGAATCACACTTAAATAGGAAATGTAGTCACTATTTCCAATGCATGGTGCTACTTTTATGAATTTAAAATCTCTCATAATTCTTGTACAAAAAAGTTTAGAGAGTGTAGAAATCCAATTCTGTACAGATTTATTCAAATTAATAAATAAGATTATCATTGAACTCTACAAATTTTGCTTGTAATAATTTTTTACTTTGAACTTTACAAGTGGATTAAGTTTAATTTGCCTATACCTATTTCAAAATTCATTCTGACGTTTTCATTCAAACATCATCATAAACTTAGAAAATATTTATGATTTACAGGGTACTCGAAACTTATTTACATCTACACTATTATTCAAACAACACTGTTCCTTTGAGCCATGTTTACAGAACACATAAATAAGTTAATGATGATTTATTGCAGAAATATCATTCTATTGAGCCATAGTGCAAGGTGAGTTGACTACTTGACGTCAAGTGAAGGGCATGACGCATGATCTCTGTGTTTTTGTCGTTGCATGAAAAAATCCTTATTATGCATATCTTTTTGCACAACTGTGGCTCATATGTTGAAACAAGGACACACTTTGCATGTTGAAGAGTTCATTTGAAAGTCCAGCTAGGATGAACTATTGGATGTCAAAGTAATTTCTATAAAATCCTGGAAGCCGGGTTTTGGAACAAGTTGAGGATAACGAGAAAATGTAAGCTCTGGTCAATGAAAACGTAACTATACTCTGAGGCTGATTTTTAACTTGATCTCAAAAGAAGATGTCTTGAAATGTAATGAAAATCTTGCCTTGCTGTGACATATAATTACAGTAGACTCTTGATAATCCGACAAACATGGAAACTGACAGTTGTCAGATTACCGAATATTAAAAGATTACTGAAAGTCCTGCTCTGTGCCCGTGCCCATGTTTTTTGTTTCGCTGCGGCCGCGGCCAGTTACTTGACTCTGCTGCTACAGCATAATAGCAGTACTTAGGTTCACTCCCACTATAGTTTGGCAAACTACATCTACAATGCAGTAGAGTGCTGCCCTTCTTATGCTGTTAACTAGTGGTAGTTTTTGGTACTGTTGCTACATTTCGTGGAAGCTTTAGGTAGTTATTTGCTGAACAAATTTTGAAACTCAGCTAATGTTTTCCAGGTTCTCAGTAAATATTTAACGTTAATAATACAGTATTTGAATTTTTTGTACCTTTTAAGAGGGACTGTCCTAGGAAATAACAATAATGAAGAAGAATAATTAAGATATTTAGAACTCCGAGAACAGTGCCTACAACAATTACTTTAAAGATTATGACAGTTTGGGTGTTGATCCAATCTTGAAGTATAATTCTGAATCGGGTAACTCTGACCGAAAACTATGCCAATAAACCAAATGTCTAAAAATAAATAAGATTTATTAGTATTTCGCAATCATCCAAATTATGACAGGGTTCCAGAATCTAATGACAATTGACAATAAACCTGCCAATGAGGGTTATATGGAAGGCTGTAAGACTATGACTGTCAAGGGCGTAAAACAATGTTAAGTATTATGGTAGCCTAATAAGTGAGGGTAACTCAACTACACAGCATAAATTGGAAATTATAGTTTAACATTCTCCTTTATTACTTGAAAAACACATAAAGTATGTATATATATATATATATATATATATATATATATATATATATGTAAACCCATATGTGTATGCATTGAATAGTGTATGTAATCAAATGCAATACTAGTTCAGACCAAAGTTACATGAAAAACACACAAAAATAAAACCCTATTTGTGTATTAGTTTTTAGTGGCAGTCATAGCTGAGTGGGTTGAGTACTAACTGGCCTACCAACCTAAAGACCTGAGTTCAATTCCCGGTGAAATATCCACATGACTTTGAAAAAACTCAGACTGCTACCGTGCTTCAGAAGTCACGTTAAGCTGTTGGTCCCGCTACATAAGTCAGTCGACAGGTCATGTTGTCAGAGGCACTAGTGCGACCTGCAAACTCTGACAACAGACCTTGGCCAGAAGGTTACACAAACTTTATTTTTTTACTTTAATAGTTGAATACTATGAGTAATGAAATACAATATTAATTCAAGTAAAAATAACATAAGCTCAATTGAGGACCCATTGTGAGTACAAATTAATATTATCAGTACAGTGTCTATAAAATACACTGTTGACTTTTTACTTTTTAGTAAACCAACATTAAACTATAAACTTCAAAGTGCTAAATGAAGAAAAGTACATAAATGCGATATATGCACAACAACATAATCAATATGAGTTGTGACAGCAAAATTGTGATTTAATTGACACCCCTTCCTGTCCTGCCAGTAGCGTATGCTCTCTCACATTCTCAGGAAAGAGCACTTGTGCAGAATTGGCGGATTAACAAACGTGTTGGACGTGTTGGTTCAGAAAATGTTGAACTATCAAGATTCTACTGTATCATCAATACTTGGCTAAGGTACTCATCATAAATCTTAGGTGTATCACTTAGATAGTCTGAGGCAGGACAGCTATTTAGGGAAAGGTTTTTGGAAGTGTTACAAAACTTGTAGCAAGAAGATCATTTTCTATCCTTGAAATAATATAAAAAGTTTATTCATTTGTGAATTTTAGTGATTAGAATTCATAGCAACTATTATCACTTTCTTGAAATAGGAATATTTTTGTAATATATGCTAATAAGCAGAGCTTTGTAATTTTCGCTTCGTCAAGATATTTGTGTTTTGTTTTACAAAAATATTTTATGAATACTCTTTCAACCCTCCCAATAACTTGTCCTAAAGCTATTTGAAGGAAATTAAAAATATATGCAATGATTTATTTTAGGGGTCTTACATAAACTTCACCATCCGAATAAGAAGGAGGGGTCCAGATAAAAAAAAACAAAAAAAAACGCAGAGATGATGTTAATAGGAGACATGTAGCATGATCATGATGTGATTTCTCAACATGGATTTTTAAATGAAATCAATTTTTTTTTCCAAATTTGTTGTTATTAATTTAGAGATGAAGTTGTTTCTAAGGAGAGTGAATGTCAAATTGTGACACAGGTAGGGTGGTATTAGGGGGGGGATCTAAAAATAAAAGTACAGCAAAAACTGATGACATAGTTTATGGACGGCCCCTTGTTTAATGTCTCCTTCTTTTCTTTCGTCTCATTAGACATGCTGTAGCTATAGGCAAGCCAGTAGACAATTAGTAGACACTATTTATAATGATACAATGACTTTATGCTAGTCAGTAGGCTCTCCTTAACATAAAACGCTTTGTAACTCTTGCAATATTTCTCACTTTGTTTGCTTCAACTTTATGACTAATATGTAGGAGTCTATGGTGATTTTACTTTAATAATAACACACGTGTTTAAAATGTGATACTTAAGTTTAGTTTAAAGATAACGTGACCTAAACATCGCACTCTGTTCAATGTTTATAACAGTAATTAGGTAAAGTACTAGTGTCTTTAAGTTTATTAAAATTAGAATTAATTATGCTATTAAACATTTTATTATTTTTTAGTTAGTTGTTTACTGTTTGATCAAGAGATCCTGAGTCTTTGTTTACCAGACAACTCCAGAGTTTTCCACCCTCAAATACCACCCTCACATTGCAATTTTCAGGTTTATGGTATACGTTAAAAATATATAATAATTTAACTGGGCTCTCTCATTCCCGGTATAACTCAATTATCTCTTATTAATGTTACATATTAAATTAAACCGAATCATATCTGTACGTTAACTCTTAATAATTATAGTGTTAGTGAACTTAGCGCTAACAGTTTTATTATTGTATAAAACAAGATTAAAGTTTTGATTATTTCTAAAGAGGAAGTTGAGATATCAACTAATAGAATGTGGTTTTAGGTTATATAGTGTCCAGTTTAAATGATTATATCTGCTGTTGGGAAAGGGTTTTTGCAGCTTAGTTGACTTAATATGCAAAAGGAAAAATGTTAAGTAAACACATGATTAGGAAATAAGAAAATAATATATAGGACAAATTGTTTTCAACTTTGGTGAGAATTAAACCCAAACTTATACAACTTTATTTTGCATAATTTAATAGCCAAATTGTATAAACTAAGTTTCACTCTATAACTTTTTGGTTTCAATTGTCTGTCATGATGATTTTTAGGTCTTTAGTCCTCGGTTGCTTTTTAATCAATCATATTGCAGAGTGACCTTGAAAAGCCAGTAAGAACAGAGGACAGGCTAATTATTATTTTAATATTTAATGTTTAATGTTAATATGTAATTTTAATATGCATAATGTTTTATTCACTGGCAGTCAATAACATTACTAGGTGTACGCTCATTCCTCCCGAATAAGGATAATCGAAACACATGAACAATAATTTGTAATTGTGCCTCAAACAAATTAATGGTCTGATTTGAATCATCTCATCAGAATTTCCTTCTCTGTTTCTGTCAAGGGCCGCTAGAATGCGCTGATTGGCCTTTAATTGATTCATTGCTTCTTGACTTGCGACTTTTCCGTCAGATCATCATGATGCGGTAGCTCAGGTGGAAGTGCGCTAGTCTCACGAGTCTAGGGTTGCAGGATCGATCCCCGGTCACTTCGCAAAATCTTTGCTGTAGAAATATTCATGATCTTGTTTTTACATTATTTTGGCTCTAACCAAATAAAATACTATAGTAATTAGTTTGTTTATTTATTTTAAAAAACAATTTACAGGCAGGGTTGGAAGGATGCTTATTGCGATAGGTGTAGGCTAAATAATACAAACCACACTTGGCAAACTAGACGTCAAAATATTGACCCTAATATTGATTCATTTCTTAATATTAAATGCAAGGAATATGGCCCTAGTGTAACCGTACATGAGACAATATGTTTTAAATGACAAGAATGCTGTAGGCCTAAGTTAAATGATGAAAATGGTTTACTGTAGGCCAATTCTAGGCTATGTTAAAATCATCTTAGATAATCTGCAAAAAGTCTTACAGAATAGTTGAAAGCTTTTGTTGTGGTTGAATACACAATTTCTGGTACCTAACGTATTTTAAGTTTTGCAGAATAAACAATGTAGCCTAAACAATGTATACCAAAATAGCCTAAAAAACTTAACATTTGAAGGGTTCCCACCACAAAAAATATTGGACAAAATGACTATTACTAACAATAGGATGGAGTATGATTTTGATTTATCATAGTTATGACAAAAAGTTTATTGTGTTTTTGTCAGATGTGTAGACGAAATTTCATCTTTGCAATAAATGAAAAATTAATACTGTTGCATAGTATAATATTGAGTAAATTAAAATGTTTCACCCTTCTTGTCACCACCCACCTTCATATCTATATATGGTGTCCTCTTGTAAGAGATTGATGGGAGTCCTCTTGTTCTTAAAAGAACAAACAACCCAAACACAAACACATACATAAACAAAAATAGCGCCACATTAAATCTCAACATTTAGAGAAACTAACAAAAAAAATTATTCTCATTATAAAGAAATTTTCTGAGAAGGTGAGATGCATCAGTGCTAAGCACAAACAATGAATACAGACCTTATAAGAAGAACACAAGTTGGTTAAAAATGTCAGCCAAAATCGCAGGTCAAAAAGTGTAGTAGTGCATGTGAACGCTAGACAGCGCTAGTGGCACGTTTCGCCCTGAGTATGAGAGCGAGAGAGAGAGCCGATGTGAGGAAGGCATCCCTCTCACTCGCACTCAAGGCGGAAACATCATTACAACTAGCGCTGCCTAGAGTCCACATACAGAACTGCAGATTTTGACCTGGATTTTTTGGCTGACTATTCCCCGTAAGCTGTGATCTTCTTGTAGGTTTGTATTCATTGGCACAGGATAAGAACTGTTTTTAGGTCAAGTTGGACAGTAAGAAATGAGGCAGGTGAGGTAAAGCTCTGTCCAAAGATCAGCAGAAAACAAGAATGTAGTTTGCAAAATTCCCTGCTCCAGCGGCCATTATTATAAAGGCAAACCTCTAGACCTGTACAGGTTTGTATTTTGGAACATTGCAAGAAGGTGGCAAATAAAGTGTATGGTTCTGAAATTTGTGAACATGTGTTTGATATGGTCATACTCAAATGGGTTAAAAGTTTCATTTCACAAAAAGAACCTGATTGGAGTTAACATAATTTGGCAGTCATTGTTTATGGCATGCAAAAGGAATCCTGTTTCACGCCCGTCTGTTGATAACAGGAATCTTTTTATAGCTTTTCTAATCATTTGGGTTTAATGTGTTGCTCCTTTTAGTGATTGTAATTTCAATTGACAAGAGGTCTCCCCTCCAATCTCCTAAACAACACTATATAAACGTGAAGGTGGGTGGTCCCTGAAGTTAATTTATGAAAAATATCCCACTTAAAACATGTCTTTTAAAGAAAAAGTACTGAATTGTTATACCTATAATAGCTATAATACCGATTATAGATATTGCCAAAAGCCTGATTTGAAAACAGTAATAGTGTTTCAAAAGACCGTTACGTTGTTGTTTCTACTTTAAATAATTGAGTGACAAAATAATATTTTTGCTTGTTTTTCTTCAAATGTCTACAGCAAGTCACAATGCACTTTTTTGCAGGAATATAGAGGAGCTCACAAATCACAAAACACACATCACACCATTCATTATTAAAAAATTATAGTGAAAGTTTTTTATCATACTTAAAAACTATCTACTCACAAAATCATTCGTATAAGATTCTTAAAAATGTAAGCACCTTTTTTCAAATATAAATACCATCTTCCTACCATATTGAGGTAGATAAACTGTGCTTGGATGGTTTAAATTACCTTATTTCGTCAATAGTCCTAACTCGGTTCAATATAAACGATCGGATTGGGTAATCCGATCGTTTATATTTATTATAACCTCATCTTTAGTCTAAAATCCAATTGTCATTTACTCATTTGAGCTTGACAAATAAAACAGACACTGCACGTTAAGCACAAATATATGACACAGACACTCAATTTTTTTTTAAATTGCACATTGACACTGATGTTCAGACAAATCACACCGGTCGCCTATATTTAGGACAAGTTAGGATCATTGACCGAATAAGGTAATTTAAACCATTTAAGCATTCAGAAAGTGATCCTCTGCCACACTCACAAAAAATGAAGATTGACTACTTACTAAACATCAAATAGAAATTTGTAATATTAAATATGGTTCCCTCGAATAAAAAAACTACTGCTGACTTGCTCATTGTGTAGTCGACATTGGCTTCTGCAGTAAACATATTTCTTTCAAAGATTTTTTATTGTACCGAACCTTTTTAGTTACCAATCTGTACTATACTGCATTTAAGAAATTTCAATGTGTTGTTTTGTAAAATAAAGAGAAATTCACTTAAACTACAATAGTTGCACTCAGCAAAGACATTATATAAGTCAAATTAGAATGCTTTAGTAATATCAGTGTTTTTTTTTTTATTAATTCACTGGTTTTACTGAAGGATATAAAAGCTTCCTTTAGTGTTACAAAAATAATCACAAACTATTAAAAGATTTAATTTTGAATTGTTAAATATTACCAAGGAAATACTTTTACACCTTTTCTTTAAACAGATATGTACATTGCACATAACTTTAATCACTTTGATTAATTTTTTTGAAAACAGAAAGGCGTGATTAGCACAAAAAACTTACTATTAATAGTAATTAATACTAATATTACTAGTAATAGTATATTAATAGTAATACTATTAATAGTAGTATTAATAGTGCAATATGCTACTATTTCATGTCGGTATGTTTTTACGGTGATTGGAGGCGACTAGTTTTAATAAAGTAAAATAGCAATTCTCAAATCAATCAAATTTCTGTAAGTAATTAATCATCTCCAATAATATAAACAAACACTCACCATCTAAAATCAAATTTAACGCATTCACTGTGTTAATCGTGTATATTCAGGATAATTGCATTTGTTTCCTTGTTAGGTAACTGCCAGAAATCCGGCGCGTCGCACTGAACGTGTTAATAAGTTTCGCATCCCATCAAGCTGTTTCTATAACTCATGCTGCAAACCTTTGGAATTTTATAAAAGCTCAAAAGATAGACTCCTCCCTTTTATCTGACAATCTTCATGTAAGATTTCAGCTTAACCAATTTGAGAGTTTTATGTAACCTCGGAACAGAGCTCACGACAAACAGCTAGAAAACACCAGTTTCCATATATAATAGTACGGATGGATAAAATCACTTCCAACTCAATTTTATTTCGATAACTTTTTAATTGATTATTGTAATTTCCTATTACTTGTACTCACTTTTATCAGTAAAACGCTCATTTTAAGTTATTTGTAACTAAATGTACTCTAGTTTTGTTACATTACCAAAAAAATAGAGTCTTAGCACTAAATTGTTTTTATACTCATGAAATACATGTATTATTATCCAGTTTGTGGCAGTAATCAAAAGACAATTAACAATTCATTCTGATTTCAATATCCTTTAGTTTAATTAAAGCAAGAGGAAATCCTTTCCTGGAAACGAGTCAGAGTAAGGCCACAGAGCCCATACAATCTCCATTACATAAGCTTTGCTTTGTCAAGTGTAAACTTTAATAGCATTTTACACTCAGCTGGTTACCTCTTCTGATCATTCTGTTTATTCTAACATGTTACATTATCCTATGAGAATCACTTTTATATCAATGAAAGTATTTGTTATATATATATATTTTAACTGCCTTAGTCTTTGATACACTGTACATCAACATTTATATGACATTTAAGAGATTATTCTGGGTACAATTTTTACAGCAAGTTTGTCAAATTATTTTATTTTAGGTTACAGAAAATATTATTACCTTTTACATACATTTAAACCGTCTCCACACTTTGGCCACAAGTTTTGTCGAAAGACTCGGGGAGACATTTCACAGTATAAATAATCGGCTGAAATAACACGATCAACAACAACTTAACCAGCTTCGCCCTTTTAAACTCGACCAACGTACGGAAACGGCTTAAAACATGTTGGAATTTATTGTTGTTTCCACTATTACTTGGGCTTTTGTTTCGTATTTTTATCTGTAACAAAAAACACTAAATTAAACTATGTTTGCCTCATTTTTTAAAAAAAGGATGATATGATGTGATAAGCATTAACTATAGATACTGAAGATATACTTTTCAGTAGTCAGTGATATAAGTAAAAACCACTGTATTATTTAACGTAAGCACTCTAAACCGAATATTCCAGTAACTGTATCTAATAAGGATTACAAACTGCATTGTTCTTCCCTAAACTAAATAGTATTATGTATGGTTGTATTATTGTTGTACCAGTATTGTAGACCTGCTTGCTTGATATGTTTCGTGTCACCTAGGATTCAGTGGCGGCAACACAACGTTTACGATGATGAGTAGATTGTACCTCGTAGCTCATGTGAGTAGACGGACCTTCCTTTCATTCATTCAGTATCTCCTTCGTTGTATCTATCATCTGTCCTTTCGAGCCAATGTGTATATCAGCCAGCCCTTGCCAAATGTATGATAATGCAAGCTCTGTTTCCTTTATTACAAATAATATTAAGAGGTGAACACAAATTTTACCCAGTAGGGGAAACGTAAGTTACTTAAGAGAAATTTGTAACCTTGTTTTATTACTTTTTAAATAATTATAAACTACATTAACCCATGATTTTTTAAGATAATGATAGGTCTTTACCATGTTTTAGGATGGATTTCAAACCATCCAGATTTTGTTCCAAAAACTGAGCAAGGATACAACAGTGAATTTGAGCTTCTGATTGATGTCTAACTTTTTATTTTATATGATTTATTCTAAACATAATGCGGGCTTTTAATTTGGCTTTTTGCTGTATGCTTATCATTCATATATCACTGAAAAAATTAAATCTTTAACTTAAAACCTTTGTAATGACAATTATAAACTAATTTGATTGTGGGTCACCTCTTTAAAAAAATTATATGTTTGGTGTAGCATAACGGAACCTTGTGCATGTTGATGTTTTTCTGTTGCATGTTCCAGTTTTAAATTTTTGTGATTAAATTAAATTAAAATATACTTCTTGTCTGGATGGAACATTGATAAACAAACCTTTTGGTTTTTCTTGATGACAAATTCATGACCTTCCTAATGTAAAGTGTCATTTCATACTAAAGGCTATATGTATGTAAATAAATTAATAAATTTGCTTATTACTTTTTCAACCATCCAGATTTTCTGCGTAGTTTCTAAATAGCAATCTAAACAATATGATCGTTGTAAGAATTAATCAAATTTACAAACCAACTTAATTAAATTCAACTATAAGCCCTTCAGTTTTTCAAATTATTTAGCAATTAATAAATAATCCAGCATTCTATTCCATACCACAGACATGCCATTAAGTGTGTTATGTAATATGTGATTGGTTACTAATTATTTTTATAGAAATAATTTTTAAAAATTGTCGATTAATTGGATTTTAACAGAACCAAATAATGCCTAAGTTTAATGTTCTCTAACTTTATGTTCCAAGCACAATTTTGTAGTATTTTTGTCCATACCTGTCACTTTAGATAAGAAATTCTTCGTAGTTACTTTTTTAATTTTCAAATTTAGACAATTTTGTTTTTACATTTAGTTTAGTGTAAAAACAGGGGGAGAAAACAAAATAGCTAGTGATATTAGAATAACATGATTAGATAGTTGAAGGAAAATAATTTCAATATTGATATAATATTATTGACATTTTTAGTTCATTTTGATATTTTTGATGTATGATTACAACCAGTAATCCACACTTGTGCGAACAACTGAGCACATCTGCTCATGTTTAATACTCCTGCAAGACCATATGTGTTCACAGTACAAACCCTAAGAACACTCCTTAAAAAATTGGTTGCATTAATGTGAATGAACAAAATGATCCAGTTCATTTACAAGTAAGTAATTAAAAAACTCGTATCTAAATACATTAACCAAATTCCCAAGGTAAATTTACTTTATGTAATAATAATAATAATGTGTTGTTAACCTCGATTGATTTAGTAAAAATCCAGTAAACTTTAAAAAATTAAGAAAAAGGAAAGAAAAAGTGGGGGGAAGGGATGTGATACTTAACATATGTATAGCCTAAGAAAGCTCAGAGCCTTTAGTAGAGATTGAGCCAACGAGGATGAAGTGCTGAAGAGCAAGTCTACACTTCCCTTAACGGATGTCTAATTACAGTAGCAGGTAGTAGAAGTGTGTAGTGGTCCATCAGGGAGAGAGTACTCTGACTTGGTTATGTTAGACTTACCCTCACTGCCTTTGTGTTTTGCCCTAGTTGGTAATATCTCTAATCCAAAAAACCAGCCAGCATCGTCACACTGCTGTAATCAAACCCACCATAGCAGTCTCTACCCATGTACGCCACATCCTCCCATCGATTGTAAACTCACACCTAACACAACACTACGAGTCTACCGATGGTAACATTGACTGTTGTGTATACGCAGGTGGAGTCGACGGCACAGGCACGGAGCCCAAGCCAACCAGCAGCGCCCGGTCATAGACTACCGGACCGGTTACATCCGGTCTCATCTGCGCTCTCCGTCCGGTCGAGTCAGATGACCGGACCCCGGGCCAGATTATCACTTGCAACTGTAGCCACGGAAAACTTAGCGTCTTCTATTTTGATCCTTAATGAACTGAATTTTTATTGGATATGTCACCTGTATTGCAAAAGGAAGCACATTCTAATTACGTTGTGTTAAGTGTTAAAGATAAATAATAATAAAGGTCAGTGGAAAAAGATTTTGTTGAGTACAATGTATACAAATTTCAGTTGCTTTACCGAAATGATTCAAATGAAGTTTATTTAATGTATGGGAAAGATAGGCAAGATGTTAAGGAACTTTTAAAAATCAATGCTAAAGAGGTATATTACTTTGGAGGTTAAGGTTTTTTATATTACTTTGTGATTTGTGCCAGTAACAGGCATGTGACGGGGGCCTGGGGACAGAGCCCGGCCAGCGAGCAACTCGAGTTCTTTAGTATACAATTGTAACATTATCATAACAAAAAATTTCAATTTTTTACTATATCACCCAATTTAGTTGTTATGGGTTTTTCAATAAACGTAGTGGATAAATAGATAAATATTTCTTATATTTGTGTGCTTGATAATTAATTAAAAGCTTAGTAATTTTCGTATTTTATTTCACTTATCGAAAATTAAATGTATAATCATACAGTACTTGGTTAAATTTTAAAATATTTTGCCTAAACCTGCAGAGCTACAGCTCTCCCTAAATCAAGTAAACAAGACAAATTACAAGAAAATATGTGAAATTTTCTACTTAACATCAACCTTTTGATACTGTTAAATTAGTACACGGTTGTTTATATTCAGAACGGAAAAGATATGTGACATTTCCTCCAAAGATTCAGTTCATTCGATATGCAGTTAGTGCATTCCTTAAAAATTTAATCATGTTGAATGCACTTCTGGAAAAGCACAACTTTCTGGTAATGCATGTTTTATTATACGTTTAATTGTAAAATAGATTTAAACAAATTCATAAATATAAATAAATTATTTACTAAACATGTTTTTTTTCTGAACGGAAGCATTGATTCTGGACACTCCAGTATTAAACTCATTGTTTTTAATGAGCCATAAGTTGATTTAGCCATGAGACAGTGTGGTTGTTGAGTTTCTTTTTGTTTTTTGAGCCAATTTTTTTCGTTCTCCTACTTATTGGTTGTTTCACACAAGTTCTACTACTAGCTGCAAGGGGCGCCTTTCACTCCAGTTGTACCAAATAAAAGCGGTTAGATGACTATAACATTTGTTTGGCCATTTAACACTCTTCTTAATGGTGAAAATATATCTACTTGAGTACTCAAAGCCAATTATGTAAGCTCGTAGAGTTTCCGTGTTTGATTTTTTGCCTTACAACAATTTTACTGGAGAATTCCTTTTAAATAAATAACCAAGAATACATGTTTTAAATGTAAAATCAAGTATAATTTGCTGTCTTTACTTTTTTAGTTTGAAAAAGAAGAAGTAAGAAGTTTCGTTGGGGACCTTAATATTATTTTTTTGAATTTTCAAACCCTTAAGTGTTTTAAGGAATGCACTGCTAGCTTGGATCTTTATTTGATTTTTCTTAAGTTTTAAATGTCATTATATTATTAAACAAAATTGTAAATTCATTGGATGAGAAAAAGTAGAACCATAAGTATCATTGTATGTGGAGTGCGTTCTAACCCCAGTAAAGTATGTTTAATCAGTGCACATTCCTCATGTTTTTTTTCCGGTTTCACTTTATCTTTAAGTTTGTAAATCATTAAATTTTGCATTAAATAAAATACTTTAGCAGTATTTTTGAAATCACAGTTTTAAAATTTAAAATCCATTTTAATAACATCTGTAAAAATTGTTTTATTGTTTCTTATAAGGAAAATTAAAAGATTCATTTGAGAGCACAACTCATATAAAAAACTTTGATTTTAAAATGTTAAATTATCTTCCACTAGGTAAACCAGGTCCATCAGGTCTAAAAAAAGTCACTAGAAAACTGCATTGTGAGGTCTATCAGAGTCTCAAGAGTTTGAATGTGATAGGTTACCAGTACTCATAAAATCCTAGTGATCATAATGGAATACAAATTAAAACTTGTGTTGTCACAATTTTCTGTTTAACCCTAGCAGTGGCCAACCAGCGTAATACGCTGGTTTCACGTGTCGTCTGAAATGGCCAACAGCGTAATACGCTGGTACGGGTCGAAATTTTTGTAACGGTAAAAAAATCATTAATAGTCAACTCAGAAGTGAACAATATTTATACCATTCGAAAGATCACATTCTGAACTTTCATTTTATTACATAAATGAACCGTTTACAAGTTCTATAACAATGTCACGACGATTATAATTACTATGAAATTTTGCCACTACGCCATTCCTGCAGTCGACGCTCGGAAAATGTAAAAACACGACTTCTTTGGAATTACCCTGCTCGGGTAATTTTTGTCTTAGGATGTTGCGGGTGGTACCACTGCATAGCCAAAGAGTTTAGTTTCACTGTAGTATTGATTTTTAGAACAAAATATTGATTGCACAACAGTTACGATTTTATGAAAACACCTGTTTTCTGAATTCGTAACAAATGGCCAACCGGCGTAATACGCTGGTATGGGAAATGCGAATTACATCCAGTGCAAGTTATAAATACTAGTCATATAATATTTCATTTTGAAGAGGAAGAAATTTAGCGTTTGAGATTGGCAGCCTTGCGCATGGTTATTATTTCCGCCTGCTGCTGGAAGACGAGGGAAATACGTCACATCTCACATCAAATGCGCATTAGTCGGCCATTCCGTGTTTTGTCGTCGCTGTTGGTAAGGTTACGCTCTCGTGTTATCCGCGAATTACTGCTAAATCCTTTATTATTTCGGAGTGTTAGTGTTAGTGAAGTGTATGTGTGTATATAACAGTAATCTTTATGCATTTTATTATGCATAAATATTACTGAAGTGTGTGAAATAGTGTTTCTAAAAAGTTGTTTTTCTTTAGTACAATGTCTCGTATGTTCGAGTGTGATATAAGCCAACAGGATAACATAATAATGGGAAGGGGGTGAGTAATTATATTTATTTTTATTACTTTTACAATTGTAAGGTAGGATGTATTTATTGAGTAGATTATTGAGTAGGCCTAATATAAAAAATATTAATTTTGTAATTTTTCCTACATGGTGACCGCAATTTTCAAATTTTGCGGTTTTCCGTATATACTTACATAATACTTACAAATAAAATTCTTTCCCCAACATATTATACATTTCTATGTAGGGAATTGAATGTCCTACTAAATGTATATATAGTATTTGGAGGAATAAATTTCTAAAAAAAGTTATATACTAAATATCGTAGAATTTATTTTTCCGAATACCCTAAAATTTTCAAAATTCATCTAATCATAAGTGATAACAATTTTTTACCATCAACTTTATGACTTTTTTACATTCCCTACTTTATTAGCTTTACAAAAATATACATATTATTATTAGCATATACATATTTACATATCCTTTTTACAGTACTAACTAACACTGTACAATTTTCACATTTTGCGGTTTTCCGTATATACTTACATAATACCTACAAATAAAATATTTTCCCCAACATATTATACATTTCTATGTAGGGAATTGAATTGTCTACAAAATGTATATAATGAATTTTCCATAAAAAATCTGACAAAAAAGTTTTACCGAGGCTGCTTTTGAAATTTCAAAAATAAATTTCAATTTTTTTTTATTTTTTTTACTTCGCTGAAAAATATATCTCTTAGATCTTTTTTATTTGACTATTACATGATGCTCCTGTTCTTTTTGAACAAAATGAATATGTGGTTGGCTATGTTTAGTTCTCATTTCAATTTTATACGAATTTTCAAAAAAAGGTCTGCAAAATCGCCAAAATTGGTTGGCCATTCTACAGTTTTTGGCTGGCCACTGCTAGGGTTAAGAAACAACCCCTAGTTTTTTAAGAGCCTTTCTGGAATATATTCGTTAAAATTATCAAAATAAAAATAATAAAAAAACTTAAGACTGTCTAAAAAATAGTTTTTTAAAGAGGTTTTAAAATGTAAGTTACAGTTATAACATTGTTTTACAATTGTTAAAGTCATATTTTTTTAATGTTAAAATTTATAAAAGATAATTTTATACACATGAACCTTGCAATTGGCTGTTAAGAACATTAATAAGTATTTTGGAAATTTATTGTTAGAGTTGGTATTTGAAAAGATGAATTTGGATTTGCCAAACTTCATGGAGGCTGAGTCTTAAACTAATGTATCTGTTTTAGTTGTACATTCACATTTTGGATCATCCTGACTTAAAAAAGCAAAAAACTCACCTTGTACAATGTAAATAGTCATATTGTACAGTACTTTGTAAGTTTGGCTGTTGTTTAATTTATAATTGAATGTCTTAATTCAACCTAAGTTCACAGTCTTGTGCACTAAAATAATGTAAGGCTCGACTTTTAAGTGTCAAATGCTTCACAGGATTTTGCATTATAACTGAAGTCCTATCCACTCTCATCAATTTGCTCTAAAACACATTATAAATTGTTGAAATATAATCAATGTTTAAAACCTCCTAAAGAAGACACCTTTGTGCAGGGTAACTAAGATACAAAATAAAAACACCACGTTCATTTTACAATCATGTATATTATTGATGTATTACTTGTTGTTTATAATCAATAAAAGTGTTAAAAATGGAATTGTATTTTTCTTTTTATCCTTTACATAATTACAAAGTATTGTAAATCCTAGTACCTTACAAGTTAATGCAAATATCTTTAAATTTATCAATTTTACCTGAATTGAGATAGTTTGGGATATAGTTAAATATATTTTACAATTAACACTTCATCAAATATATATTCTAATAATGTTGTACTTATACACACAGCAGTAAATTCAACAGCAGTATTATGGTTATTTTAGTATGATTCTGATAAAAATTAGTATGGCTGATTGAAACTTATTGCCCTTAAAATAACAAATTTTTTACTTACGACTGGACAATCCTCATTGCAAATACATTCTTGGCGCGTAAGATTATTGAGCATGGCATAAACTGCCGAAATACTTATAAGCTAAGAATTTGGAATAAGGACTGTTCAGGTAGAAGTAAAAAAGTTGTTACTGCCAATTGGCAATCCATGTTGCAATAAAATCTACTATTGTATGTATTTCATCAATGACCTCAGTGTAGAGTGTAAGTGTAAAGTTGTTTTAAAGTGTTTAAGGGTAAAAACACAGTGGAGCAGGGCAGGTAGCTGGTAGCCTAGCCGGCTGCTTACTCGCTTATTGTGATGTAGAATTGAAGCACGCGTCATTACGGGCATGTGCACAGTCGCGCCTAGCAGGTAGCCGGGATGGTAGCAGTGAGCTAAGCTGCAAGCGGTCAGAATTGTCAAGTCAATTGCTTACATCGCTGTAAGCGGGGATGGCCCGACTCGCGCATGCGCAATCGCACTTTACAACCACGTGTTCTCGGGTTCGCATATTCCACAGGGGTCTTTCACTACGCATTCTCTGTGTATGTGGCGTTGTTTGTGTTAGTTGATTTTTTTAGTTTTTGTTTTGTGTAATTGAATTTAAAATACCCCCGTCGCAGCAAACCTGCATACTCAGCGAATTTACAATGTCTTAATACAACATAAAGCCGCATCCCAAGTTTCATAAAAATATACCGTATTCACAAATAAGCGATAAATACAATTTTAATTATTCTCCATAAGAGTGCACAGGGATGAGTGCACAGGTTTGCTGCAACAAGGAACACAAAATAATGGGTTTTTATGCAAATATCAGTAGATCCATGAAAGTAAATTCACATGAAAGGTTGTGTAGGGAACTCCTTAAAAATGAAATTATTTATGTGGCTTGTTTCAAGACCCTTTTACATTAAAAACGAGTTATTAGATTGGGAGGGCAAGCAAAATTGAAAAGGACATCTACAACCTATCTTATATACTACAATCTACATATATATCTTAGTGACTTACTATTTTAATTTTGTTGTTGTTTATCAAGATTTTATTTCTTGTTGTTTGTTTGAAGTGTCTGACACTATTTCAGGTCTCATTTCATGATCTCGAAATAAAGATTTCTCTCTCTCTCTCCCTCTCTCTCTCACTCCCTCTCTCTCTCATACCAAGTTTCCTTCATATACATTTATAAATAAGTGATATATAACATTTTAATTATTCTCCATAAGAATAACATGGGGACCGAATAACTAGGTTTGCTGCTATGGGAACCATAAATGAAAATTTTGTTTTTTGTGCAAACAACAACAAACCACAACCAGATGAAGCCATTTACTAAGTTTCGTCAGTTTATATTCATAAATAAGAGAGTTATAAAATTTATTTTTCTCCATAAGAATAGCATTAGACAATGTAGTAGACAACGTACTGTGTTTAGCACTTGCAATATCTCAGTAACCATTGATGTAGATCAAAATAGCAAATTGTTTGTTTTTTAAGCTGAATTCAATGGTATGGCTAAATATTTGATTTAAATAAAAATTACACGTGAAAACCCCCAAAAAACCATTTTTGGGGTACAAAACCCCCCTTCAGATGGTACGATTCGTCTGGTTTTCGAATTCGTTCAAATAAATGCTACTTTACATGTCTGTACCAAATTTCATCAAGATAGGACTTTTTTACGAGAGTTATCATGCTTACAGACACATAAATAAATAAATAAATAAATATATATATATATACATATATATATATATATATATATATATATATATATATATATACATATACACAAAATTTGAAAGAATGGTGTTTTTGGCATCTGGGGGCCTCAAAATGAAAAGTTATCATGGTCCCGGGCCTGGATCTTACCATGCCACCTACGGTAATAGGTTCTTCCCTATAGGGGAAATTCACTAAAAGGGATGTGGAAAAATTAATAGCAGAAGAATTCATTAAGATTTTTAGCAAATTTCCCTTATAGGGAAGAAGCTATTATGTAGTCAACATGAAGACCTAGGCCCGGGGCCATGATAACTTTTTGTTTTGAGGTTCCGAGATGCCAAAATCACCATTTATTCAAAACTATATACTATATATTATATGTGTGTGTGTGTGTGTGTGTGTGTGTGTGTGTGTGTGTGTGTGTGTGTGTGTGTGTGTGTGTGTGTGTGTGTGTGTGTGTGTGTGTGTGTGTGTGTGTGTGTGTGTGTGTGTCTGTATGGGTGCGATAACTTTCGTAAAAATGATCCGATTTTAATGAAATTTGGTACAATCGAGTAAAGCAATATTTATAGTTCGAAAACCAGCCAGATTGCTCCATCCAAATGTGTATTTTTTTTTGGGGGGGGGGTTTACCCCAACATTTTTTTTTACAAATAAACTTTTAAGAAATAGAATTTTGAATTTCAGCTTAAATAAAAAACAATTTTGGTTTTGATCATTGCTGTACGTCAATTGGTTACAGAGATATTGAAAGTGCTAAACACAGTACGTTGTCCAATGTTATTCTTATGGAGAATAAGAACAAATTTATATCTCGCTTTTTATGAACTTATCCAGACGAAACTTGGTATATTGCTTCATATCATTGTGGTCTATTGATATTTGCAGGAAAAATAATTTATTTGCCGATGTTTCTTATAGCAGAAAACTTCCATACTCAGCCACCATGTTATTCTTAAGGATAGTTATTAAAATGTGACAAAACGCTTGTATAAGAATGTATACTGATGAAACTTGGTATGTGGCTTTATTTAGTATTAATACATATATAAATGCACTGGAAATTCGCTGAGTACGCAGGTTTACTGCGACGGGGGTATTTATTTGCTTGACGCGCCGGCCGACAAGCGACTGACTGAGCGTCAGGGTGTGTGTGTGCAGCTTCCTGCCAAGTAACCAGCTAGGTTACAAGCGACCAGCGAGTATGCGCCTGCCCTGCTCCACTGTGTGTGTGCAGCTTCCTGCCAAGTAACCAGCTAGGTTACAAGCGACCAGCGAGAATGCGAGTATGCGACCTGCCCTGCTCCACTGTGTGTGTGTGCAGCTTCCTGCCAAGTAACCAGCTAGGTTACAAGCAACCAGCGAGAATGCGAGTATGCGACCTGCCCTGCTCCACTGTGTGTGTGCAGCTTCCTGCCAAGTAACCAGCTAGGTTACAAGCGACCAGCGAGAATGCAAGTATCCGACCTGCCCTGCTCCACTGTGTGTGTGCAGCTTCCTGCCAAGTAACCAGCTAGGTTACAAGCGACCAGGGAGAATGCGAGTATGCGACCTGCCCTGCTCCACTGTGTGTGTGCAGCTTCCTGCCAAGTAACCAGCTAGGTTACAAGCGACCAGGGAGAATGCGAGTATGCGACCTGCCCTGCTCCACTGTGTGTGTGCAGCTTCCTGCCAAGTAACCAGCTAGGTTACAAGCGACCAGCGAGAATGCAAGTATGCGACCTGCCCTGCTCCACTGTGTGTGTGCAGCTTCCTGCCAAGTAACCAGCTAGGTTACAAGCGACCAGCGAGAATGCGAGTATGCGACCTGCCCTGCTCCACTGTGTGTGTGCAGCTTCCTGCCAAGTAACCAGCTAGGTTACAAGCGACCAGGGAGAATGCAAGTATGCGACCTGCCCTGCTCCACTGTGTGTGTGCAGCTTCCTGCCAAGTAACCAGCTAGGTTACAAGCAACCAGCGAGAATGCGAGTATGCGACCTGCCCTGCTCCACTGTGTGTGTGCAGCTTCCTGCCAAGTAACCAGCTAGGTTACAAGCGACCAGCGAGAATGCAAGTATCCGACCTGCCCTGCTCCACTGTGTGTGTGCAGCTTCCTGCCAAGTAACCAGCTAGGTTACAAGCGACCAGGGAGAATGCGAGTATGCGACCTGCCCTGCTCCACTGTGTGTGTGCAGCTTCCTGCCAAGTAACCAGCTAGGTTACAAGCGACCAGGGAGAATGCGAGTATGCGACCTGCCCTGCTCCACTGTGTGTGTGCAGCTTCCTGCCAAGTAACCAGCTAGGTTACAAGCGACCAGCGAGAATGCAAGTATGCGACCTGCCCTGCTCCACTGTGTGTGTGCAGCTTCCTGCCAAGTAACCAGCTAGGTTACAAGCGACCAGCGAGAATGCGAGTATGCGACCTGCCCTGCTCCACTGTGTGTGTGCAGCTTCCTGCCAAGTAACCAGCTAGGTTACAAGCGACCAGGGAGAATGCAAGTATGCGACCTGCCCTGCTCCACTGTGTGTGTGCAGCTTCCTGCCAAGTAACCAGCTAGGTTACAAGCAACCAGCGAGAATGCGAGTATGCGACCTGCCCTGCTCCACTGTGTGTGTGCAGCTTCCTGCCAAGTAACCAGCTAGGTTACAAGCGACCAGCGAGAATGCAAGTATCCGACCTGCCCTGCTCCACTGTGTGTGTGCAGCTTCCTGCCAAGTAACCAGCTAGGTTACAAGCGACCAGGGAGAATGCGAGTATGCGACCTGCCCTGCTCCACTGTGTGTGTGCAGCTTCCTGCCAAGTAACCAGCTAGGTTACAAGCGACCAGGGAGAATGCGAGTATGCGACCTGCCCTGCTCCACTGTGTGTGTGCAGCTTCCTGCCAAGTAACCAGCTAGGTTACAAGCGACCAGCGAGAATGCAAGTATCCGACCTGCCCTGCTCCACTGTGTGTGTGCAGCTTCCTGCCAAGTAACCAGCTAGGTTACAAGCGACCAGGGAGAATGCGAGTATGCGACCTGCCCTGCTCCACTGTGTGTGTGCAGCTTCCTGCCAAGTAACCAGCTAGGTTACAAGCGACCAGCGAGAATGCAAGTATGCGACCTGCCCTGCTCCACTGTGTGTGTGCAGCTTCCTGCCAAGTAACCAGCTAGGTTACAAGCGACCAGCGAGAATGCGAGTATGCGACCTGCCCTGCTCCACTGTGTGTGTGCAGCTTCCTGCCAAGTAACCAGCTAGGTTACAAGCGACCAGCGAGAATGCGAGTATGCGACCTGCCCTGCTCCACTGTGTGTGTGCAGCTTCCTGCCAAGTAACCAGCTAGGTTACAAGCGACCAGGGAGAATGCGAGTATGCGACCTGCCCTGCTCCACTGTGTGTGTGCAGCTTCCTGCCAAGTAACCAGCTAGGTTACAAGCGACCAGGGAGAATGCGAGTATGCGACCTGCCCTGCTCCACTGTGTGTGTGCAGCTTCCTGCCAAGTAACCAGCTAGGTTACAAGCGACCAGCGAGAATGCAAGTATGCGACCTGCCCTGCTCCACGGTTACAAGCGACCAGCGAGAATGCGAGTATGCGACCTGCCCTGCTCCACGGTTACAAGCGACCAGCGAGAATGCGAGTATGCGACCTGCCCTGCTCCACGGTTACAAGCGACCAGCGAGAATGCGAGTATGCGACCTGCCCTGCTCCACGGTTACAAGCGACCAGCGAGAATGCGAGTATGCGACCTGCCCTGCTCCACGGTTACAAGCGACCAGCGAGAATGGGAGTATGCGACCTGCCCTGCTCCACGGTTACAAGCGACCAGCGAGAATGCGAGTATGCAACCTGCCCTGCTCCACGGTTACAAGCGACCAGCGAGAATGCGAGTATGCGACCTGCCCTGATCCACTGTGTTTTTACCCTAAGTCTGTTTCATTCCTTGCTGTTGTTGCAACAATAAGTAATATGCTAATAAAAAATTTGTCTGAAGATACTTGGTTCAATTTAAACTAAGACCTTCAAAAAATAATTTCAATCCCTTTTAAAAGTTTTGCTTTAAAGTGCATAGGTTTAAGTAATTTACATGTATATTTGAGACTACTGAGATATTTAAACATGTACTTAATCTTTACTTGGTTATCCAGTCTTGGTTAACCAGTCTTTCTTTAAACACATGTATTTACTCTGTATTTACATCTATTTACTACATTTTTTCTTGCAAAACCCAGAGAGTCTGTGCTATTTACATAAACTTATTTTACTTTATTATAATCAAATTAATTAAGTATAATCTACGTACCACTTCTGTACTGACATCAACAGCAGTGTTTTCTTTGTTTTATTTAGTTAAATATTTTCTCTATAAAATATGAGGCTGGGATTAGAGGATAGATTTTTTTCTGATATATCTGAGGATGTTTTATAAATAAGTTGATTTGAATTATAAGCACTGAATCAGTTAAATATTGTTTAGAAAGATTTTAACTCTCAGTAAAAAAACCACCACATATTTAGTCAAAAACAACAATTAATTAAGTAAGAACTGCAAATATAAGTTTTTATTTACAATAAAGTGTTGTATTGTATATAAAATATGTGTATTTTTTTACTGTGAGTGATTATTAACAACACCTGAAATGACCATTAAGAAGCTAATTAAAGAATTTCAGTCTCAGACACTTATTGAATCGTGTAAAGCCTGGATTAGTCAAAGCTAGGCTAATTGGAAAACGTGTTACATTTAACAGCTTAGATTGAAACTATATTAAGCTTCACTTCACCCCAACACAATTTGCCTTTTAGATTGCATGGTATTTTTCTGTCATACAGTATTTTATTTACAAATTACATTTGATCACAGTTTATTAAACAAAAATTCAGGTACTTTCTGTAAAGTTTGTCATTTGAGCTTCAAATTTAACTACAGTAGAGTTTTTAATTAATGAATCAGGGCTGTTTTGGCTTAAATTGTTGTTGGCCTCAACTGTAGTTTCAGTCACGTTCTTGTTCTTTGCCTCAAATGTGTGTTTCTTGCCTTTCAAGCTCTTGCGCCGGTTGGTTCCGGTGGTGGCGGGGGGGAGGGGTGCCCTCGTGTCTCGTGTGCTGGCCCCGTCAGGCCCCAGTGGCTGAGTCTCACTCTGGGGCCCCAGCTCTAGCAAGATCTGGAAGTCTGCGTTCGGACCGACGCGAAAACCAGCTCCTATCCGGCTGTCTTGACCTGACAACAAATATTCGATACATTTTGATATTTTTAGACAAATTTACAATGTGTATTACCATAATAATTTTCATGTCATTAGCCCATGGTGTCACAATTGATTCCTTCATAGTGGAACCGGTTTCGAATCAATTACGAGGCATCTTCAGCCACTTACTGTTGTTGACATTAAATACAATGTTAACATCACATATCTGTGATTGTCGTCAAAGGTAAGAAGACACACTTCAAAAACATTCAAAACACAGGTGTTTGAAGTGTTTCTATTTCGACTTTGACAACAATCACAGATATGTGATGTTAACATTGTATTTAGTGTCAACAACAGCAAGTGGCTAAAGATGCCTCATAATTGAGTCAAAACCAGTTCCACTAGAAAGGAATAAATTGTGACGCTATAGGCTGCAAAAATTAGGTTAGTTTTTAACTATTATAATTTTTATTTTCATTTGTACAATTAAAATTAAAATGTACAAAATGTTTCAGCCCGTTTCATGTGATGTTCCTACCAGATTAATTTACTAACTATTTTTGTAATCTATGATGACATTGACTTTTTGTTCCAATGTTGAGGGATATTGTTCCAATTATGTTGCCGACCATATTGAGGGATTTTTTAAATGAAAATTATACTAAAAAATGTTTTTACAAATTGTTATATTAAAAAAAATATTACTTTTCACAAAATATGACTTTAGTTGTGCTAGACTGACATTTACAATTTTGTTTGATAATTATAGTTTAATTTTGTTTGTCTTATTTAAAAAAGTCTACATTTATAGAAATTATGCACAAATAAAAAATCTGTCATGTCAAATTTGAACTGCTTGCTCGCATGATAAAAACCCTAACATATTGCATATCAAAATATTTATTTGTATTCCTTCATTGTCAAAATTCATAAAATGTCTGAAATTCCCTCAGGGCATGCTCCTTTGGCCATAAAAGTCTTAAATGTTTATATACGGCAGCCAATGATTTTATTTGGTCAGGCGATTACACAAACAAAGATGTACGTTAGTTGTAAAAGTTTCTCAGCAGAATGCAGTACAAACAAAAGTTGTTCGCTCTCCCTGCGTTTTCCCGGTGTGCCTGTGATTGTCATGCCTGCAGATCTAATAACAACTCTACTATATAGTTTGTGTGACTGTCTGCATGCTTCAATTATCAAATAAAAATTAAATAACTCCATAGGATTGGCGCGTTGGGTGGACCTCTGAAAATGTATGTTTTTCAAACCCCCAAAAGGCACATAAAGGGCAAGATCTGTAGACATTTATACAAAAATATTAGTTTTCAGGATTAAAAAACGTCGAACAAAACTCAAGAAATTTCTTCTCTAATATAGATTAATATTAACAACAATATTTTACTTACCTATTTTGAACGGAGGAATAACAGAATACACAAAGGATAAGAAAGACACCAGCTCTTCAGGAAACAAAACACGACTTTGAACACCTGAAATTGTAAGAAAATGTGATAATATTATATAAAAACAATTGAGCTCTACAGTTGTTGCATAATATTTTCAACGAACAAACTGTTACAATGGTAGGTCTAAACAACTATGGTAGGTCGATAATGCACAAAAGTGTGGTGGGAAGGGGATACAAATAGACAAAAAACTTTATTAAGCAATCTCCCTTGCAATATTTTAACTGAACTAACGGTTCCTAAAAAAATCATCATTAATTTAAAAAGTAAGTTCCACAATGTAAAATAACTGAATTTAAATTAAGCATTGTTATTATTTTTAAACATAACTCACCCAGAAGAGGGAGCAACAGTAACACTATCGGAAGCCTCATCTTGTTACATCACTGTTACAGCTGATTGTGAGTAACTCCAGCTGTAACCACAGCCTTAGTGAGGCGCAGGAGTGAAAGTATATTGGGGTCAAGGCATCCTTTGCCTCAGCCTCAGCTTCTGAAGTAATAATTAATATGACTGCTGCTGTGGCCACTGCAATTTAATAGTCAGATTTGTATTGATGAGATTACAATTTATGTATTTAAAATTTATAAATAAAACTTGAGATCAATTAATAGTTCAAACTGTATTTATGGCTTAAAATGTGCATTGTTGATGTTTATATAAATTTAATTAGTATCCCAACATAATAATGGTAGTAAGATCAAAATGTTGTAACCTTCAAGGAAATTTATTCACTAAGATGTTGAATAACACTGGTTAAATGAAGACTTGAGTAATTGATCAGATGGAACATTCTTCAAGAACTGTACCATGCTTATCAGGCGTCGACCCTTTGAGCTGTTTAAAGAAAACTCCTGCATTTAATTTTAACCATATTTTAACAATAATTACATTATTTTATTTTGCAATAACAAATTAACTGTCAAAATTAGTTAAATATTTATAAATAATTACATTAGTAATCCTAACAAGTTATTCAAAATTTATCTCTGGTTAAATATGATATTTTTCTGTTCAATATGTATCTGTTTTTCATGATGTTGACTTTATGATGGACCTAGTATCTGTCAAAATTAATTTATCAACTGAAATTTTAATTAACAATAGATCAAAATTTGACGTATGATTTACATTTGAAATAAGATATGTTCTAAAATTGCATCATCAATCATCAAATATTTATGATTGGAAAACCTTCATGCTTTCATCATATTCTAATACTAAATTGTTACTAACAGTATATTATGGTGATGTTTATACCCACCATAGCTATGTTAGGCCCATCTAGGAGTCAGAAAATCATATATACAAAATTCTATTATACATATATATATAATTCTAAAATAGAAATTTTTCAAAACAAAATTACAATCTTTTGGAAAATGGCCAATCAAAATATATAATATATCTAGTATTGGGGGCCGCTATCGTGACCGCAGGAAATGATCAGCTGCTTCAGGAATAAATCCACAGCTGAATACTCCCGGCTTCGCTAATATATGCTAAAATGGCCTGAAAACATAAAGATTTAAGCTACCGTAACTCAAATAAGGTTGCTTTTCAAGAAAAACAAACGACACGTGCAGCTTCCCCGACCTTGATTACCCGTAACAGCTTTTCGTAGCTTGGGAGCCATTACAGCTCGAGAAACAGCTGCGGACGGACGGACGCACGGAGCCACAGACAAATGCGAATTATAGTATTGATTTGAGAAATAGTAAATACCCCCGTCGCAGCAAAACCTGCGTACTCAGTGAATTTCCAATGCATATATATTTGACTCACTACTATATAGAGCTATTTACCAAGTTTCACAAAAATACATCAATAAATAAGTGATATGTAGCATTTTATTTATTCTCTATAAGAATAACATTAGGGTTGAGGACGCAGGTTTGCTGCAACGAGGAAGATAAGTAATGTGTTTGTTTTGCAATTATCAATACAACTGTACCAGGTGAAGCTACATACCGAGTTCTCTTAATGTAGGTTCATAATTAAGGGAGATATACAACTTTACTTAATCTCCATATGAATAACATGGGGGCCGAGTATGCAGGTTTGCTGCTACGGGGACTATCAACAAAAAACTTGTTTTTTGTTCTAATATCAATATACCACAACTAGTTGACGCCACGTATCAAGTTTCATCAATATACATTCATAAATAATCGAGATATAGAATTTGATTTATTCTCCATAAGGATAACATTGGACAACGTACTGTGTTTAGCACTTTGAATATCTCTGCAACGGTTGGACGTAGAACAACGATTAAAACAAAATGTTTGTTTTGTTGAGCTAAACACATTAATAAACAGAAATGTGAAGTTTTTAGTAAAATTATCTGAGAAAAATCTAAAAACCTTTTTCCCATAAGATTAACATGGGAAACGTTTTTTTGGATTTTATCCGCAACCACTTAACCTAGGTTAATGATTCAAAATACTAAATTATTTGGTTTTTTAAGCTCTATAAAATGGTTACAATCAAAATTGAGTGTTTTTAACATTTTGGGGTCAAATTTGCAAAAAACCGATTTTTGGAAAATTGTAAGCCCCCATAAAACCCCCTTCCCATACCGATCGATCTGGTTTTCGAACTTAAAGTCATAAATGCTACTCTCCACATTTGTGCCAAATTTCATCAAAATCGGGTGTTTCTTTCAAAAGTTATCGCGGTAACGGACACACACACACACACACATATATATATATATATATATATATATATATATATATATATATATATATATATATATATATATATATATATATATATATATATATATATATATATAAATTAATGTATTATATATGTCATATATATAAATTTGAACGAATAGTGTTTCTGGCATCTGGGGACCTCAAAACGAAAAGTTATCATGGTCTCGGGCTTAGGTCTTACCATGCCACCTACGGTAATAGCTTCTTCCCTATAGGGGAAATTCGCTAAAATTGTAATACTTCGGATCAGTGTTCTGATTTTTTTTTTTAAATCAAGCCAGATACTCTGTCATTATTTCAGTTGATAACTCAATCTTGAATATTGTGTTAACTTTGATTTTAAGCTCTAAAATTTATTAGTTAGGTAGATAAATGCAACATGTTTGTTGGATGTGGACATGCCGGACAAAAGCACCAATTATTTACATACTAGTTATATCATAAGCTTTGAGTTTTGTGTAGGATCCACTCAATCTTACCACCTATATGGCATCCATCTTGAAATATACAGGGTGAGTCAGACCATATCTTTCCAGCATGTACAACGGGAGAACGGTTTGGCCTAAAGTCACCAAACAAATTTCTTTCCCACTAAAACGCATATGGGAAATCTATTAAAAATATTTTCATCAAAATCTATATACTGCTCCAAAACTGAAGGTCACGGGTTTGAATTAAAAGATTATATTTTGTGAACATAGGGCAAGTAATATATAATTTTAAAGGTCTTGATCAAATAAATATTTCGGTGAAACAGAATTAATTTATCTTTATCCGTTTCAAAATGGCGGCCATCTTTGTGTAATGAATTGAAATTTATAGAATACCCTGTATTTTCTAAACCACTTCTCATGTCTTTTTTCCAATTCAAATTTCTTACTCGTGATAAAGTCAGCTTTACTCTGGTTTGCTTCTGGTCTGCTCTTATATGCTTTAAAATAAGTTCAATATTTTAATAATTTTTGTAAATGCTTATGCCCAATTGCCCAAAATTCAAAAGAGTAAAATGGTTGTGTATGTCAAAAAGCATACCATTGAAAAGGTTTTTTAAAAACCATGTCATGTAGCATACCAGAGTAAAGCTGAGTTTATCACGAGTAAGAAGTTAGAATCAGAAAAAATACATGAGTAGCGGTTTAGAAAATACAGGGTATTCTGTAAATGTCAATATATTACACAAAAATGACCGCCATTTTGAAACGTATAAAGATAAATTAGTTCTGTTTTCACCAAAATAGTTATTTAAACAAGAACTTTAAAATGATGTATTACTTGCCATATGCTCACAAAATAAATGTATTAAATTCGAACCCGTGACCTTCAGTTTTGGAGCACCCTGTACCCAAGTAGCATTTGTAACGGCCAAATCAATTTTAAAATAATTTTAACATTATTTTTTTAAAGTTTCAAAATTATTATAAAATGATTTTTTTACAAACAAATTTCCTGTCTGATCTATTTTATCATATTTTCAAATCATTTTAAAATTTATTTTACAATAATTTTGAAATAACTTATAAATTAGTTTTAAATTAATTTTAAATAATTAAAAAATATTTTTTTAAATTACAAAATTAATATTTACTGAAAAAATACTGGTTATATTTATTTTCACAATCTGACTAATATAATACACATGAAAATCATTGAACAAAATTATGAAATATATTTTACGTTTCAAAAATATTATGACCAAACCGGGTATTGAACCTGCAACCAGTTGATCACTATACACATGCCTTAACCCTCTTGGCCACTTCGCACCTTAATAACTAATGGTCAGGCTGGCAACATAAAATAACCAGTTGACTACACCCTACCCGGACTTGGTGAAACTATAGCATTCCTTGTTTGCTTTTGCTGTTGCTGGTAAACACTATAATTTGTATACATCTTGTAAGGTTGTAGAAACAAAACTTATAATATTCCTTTTACATATATATATAATTGTTGAGCAATATGGTACCCAAAACCGATTTTACACAAATCGTTTGCATGCAACAAATATAAAAAGGCCCAGGAAAGTATTTATTTAGTTTACATAGACTTTCACAGGAAGGAAAATGAAATGTACATTCATATAAGTTTTTTTGGGCTGAAAACAATTTAATTTACTAAATCAACTTATTTTAGGTAAAGATAAACAATTTTGAAACTAATACAAAACTTCTTTGCTAAGCAATTCATGTTTCTCATTAACTTTTAATCACTGAAAAAACAATATTAATAATTTTAAACATTTCATATTTTTAAAACTTATTTATTTAAACAAATTTTAAAATCATTTTTAAAGGTTTAGTTAGGATTTTCAATTGAGATAGTAAAAAGTTATTTAATATAATTTTAAAGCAATATATAAACAATTTAAATCAATATTTTAAAGTTATTTTGAATCTAATTTAAAAATATGTTAAAATTGTTTTAAAATTATTTTTAAACAAATGTTAAACTTATTTTAATTATGATTTCTTCATAATTTTTGATCGACGAAACAATAATTTTAAATAATTTAATATAATGTTAAAAAAGCATCTAATTTTATAATTGAAAATAATTTAAAATTATATTAATACAATTTTAAAATTATTTTAAAATATTGTTTCTACTATTTTGAACGATTTTTTAACATTTATTTAAAATAATATTAAAACTGAAATAAAAATGACTTTAATATAGGTTTTCAAAATTATTTTTAATCAATTGTAAACCCATATCATAATTATATTAAAATAATTTTAACTCGTTTTAAATAAAAACTCATTTCAAAACCATTTAAAATTATTTTGAAAATATTACAAATTATTTCTATGCTACTTGGGTATATAGATTTTGATGAAAATAGTTTTAACAGATTAACCATTCTCCCGTTATACATGCTAGATGGGTATGGTCTGACTCACCTGTATATTTCAAAATGGATGCCATGTAGGTGGTGGAATTGAGTGGATCCTACTCAAAACCGATGCTTATGATATTTCTAGCATGTAAACCAAATTTGGTGCTTTGGTCCGGCGTGTTCACATGTTTTCATTAATCTGCCTGACTATATATATCTTATTTTGCAATGTATTTAACTTACTGCAAAAGCAATAAATATTGTGCCAAAACAACAAATAATCAGTAAATACAGTGTAAAAAAACAGTATAAAAATATACAAATAAACAAAGCAAACAAATATTGTGTCTATCCTATAAAAAATCTATTCGCTCTACTAAAAGTAAGCAAAATTATAAGTTGTCCTGTCCTAATGTCATTGAATTTATTTATGTCAAATACTTATTCATTTTCAAGATGAGCTCGTTTGCTTCGCTCACTTGCTCCCGGATTATCCCGTTCGCTACGCTCACTCGCCTATCGAAAAAAGATTTTGAATTGCCATTCAAGTAGTTTTTTATTTCCATAATGAGAGTTGCCATTTAAGTAGTTGTTTATTTCCATGATGAACATATGTTTATGCCTTTCAAGTTTGTTTACAGCTGTTTCGTGTAACTAACTGAACTTTGATCAAATCAATAGGAACTTTGAAGGCCTGTGGGACAGAGCCCTCAGGTCGGATTAAAAATTGTCTTCTATAAGAACTTTGCCCTGACATTAACGAACACAACAAAAAAAGAATTATTAAATTTGGTGCACTCATTCTCAAGTGATGGTGTGACCAAGGGAAATAGGCATTCATTTTTAAATATTAAGATTAATTTTGTTATTTTGATTTGTGTATTCTTGCCAGTAGATATGATAAATAAAAAAAATCAACTTTAATAATCTTTAAGTCATGAATAATCTTTTAATTGTTTCTCGTTGATCACATGTACGATTTGAAGGACTAATCCATTACCATATACTCATCATGAAATGGTAGCTCCACACCACAGAAAAACCACATACTAAAAAAATATCATTTTCCTGGGCAGTGAGCCATAAGGCAGGGGCCACAGGTTGAATAATGTCAACATACAGCAAAAATTAAATAATATCTTACTTAATGCAATCAATTATAGTCCAGTGCAATTAGCTCAAAAATGGCCAAATTAGGGAAATAAAAATAAAGTTGATACCTGTTGGAAATCATTTATTAAGGTGTCTCCTGAACCCACAGAAGAAAGTCCCAGAAAATCCCTTGGGGAATTTTCCGCCATTTTGAAAAATAAGTCGGCCATGTTGGATTTGTGCAATGGTTTAAGGAAATAGGTATTACTAGTAGATTAATTGACTTAAAACCAAATACAAATAAACCAAATTGCATACAAATTTCTTGTAAAAACCAGGCTCGAAAATATTTCACTTCTGGCTACCGGTACCAAATTTGGCACGTTGTTTCTTCATCTGATTAGCTTATAAAGAAACACCCTGTTATGACGTCACCAAGATAGTTCACTAGCAACATGACAATGTATTATTTAAACCTTAATAAATTCCATACCTGTTTGCTTTATTTCTAAAGCCTTAAAAGTCAAACATGAACTTTTGTAATTTTTCTTTCCAAAATTTAAAACTGTATTTACTTTAAAACTACACTGATCTATATTATGCATACACTATACAATTATACAACGGTTGTTCTTGGAAAAAATATTGTTATGTACAATTCAGTTATCAACCAAAGTCCATTTTCTACGAAATAAATGTTTAGATAATATCTTAATTTACAGAGTCTCTTTACAATATTAATATAGGCTACATGGTCATTGTCTGTGATACTCAGCCTTAAACCGTGGGTGGTGAACGTGGCGCGACGCAATTGCCAAAATTCCGCAACCGCTGTGGCGTCGCGGCGTAAAGTATTTGCGCCGTGTTTGAGCCTCTTACGTTACGTTCCCATTGCTGAAAGTACAGCAATGTATATATTGCTTTACGTGGAGTATAATTTACTGCAACTTTTGTTTGAAGTATTTTCTCAAAAACTTGCGTGTTTATATTTTAGAGAAGAATAATGTTAAATAGTATTTTAAATATTAAACATTTTTCAAATATTTATTATTATAATGCAAATATATATTGAACCGTTGTTCTGAGCTAATTTATTGACATAACCTTTGTTATAGAATGTTATTCAGGCAATCAAATAAAAAAATAAATATGAAGCTACAATCAGTATTAATGGAGATATGAACATTTTTGTAAACCCTATGCAAAAATGATTATATAGTATTATTGAATACAACCAAAAATAGTATTATAAAATATTATTTACAGTATTATTGAGTACCAATAATATTCAATGCGTAAATTTGACAATGATACTTGAAATTACTATAGGAATAAGTATCATTAAAAGTACCATTAAAAGTATTATTAAAATTCTATAATACCCAATAATACAATAATTTTAATTTTAATAATACTTAATGATACAAAATATAAAATCTATAATAATGAACTGTATGTTTTTATTTAAATGGTTATTTTAGTTTTAAATAGTATGATTTTTTTCAATTAAATTGCTTAATAAACCAATAATATAAATTTTTAAAAAGGATTTTAGTTGCAAAAATGTCATGACCAGTTCAGGTTTCGAACCGACGATCTTTGACTTACTGTCCACACGCCGTAACCCCCACGGCCATTCCGACTCATGGGAACAATAGGATGGAGTGGGATATACAAATTACCAATAGTCTACACCAACACGACTCGGACAATACTTTAGTTTTATTTTCCTAATCGATTCTGCTCGTGCACCTCACTGAAATAAAAGTAATAAAAGTTGGAACAAATTTATTTGGTTCATTTTTTTTATGTATCTATTCTTGCCATGTAATATGATAAACTCGGATAAAATTAATATATATTTAATTTAATTATAATAATAATATAATTAAGATAATTAATACTAAAACAATTATAACAGTGTACCTTTTAAATCTTTTTATTAAGCTAATAATACTAACTAGTGGTTTGAAGGGGCCAAAACCCCTAACTTTGCTCTAATACACTGCCTGAGCACGTAATATCATAAGCAAAGTAGAATCTTAATGACATATTTTAATGTAAACAAAGCAGATGTTTTTAAATCACCATGCTTTTCTTATGGGGGATGTTTTATGTTATTTCTTGTTTGCTAGTAACTTTTTTGAAATACTGCTATTTTTTCCGAGTCCCTGGGATTGAGTCCTTTAATTTGAGACTTCTCCCATAATCCTGGGATTTTCCAAACTCCCACATCTTTGACTTAAAAATTCCGCTCACAGAATTATATATAAAGATATAATATAATGTTAATACAATTTATACAACAATTAGCCAACCTTGGTCCAACAATATTGACAATATTATAAGGCGATTGCACCACAGATAATGATGGTTTTGAGGATATCATTCATCCCAAAATAATCCCGAGGTAAGATAAATCCTGCCCAAAAAATTCCCGAAATTTCGGTAATCATGAGCTAAGGAACAACTAAACTAACTTTCTGTCAAACTAAGGGCGCGCAGAAATGAATTTCCCTCTATCTAATTGATCACCACACTTCTAAGATTATTTAAAACATCGAGTTCCTTGGTTGACTGGCGCCCTAAGCTGCAGCCTAGTCAGTCTGAAGGTTAACCAGGCCCTGGTTTTCACCGTGCAACACACTGTATTTCAGTGTCATTGACTTGAATGTTTAATAGTAACCCTCTAAATAAACAATTGTTTATTAGTGAATTTCCCTTGGAAAGTGAACTATTAGCATGACCCGCACGGTGAAACTTAAGCCCGGGACCACCATAGAAGTTCCTAACGTGATCCCCTGAACACGTTTTGGGAGGTCGTTCAAAATTATATATATATATATATATATATATATATATATATATATATATATATATGTGTGTTTGCACTCTAGCGGTCACATTTTTTGTCCGATTTACTTCAAATTTGGTAGGGACGTTCCTTTTTGTAATCAGTTGGACAAGTTTGTTGGGCAAAACAATCAGAAAACTCTAAACCCCTTTTTTGGGGATTAATCTTTCAAATTTTGAGTTTTTGGGCCCAAAAAGGGTCAGAAAATCCCCGGATGCAAAATTAATGCATGTAAAAAGATGGGAATTAGTGAGGCAAAAGTTTTAAGCCCTCTCTCGTAATTCTAGCATAAATATTTACCGAGTTATTAAAGAAAATGTGTTTCGACTAAACACAGTACGTTGCCATAGGGGGTTTTACACTAGAAAAGCCTGTTATTCCTTTGTTAGAGTACTTTTATCATCCCCAGCAACTCACGCCTACTTTCAAGCCTGCCTGGACCTTCTTTTAACATTATAATGCGCAAAATTGTATTCCCAGCTTTGCAGGTAAATGAAACCAGAAGCATCAGAACAGCCAAAAAATCAATGTTTTCAGATTTCAATAAAAATTGGAATACATGTATGTTTTTACAAAGGTTTTGAGTTTTAAAAGTTTTTATGTGGAAATTCACTTCCCCCATGTCAGGTGCTGCGTGCGAACTCGTTAAAAATCTTCCTCCCATTAATTATCATACTAACTAATTTTAGAGCATAACTATCTGTAGAGCTATTTCATTACTAATTCCCAATTACATGATTTAAAAAAGGTTTAATGATATGTACTACACTAAAAATCACCCGCCTGTATAATTCAAACTATAATTTTGTATTATAGCCTCAGTAATGAATACTACACTTATTAATACTCTTTATAATACCTACGATCATATAATAACAGTAAAATAATACGTATTTCACCCAATAATACTATACAATTCAGTTTACTAGTATTATAACAATTTCCTATAGTACTTTCATGTTTATAATACCCAATAACATATACCTTCAATGATACATATTTCATTTAATAATATACTGTATAATACAGTTGACTGGTATTATAAAATTCTCAATAATACTAAATTTGTTATTATAGCTCATCACAGTCCATATTATTGAATATTATAAAGTATTATTAATGTATTAATAATACTCAATAATAATTTTTGCATAGGGAATGCTAGCAGGAAGGGGGGCTAGAGGAGTTTAAAGGGGGGTTACAAGATAAAAACTGAGGGAAATTTAAGGGATTTTTGAGGATTTGTTCCTCTAGGTGCGTGTTATCTAATGGTATGTGTTTCGGCCTGTTACTAATTTCTTCTGACATTTGCTCGTGTTTAACCTTCATTGACTGGGCTAGGTGGTCGAGCGCCGCGCCGAGCGCCTGAGTGAAAATGTAGCAAACGCTTCTATTGATTCCTGAATCGGATGCTTGAAATATTCAGGTAAAACTTGTTACAGTGTATTTGATAGGGAATTTTTATGCTCTACAATTTGTATTAACTGTTAGCAAATTTCCCCTATAGGGAAGAAGCTATTATCGTAGGTGGCATGGTAAGAGTTAAGCCCGAGACCATGATAACTTTTTGTTTTGAGGTCCCCAGATGCCAAAAACACTATTCGTTCAAATTTATATATATATATGTATATATATCTATATATATATATATATATATATATATATATATATACATATATATATATATATGTGTGTGTGTCCGTTACCGTGATAACTTTTGAAAGAAGCGTCTGATTTTGATGAAATTTGGCACAAATGTGGAGAGTAACATTTATGACTTTAAGTTCGAAAACTAGATCGATCGATCTATGGGAAGGGGGTTTTATGGGGGTTTAAAATTTTCCAAAAATCAGTTTTTTTAACTTTTTACCCTAAAATTTAAAAAACACTAGATTTTTGTTACATCCATTTTATATAGCTTAAAAAAACAAACAATTTAGTATTTTGAATCATTAAGCTAGGTTTAGTGGTTCTGGAGAAAAGTCAAAAAACGTGTCTATAAAATTTCCCATGTTAATCTTATGGGAATGTAAAACCGAGGCCGATTTCGGGTATTAAAATAATAAAAATGCCGGTTGGGAAACATATTATTATTTATTAAATCACACAATCAACTTCACAACTTCACAACAATTGATCTAGAACAATTTACACTTCGTTTTACATTAGGTATTTCCGCGGTCAATTACAAAATAAGGTTACATTAAATTTGGAAAAGTATTAATTTAGTTTTACTCTAATGAGGAACGATGAGACGCGTATCACATCCTCGGGGGTCAGCGCGCAACTCCTGCTCTCACGCCTCGGCGTCGCGCTGAGGCGACGGGCCTCAGCCAATCACAGCGCACGGCCCGATGGAGGCTAGTGCTGACGCCCGCATTCTCATCCTGGGGCGAGGCTACAATCTCTCTCTCGAGTTAGAAAACTCTGGACTCAGTTTATAATGCAAATATTTGAATTCGATTTCTGGGCTGTTTGAAGGGATTTTTAAATGGTTGGTGGTCTTCATGATTACTGTACTGATTTATTAATCAGTATACTTTAGATAAATTATCCCAAATGTGGTGTAACTAATATTTAATAAAATGACAAACAAATGTTGCTGAATCCTTAGATTACAGCCGCTGATGTAAATTTGGGAGTGGGTCGTTACACTCCCCCCTCCTCTAGTTCATGCTGGCCTCAGCATGAGGTCTCCTCTTTATGTATGGGGACCTCCTGTCCTCAAGGGCGGAACGGCCCTTCTGTCGATGAATCCTTGCCACCAACCTCAAATTAAAGCGGGCACAAGTCACAATGTGACGTGAAACATGACAAGAGTTTACAAGCCGCAGTATAACCGAAGTCAAATTTAAGGGGACAAAAAAAAAAGATAAAGGAAACTTTCCTTTAACTAGACTTCAGCTCCATCAATATGAATGGGACGGTATTTACTTTTATGTCCCGCAATTTCTAGTAAACATGCGTCTCATCTTCTCGTACAAATTCGCAAACTTTTCAAAACAAGTATAACAAAAATGTATATACACCTGATGCTCCAATCATAAATCAACAAAATTATTACAACAAAACACTCCAGTTACATACTCTATGTGGTTACAAAATATCTGACAACTTATTAACATTCCCCTTCTCTTGGAACTTCTTATAATCATATACAATGAATTTCCCCAGTTAACACCAGAAATAAAATATACACATGGTACGTAGACCAACAGCGCACAACGCTCGACAACAAGAGAATGAGAAAGAGAGAACAAAGTGGCTTAGACACTCATCACTGTGCAAAATTGTGAGTCAGTATTTTAGTCAATTGGAATTTGAAAGTAATGCACCGAACTGTGCCTAATTTAATTGACAATTTATAGTTCAAGAATATCAGTTGGTTCGGGAATTTTGGTTTTATTGAGATTTGGAACGCTACTCACTCGATCTGGTGAAGCCGCACGAGCTTTCACTTGGGGCCGGTCATTCACACTGTCACCCCTACGGTATGATGAGTGATCTAGCCTGGTCACCTATTTACCTGTGCTTTCTGCTTCTCGAGTACAAGTATACTAAGTACATCAACAGTTAACTACACAAAGAAAGTCCCTGACTTCACGATTCACATTCCCCAGTTAACAACTACATTAATCAAAATCCTGTAACTCCCAAAATAAAACATATAAAATTCCGCTCATGATATTATCATAGTACACTTAACTTACACATACAGCGAAATATTACGACACTTTAACTTTGGACTGAGGTACCGGCCTACTCTAATAATAACAAAATTCTTATTCTCCAGGGTGCTCCTGAGGTCTTATAGCAAAAAAAAATAAAAGGTTAATACTTTAAGGGATAGCCCGCCCACACCTAAGGACTCAGACGCCAAAGGACTGCCCGGGCACCTTAGGGGTGCTTGGGTGCCGTTATGCGGAAAATGCGGTGGGCTCTTGTAGCAATCTGTACTCGGTTCTCTCACCATCCTGAAACTTGCTCTACAGGCATGGGAAAGTTTGATCCTCAACGGAATAAAAAAGATGAACTTATGAGTGTTGAGACACTGCAAGTGTCTACTTACAAACTTAAAACTAATCACAACCTTGGTTGCTTTTAACCCACCGCTTGGTATTTAAATGGAGCTGCGTTTAATTCGCCTCGCCTGCCCCTGGTTGCGAGACAGGCCCACCGTATATCCCTCCCTTACACAATCCTATTGGTACCTCAGCCAAACCAAAAACAAAAGACGCAGCAAAATAAAACTATCTTCATTATACGAGGCCTGGTAGTGTCCCATACGCAGTCTTGCTGGGGGGTCCGGAAAATCCCTCAGCAAGGCATTTACAACAGTCAACCGTACAAACTATCTCTTTAAAATTTGGTTTTGAGTTGGTCTCAGATATTCACAGTCCAGCGGAAGGAGTTGAAGGGATGGGGGTTTTAGGGGTTGTGGATTGCGCGCTTACCTTCCTGTGAACACCAGATACCACTCATCAGCCTTACCTTTGCAATGGTATCTCAAATTATAAAATAAATAAAGAAAAGGGTTCACACTACCACCCTCCACGATACTTACACTCTAAACACAAAACCACAGTTGCAATACCTCGTTACAGACAACTTAAAATAAAACACAACCGAAGCTTATTACTAAAGGCCTTACTCATCATTGTCGAAACAAGAAAGGGTCCACTGTTCCCCACGTCGCATCCTGATGAGCACTCTAAGTCCGATCGCTAGTCCGTTCGCGAATATTCTCGTATCCTCACGCGATACCGATCGTCTTGACGCCGCACGGATTCATGGGTCCTTCCACACCGCGGTAACTTTCAATGCTCCAACACGGTTTATGAGTTCTCTTAGGCTAGCCTTACTCACGACGCTTTCCAGCCGAATTCCACTCTACGGTTTACCGGTAGCCGAAGCTCTAGTTGCTGGCTCTGGGGCTGCAGTCCCCTCGTCATCTCCAAGTCTCGGAACAGCTGTTCCCATCTCAACATCAGGATTGGTCACATCACTCAGGTCTGCGAACGTCTGCGGCGCTCTGGTCAAGGTCGCAGTCCTCTGCTCTCTGCGCTGGAGTCTGGAGCTCGGGAACCAGGCGGCAAGCACCTCCCAGTACCTACAACATGCAATAAACAGCATCAGGGTCATCACCACACAGATTCTCATCGTTACTATCAAACTTACTCTCTGTGCCCTATCCCTAAAATCATAGTGGGACCGCAAAAGGAAAAGTGCCTCTCCCAAATGGTATTCCCGCACATTCACGGTGCCCAGCTCATTGTCGAGTCCTTCTAGGACTTCTAGGGTGGCATTCACATCGATATTTATCAACTCGGTCTCTTCGTCGGAGAGCATTGACTTCAAATCAGGAATAAAAACTTTACTTATCTGGCCGACATGAGTGTTGTTGCCGTGTATACGGGCAGGCACCTTAAACTCATCACTAATAACATCACATTTATACGCCTCGGAGATCACTCCCACTCCACTCATCTGCATGGTGGTCACGTTTATCTTTCCGCCATACTCGTAAAAGTTCAGAGTTACCTTGTAGGGCTCGGAAGCACTTCAACAACACGGGGGACCTCAAATCGGTGGTCAATTTTCGCTCACAACTGTAAGAAAGTTTTCCAACAAACAGATCGGACACGCAACTTGGCCTCTTGGCCATGATCATTATGACTTCCTCAAGGGGGCAGATTACAAGTCGGCCGCTCAGACAGTCACGGTCGAATTTATAACTGCTATACCAAGTATATTGTAATCTATCCTTGCTCACTAGGAGCTTCTGATTTTTTTCACACACCCCATTTTTTCACACCCCATTGGGTCCATTTTTTTTTTTTTTTTTTTAACGTCCTATCATATATTGGGTATGTGTACCCGTCATACGCCTGAAACAACTTATCGTCACTTTTCAACGGGAGCTGGAGCACAACCCTGAGGGTTTGCTCAGTCACGTAACTATGGGCAACCAAAACCAAGTAATACTCATGAATGTTTTCTAACTCAACGCGCAGGTGTAATTTGGCTGGAGGGGGCACAACCTCTTTTATTTCTTTTAAAATTCTTAGAAACTCTGAGGGCGAGAGCAAGTCACTACTTACTTTCCCACCACCTAACTGTTCTACTGCTTTGTGAAACTGGATTATTTTGCGAATAGTATCTGAGACCGTACTCTAAGTCTCAGAAATTGCAGAATTTAATTTTAAATAACTAAACACGTCTCTTAACTGATGTTGCGTAATTTGGTCCGTTTTAAAAAGTCTACTAAGGGTCTGATACATTACTGAATGATAAGATTTGATTGATAAAATTACTGAATTTAGAGTTTTTGAATGATTTACCAATTGATGCGCCACGTTGGCCAGGATCGTAATTTTCTCTTGACGAACAAGCAAAGACACCAAATTATTTACTTCCTTTACGTATTCATGGACGTCTTGTTTCAAAATGGCAAATTAATACCTAAAACCCTCCTCTAATTGAGGTAGTTTAGTGTGTATACTTACGCTATCACGCAAAAGGTCAGAATAAAATTTTTCAAGATACTGTTTTACCTCTACCGCCAAATTGCTGAGTTTCCGGCTCTGTACTTGCATTTCCGTAAGTTTGTACTTCAGGGTGACCCTCCAGTGGCTGTCAGACAGGAGGACCTCCTGGCCTCCTTCGAAGATGATGCCCTGGTGGAAGCAGCTAACTGCCCCCAATACTAATAAAATGTACCCTATAACAAATTTGAATCATGTTAAATTTTTGTTATATCACTATTACTTATTCCACTCTTTAGTTTTGTTTATTAATCCCCCATGCGTTTCCGATACCTCCCACACTTAACTAGTGTAATCCTGGAGATACGCGGGTCTCCTACGGGCCCTTTTTGAGCTGTCCGGGACAGGCTCCTGTACTTCCTGTGGCTCGCTTATTCCGTCGTCACTCGCTCGCGGGTCGTTGACCCATTCTTCCAACCCTACCTCGGGGTCCGCGTTTGTTTCTACCACCGGCGGAGGGGGCACTGGGGCGCGCCTCGGGCACGGTTTTATACGGTTCACGTGTACCGTTACTTCTCGCTTCCTGATCTTCAGCACGACGTTGAGCGGAGAGAGCACCTTTATGACCTTATAAGGACCCTTCCACAGTTTCGAGAGCTTTTTAACCCTGTGTCGCCCTATACTAGGAACGTGCAGCAGGACCAACTGCCCTTCGTGGTACTCTACTTCTTTCACTTTCTTATTGTACTGCCGCTCATACCGTCCGCGGGCAATAGCTTTTCGTTTCGCCGCTACTTCAAAAGTCTCTTTCAGTTTACTCCTCAGGGTCTCCACATGATCGTTGTACAGATCATCACCTTCCGTGATGGTCAGATCTGCTTCCAAGGGTGTTTCCATTTTCCTACCGAAAACCATTTCAAAAGGTGAGAACCCTGTAGCCTCGTGACCTTGCGAATTGTAGGCCATCGTAACGTACGGAAGGTATTCGTCCCAATCGGTTTGATGCCGGTTCACGAAGTGGCTTAGCATGCGCGCGATCGTGGAATGCACTCTTTCCAACCGGCCATTCGCTTGCGGGTGGAAACCAGTAGTCTGAATTTTACGTACATGTAAGAATTTACAGAGCTGACTGATAAGGTCGGAAGTGAAATTCGCGCCTTGGTCCGAAATCAACGCTTTTGGAACGCCAAATTTTGCGATCACGCGTTGTACGAGCGCTCTTGCGATACTCTCTGCAGTCTGGTCTGGTAACGGGATGAACTCGCAATACCGAGTGAAATGGTCCATCACACTCAGGATGTACACATTCCTGGAGCAACTAGTGGGCAGAGGGCCCACAATATCCGCTGCGATAACTTCAAAAGGAGCCTTGGGCTCGTTGAAAATAGTCCCTAGGGGAGCTCTAATTTTCCCGTAGTCAGTACGCTGGCTACAACTCTTACATGTGCGAACATAATCATAAACCTCTTTGTCCATCCCTTTCCACCAAAACTTTTCCTTAATGCGTTGAAGTGTCTTAGCTACACCAGCATGCCCAGCTGTAGGCAGGTCGTGGTGAAGGCGCATGACTTCCCTAGTAAGACTGACTGGTACTACGATGCTCCTTTTACCTCCACTTAGTCTATACAAAATCTTTTCCGGGCTGAATTTGAAACTTTTGGCCTTTCCTAACTCCTTACAATGGGGATCATTTTTCTGGTGCTCGCGGAGCGTGGCCAAATCCATCACGGGGAGCTCGTCCCTGCGAAGGGCCGCGCACATGGCTCTGCTGAGACCATCGGCGTTAGTATGCTTCTTGCCGGGCTTGTGTTCTACAGTGTACGTAAACTCAGCCAACCTCAGAGACCACCTCATTAGTCTACTACTTGGGTCTTTTAAAGACAGCATCCAACGTAAGGCGCTGTGGTCCGTAATGACTTTGAACGGACGACCCAACAGGTAGCACCTGAAGTATTTCGTACTCCAGACCAAACTGAGGAGTTCTAACTCGGCTGTGGCGTAGTTCTTCTCGGCGGGAAAGAGGGTTCGTGAGCAATACGCGACCGGGTGTTCTTGCCCGTCAATTTCTTGGGAGAGCACGGCACCCAAGGCTTGCGTGCTAGCGTCGGTGGACAATACGAACGGTTTGCTAAAGTCAGGGAATATCAATACAGGCGCAGAGGTAAGCAGCTGTTTTAGCTCATCGAAAGCCTCCTGGCAATCCGACGTCCATTTGAACTCAGTTCCCTGCTTGGTTAGATCGAACAGTGGTTTTCCGATCGTAGCGAATCCCTCTATGAAACGACGATAATACCCCGCTAATCCCAGGAACGACCGAACGTCTTTGACTGTCTTAGGTACAGGGAAGTCGCGAACAGCTTTGATCTTATTCGGATCTGGCTCGACACCTCTTTTGGTGATGACATGACCGAGGTAGTTCACTTCATCTACCACGAAACTACATTTGCTGAGCTGTACACTAAGGTTGACCCCTTGTAATTTTTCTAGCACCTCTCCTAACGCTATTAAGTGAGATGGCAAATCCTTCGAAAAGAGAATGATGTCATCGAGATACACAAGACACTTCTCACCTTTGAGGCCCATCAGGACTGAGTCCATTAAACGCTGAAATGTGGCAGGTGCGGTGCTTAGGCCAAATGGCATCCTTTGGTACTCGTAGTGTCCACCTGGTATGTTAAAGGCGGTTTTAGGCCTACTTTCCTCGTCAACTTGGATCTGGTGATAGCCAGACCGCAAGTCCAGGGTCGTGAACATGCGACAGCCTCCGAGGCTATCCAACGTCTCCGTGATGTTGGGAAGAGGGTATACATCGGCCGTAGTAATGGCGTTAACGGCACGGTAGTCTACACAAAACCTAAATTTAGGGGTTCCGTCAGGGGATTTCTTAGGGACTATCACTACCGGAGAGGCCCACTCACTTTGGCTAGGGGCTATGATGCCCTTTTCTAGCTGATCTTTGATCAGTTCATCTAGAACAGCCTTTTGGTGGTGTGGCACTCGATAGGCCTTCTTATAGATAGGCGCTGCGTCACCGGTGCGAATGACATGCTTCACAGCAGAAGTGCAACCCAACGGTTGAGTGTTACTATGAGTGAACACGCTCTTATACTTCATAAGCACGGGCCTCACTTGATCTCTCACGTCCTGCGGGAGATGAGTTAACTTCGCATCTAAACAAGTTTCGAACTCGGCCTCATCAACCTTTTCGATCCTACCCACTCTAGCTTCGGGCACGGTATACCCTTCCAGAACTATTCCTCGCAAAATGTCAGCCAATCGTACTTTCCCCAATTCATTTAAATGCAACCCATGCTTCGTGTACATCCCCTTTTGAAATTTATCATGAATATTATGAAAGATGATATTCCCCTTAGTTCGTTGCCTCACGTTTTGGACTATTACTTCGACAAGGCGGTTCGCGTCACTTAGTTCTTGGCGGAGGTTTACATCATAGCGATCAAAAATCGATAACATAGCTATTTTTGCTTTCCACGAGGCCGGCAGGGCACTAAAGGCTTGTTGCAGCGTCAACGAATAGGGAGCAAACTTGTCGTCAACATCGTTAGTCCCGCCAATCAAAACGACTAAGTCCCTCTCCGTCAGTTTTTCAAGTTCCCATTTTAAGTTCGACATCACGTGTTTTAATTTCCCATTAGGCATAAACATTACGCTTACTTCAATATCTCGCGGTAATCGTTCAGATAGAATTTCTTGCAGCCCTCGCCCGTGACTATCAGCCAAAATCACTACTTTGCGCCGCGCTTGTCCAAATTCTCTATCATCGACCAGGTCACTATCCAGGAGTCCTAGCTTTAAATTCTTCGCAAAGGCCAATTCTTCCCCACTAACGTTTACAACTTTAACCCAGCATCGATTGTTGACTACTCTCGTTAGGGTCCTGGCAAGGTAAACACCATGAATCGTTAATTCTATTGGTTCGACAACAACGTCCTTTCCTTCTAGTTCCTTAGACTCTATAGCGAATTTACTAATTTTAACCTGAATCCTCTTCTCACTCCGCGGCGGGAGCTTAACGTCCTGATAGCAATACACAAAAGATTCTTTGCAGTTATTACGTTCAGATTTACTCTCGCGGCTGACAGAGGGGAGCTTAGGGGCTGATTCCATCTCGTGATCAGGCACCTTCGCCCCGCGCGTCGGGTCAGGCACGCTTTCACCCTTAGTTAATCGATTTAACCAAATTTCTTTCCCATACAATTTCAAAACCCCTTTTTGTACATCAATTTTTCCGTTACCCTCTTGCAGGATGTCGCAGCCTATCACGGCTAAGTAGCCCTTTGGTAGGTTACTCACTATATACTCTCCAGGTACCTTCACGCCAGGTTTCAAAGTCAGGGACACTTTTTGTTTACCGTAGACCTTAAGGGTTCGACCCGAGATACCTCGTAACACCACGTCGGGTTTGTTCATCGGTGCGGAGGACACGTCACGTTTTATTAGGGATACTTGAGCTCCGGTATCTACCAACACCTTGCCCTCAGCGGCCTCTATTTTCCCTACAGCCACAAGTTCCTGGGCTAGGTTCCTCACCTCAGGGACTATCCTAATAGTCTTCTCAACCATACGACACTTCTTTTTCGTCGCCCTAGGCACATCTTTGACAGCAGATGGCTTCATTGGCGAGGTCCAGCAGCGGCGAGTCCGCTGGTCCCGGCCTTGTTTCCCGCTCGCGAATTGTTTGGGGCTGAGTCGAACACGACATTCGCGCTGTATATGTCCCGTCTTTCTGCAGCGCCAGCATATTCTTCCGCCTACTGGATTGGAATTCACCACCGTACACTCCCTGGTCACATGTCCTTTCGCGTGACATTTAAAACAAACAATCTCGGGATCATTCGTCGCCTGGAATACTTTGCGCTCGGGTGTCGTGCGAAACGCGTCATGAGTCTGCCTACGTCGTACAGGCGTATAGGCTAGGTCTGGCTCCATCAAGTCGGGATTTCTATTAGCAGTGCGCAGAGTGACAGATCGCAAACGGCCCGCTTCCGCTCTCCTGCCCATCGTACGCAGCTGTTCTACCGACGTAATATCAAACATTGCTAGTCTGTCCTGGAGTTGGGGATTGAGGTTATGGTAGATCTGTTTCAACCTAATCGCCTCTGGGACATTAACGGCCAGCCTACCGTACAGCCCTTCCATCGCCGCGATGAAGAGATCGATCGATTCGGCCTCTCCTTGTACCCTATTAAATATTTCTTGCTGCAGGCGTATATCGTGGTCCAGTGGTTGAAATACCGCTGCCAAGTCAAGGCATAGCTGTTCCCACGTGTTAATCCGGCCTATTGTGGAGCGATACCACATTAGGGCAGGTCCTGAGAACAGGTCAACCGCGGAATCAAAGAGCTCGGCAGAGGTCACGCCTCTGGCTCTACGTAACTCTTCCACTCGTTCGAGGAACGCGCCGACACTTTGTGACTGCCCATCGAACTTAAGGCCCCACTTATAAACCGGCACAGGTCTAGTGCGCAGATAAGATTCCTGAGATGCCTGAGGAACACCAAAACTTGTGTGTGACTCGCGAGGGGTGGATGGAGGGAGGGGCTGGGCGCATTTCGTCACCACCAGTGCCTGCGAAGCGGCAGGCAAGGATGGCTGTAGCTTACTTTCTACCGGCGGTTGTTGGACGGGCGCCGCAGTAGCAGGCAGCCTAGCAGCTGCTGCCGCTTGGTCACTGCTACTCCCACTAGACTGATTCGTGTCCTTCGAAACTTTAAATTTACCTAATAACGCCCTAAACCTACCAAGCAAATCCTCACGCTGTTGCTCGGTTTCCTCCCCAGTCGTACCATCAACGACTGCGCGCTCGGCCCTCAAAAAACTATGCCAAGTTCTGGCCTGGATCCGCTGACCCTCGGTATCCAAGTAATCACCATCATAGTCCCGTATTAATTTTGTCAATTCGTCAAACTTTTCCTCACATTCGCGTAGCTCGTCCTCGATTGCCAGTGAGGCTATTACGGTGTCGTCGACCGGTGTATTCTCTTTTATACACCTCGTCAGCCGCCTCCTCAAATCGTCGGCATTGCCCTCCGTGCATTGCCCTCGAATTTTCAGTTCGTAAATGTTTTCCGACTTCTTCAGATGGTAAGCGTTCATGTTGATCAATGCGACTAGTTTCCACAATGAAAAGGTAAATGGTATTCACCAATACCACCCCTAATGCAAGCAGAACAAAATGTTTTTGTCAAAGTTCAGTCAATTTTTTTCAAAAACGCAATTAAAAGTTTAAATAATTTATTTATTCTTCATCCACAACATTTACTGAAGGTTACTGTCCATTAATTCTCTCAACATTCAAATTACTGGATTCACCGGTGTAGAACCCTCAATTACCCCCTACTGATGAGAGCTTCTGAAATAATTAAAATTCGCCCGGTCCTATTTAGAATTTTCAATACTTAACTGAATCATCAGAGGCTCACACCCCTAAGTCCACACGTTGTTTTGTTTCTAAGAAATTTTTAGAAAAATTCAAAGTCCCAACTTAAAGTTCAATAAAATAAACTTAAACCCCAGAACGCGATTACTCTAAGTCCCAACACGGTGAATTATCCAATTAAAATCACGAAATTAATTTCAAACAAAAATTCACAAGTCGTTTGTAGTATTCAGTGAAATTTTGAAAATCCGGCTAAGTCCGTAGCTCAAAATACACAATAAATTTCGAAAATTATTGTCAAACGCCCATTTCCCCACTACTATGGTGGTCCACGTCGATTATTTCTAAGTCCCGATTAATTTCAATGAAATGTCACAGAACTCCTATTTCCCCACTACTAACGCTTTGTTTCGTCGAAAATTTTCAAAGTTCTGATTTACTTAATTTCTTTGGTAAATAAAATGCAGTGGTATCCTTTGTCCTGACAATGAAGATAGGCCAGAAAATTGACACAGTTTATAAGTGTCAGATCATTAATTTTTATTAATTTGTAACAATAAAATTTTTCAATTACTTGATTTTAAATTATTGGCCTATTTCCAATGACGCCCAGATTTTTTCCAATGCATTTATAGATTTACCACTTAAATATATAACCCAGAGTTAATCACACATGCAAATAAACTTAGGTTAATTTAGAAAGCATTTATTCTAAAGTTAATATAATAAATAAATCCTACAAACTCCCGTCCTTGGACAAAACAATGTTAAATCAACTAAATAAAAATATAACACTTCAGGAATAACTATCTTCTCTCTTAATAACAACACACGTGTGGAACTGTTTAGATTAATCTATACAGACATCTGTTTACAAACACGGCAAACCCTACTGCCTTATAAATCACGGCGTCACGGCTATCCTGTGACGTCGCCCAGTTTTGATAATTGTTGCCTAAGTCTCGCTTCGGACAATTCGGATTAATTTACAATATAATATTTCTTCAATTTAATTCCCAAATAATTTATAATTTCATTTTAATGTCGTCCTCTCCCTTTTCCACGATAAGTTGCAACCAAGTTCACGCATTTGCACTTCAATCAAACTGAAGTGGCAAATCAAATATGGCGGATTAATCCGAACGCAACAGACACAGAGACGCCTTGATTGCAAATGGCGGCTCCAAGCTTCCTTCCACAATTAATATTCCAAGTCACTTTACTTTTAAAATAAACCTCCTTAGTCACAGGTAATACTTAAATTCAACTCTACCTTTATTATTTATCAATATCTATTATCACTAGGCTCAACAACAACTCTGATAGCCCAATAATTTCGATTTAATATGTCTTCTCAAACAATGAAATTCTCATACATTCTCATCACGCGTCACATACAATGAATGCAGAGTGACGAAGGAGGGGGAACCGACGCTATCTGTTTCTCTCACAATGAGGCTAATGGCGACTTGAAGATTTATTCAAATTAATCTAATTACTTTGAAATTCTCTAACAATTCGAAAAATGCATATTTCTTTACGGCAGTTGCGCTAAAATTAGTTTAATTTATTGCATTACAAGATTAAGCGGTTACCTACTGTTAAAACGACACATATAAAATTAACAAGATTGCACCAATTAATTCAAATAAATTTATTACTTACCAAAATCCATCCTCCGTCCGTGGGATTCTTCAAGTGGTGTTTTCTTGCAACACTACTCACAAACCTGACACCAATTGTAAAACCGAGGCCGATTTCGGGTATTAAAATAATAAAAATGCCGGTTGGGAAACATATTATTATTTATTAAATCACACAATCAACTTCACAACTTCACAACAATTGATCTAGAACAATTTACACTTCGTTTTACATTAGGTATTTCCGCGGTCAATTACAAAATAAGGTTACATTAAATTTGGAAAAGTATTAATTTAGTTTTACTCTAATGAGGAACGATGAGACGCGTATCACATCCTCGGGGGTCAGCGCGCAACTCCTGCTCTCACGCCTCGGCGTCGCGCTGAGGCGACGGGCCTCAGCCAATCACAGCGCACGGCCCGATGGAGGCTAGTGCTGACGCCCGCATTCTCATCCTGGGGCGAGGCTACAATCTCTCTCTCGAGTTAGAAAACTCTGGACTCAGTTTATAATGCAAATATTTGAATTCGATTTCTGGGCTGTTTGAAGGGATTTTTAAATGGTTGGTGGTCTTCATGATTACTGTACTGATTTATTAATCAGTATACTTTAGATAAATTATCCCAAATGTGGTGTAACTAATATTTAATAAAATGACAAACAAATGTTGCTGAATCCTTAGATTACAGCCGCTGATGTAAATTTGGGAGTGGGTCGTTACAGGAATACAGTTTTTAGGTTTTCCTCTGATAATTTCACTAAAAACTCCACATTTCTTTCTACCAATCAGTTTAGCTCTATAAAACAATCATTTTGGCGTTTTAATTGTTGTTTTACGTCCAACCGTTGCAGTGATATTCAAAGTGCTAAACACAGTACGTTGTCCAATGTTATCCTTATGGAGAATAAATAAAATGTTATATTTTGATTATTTATGTATGTATATTGATGAAACTTGGTATGTGGCTTCAACTACTTGTGGTATATTGATATTAGCACAAAAAAGTTTTTTTTTTATTTTTCCCGGTAGCAGCAAACCTGCATACTCGGCCCCCATGTTATTCATATGGATAATAAGTAAAGTTTTATATCTCCCTTAGTTATGAACCTAAATTAATAAAACTTGGTATGTAGCTTCACCTGATTGAGTTAAATTGATAATTGCAAAAAACACATTTATTATCTTCCTTGTTGCAGCAAACCTGCGTACTCAGCCCTAATGTTATTCTTATGGAGAATAAATAAAATGCTATGTATCACTTATTTATTAATGTATTTTTGTGACACTTGGTAAGTAGCTCTAGCTAGTAGTGATACCCATATATATGCACTGGAAATTCGCTGAGTACGCAGGTTTGCTGCGACGGGGGTATTTTTCTTATATATGCAAACTAAAAGGATACTTGGTGAAAAATGCTAACTATTAGTTACAATATGTACAAATAAATATGTTTTAAATTAGTAAACAAATATAAAAAATTAATTAATAGGAATCTTTTTAAATAATATCTAGCCTAGTGTTTACAAGACTTTTTTGCAAACGGGAGGTTTTTAAGTCAATTAGTCTACTAGTAATACCCATTTCTGTAAACCCTTGCACAAATCCAACATGGCCGACTTATTTTTAAAAATGGCGTAAAAGTCCCAATGAGATTTTCTGGAACTTTCTTCTGTGGGTTCAGGAGACATTAATAAATTATTTCCAACAGGTTTCACCTTTTTTTTTAAATTTCCTTTCTCAAATGCCAAATGCACTGGACATATTATAGCATCTCCAAAGCCATGGCAAGAATACAAATTATAAATAAAACAGTAACAACAATTTATATTTATTCATAGCAAACTTTATTTTACAGGAACAATTACATTACAACAATTTGTATTAAATATTGGGTGAAAGACTGATCTGAGTGGCAGTATACATACAATATACTACAATTATTTTAGAGAGATATCAAAAATAACAGAGCGATAATAACACCAATTGATTATTAAATTACAATTGTAAACTACAAATGCTCTACAATATATAGATAATATCACTCTTTGCAGAAATCAAACAATAATATTTATTAATTTTCAATTTAATTAAGAAATATAAATGGTCTCAACATACAAATAAAATATAATTCTCTATTCTTGCTTTACAGTTTTTAGTTTCGTGAAATGCTAAAGTATTCGTCCAATGAAAAGAGAGATTAAATCCACTATATATTCAGTCCTCCAGTCCTGGTCGCTTCACTAGCCAGTCCTACAGTTTTTTCTTGAGTTCTCTAGTGTACCCAGCTTCTTCAGTGTTTTAGGCAGTGCATCCAGTTTGCGCCCCATATATAAGATGGTTTTCTACTGTACAGTTGAGTAGTTATGTAAGTGTAGTGTTTCATGGTTATTTGACATGTTAGTTAAATTTTTATTTTTAAGTGAAAATTCGTCCTTTTAGTGAACTAGTGGGTGTATGGGTAAGTGAACGATTCATTGTGAACGAGTGTGTGATTGAACTAGTGAGTGTGTGTGTATGGGTGTGTGGGGGGTTAGTTAGTGTAAATGATGGGGTAAGGGTAGTGGGATATGGGTATTGTAAGATTACTTGGTTAATGGTGTGACAAGGTTATGGTAAGGGTATTATATAGTTTACTTGGATAAGGATAGGATACTAGGAGAGGTAAGGGTGTGGGATAAGAGTGTGTTATTATGTGATGGTATGTGACGATGGAGGAGGGGTTAATGTGATTTTAAGAGGATATGAGAGATTTATTTTTTTTTTTAATTTGACAGTATCTATTACTCGTATATTTTTAAAGTATCTATAGTATATTTTTGTAAATGATTGAGAATCTTTTAGAGTTCTGTAACCGTATGTTTTACATCTTAGCAAAGTCTAGTATGGGGTTATTAGACCTAGACGTGAACGGTGAATCTTGTTTTTATTAGAGAATATGTGCAATGCGTGTTTGTGTATTTTTAAAAGAGTTTATACAGAGTATGTACAGACACTGGTATAGGACGATGTCTTTGAACCTTAGAGTTTCAGTGTGTGTAGACACCTGTGACCTCTTTCACTACTGTACATGGTTGAGTGCGTGTGCATGTACGCGTGTCTCCGGTCTTTCACCCATCGAGTGGTATTTAATGCTCCTCCGCACGTTAACGCTCATTCCACAAGCAGAAGCCATGACACCCTCAACGTCCTATACCTTGTGGGATGACGCTAGCGTCACAAATGTGATGAACACGATCAGAGGCGAGGCGACCAATCGCCTCGTCATAATTCGATGGGGCCTTCTCGCCCCCGATGGCCGCCACCACTACCTGCCACGTCGCTACGTGGCGAACCAGCCGGGGCAGTTAGAGGAGGTCGAGGTGCGGCTGAGGGGCCTCCTCATCAACGGAGAGGTCGCCCTCCTCCACAAGAGGGTGATCCCCCTCTTCTAGTTTTTAAGTTTTAGTTTTTAAGTTTTTTTGTATAATAAAGAAAATAAAAATATAAAAAAATATAAAAAAAACAACAAAAAACAACAAAAAACAACAAAAAACACAACAAAAAACTATAGTTTTAGTCACTTCTCTAAGAATCAGTTATTCTTAGAGGCATCGCGCTGGTTCTTGGAGCGTAGTGTCGCGGGTTCGCAGGATCCAAAAATACTGTATATGTGTTTCCGTGAGCAAGATACTTCTCGTAAAAACTTTGGATTAAATTTGGTATAAACGTGTAAAGCAACTCTATTAAGAATTTATACGAGTCTGTCTAGAGTTTATAAATATATTATTAATTACCAAAAGATGATCCAAACATTCAAACATCCAAACATTTTACCTATCATACCGTATAAATAATACATCACAGATTAGCAGCTCAAAAAGGTAACAACAATATGTTACAGCTGGTAAATTTACAACGGGGAACTATATTATGGTCCGGTCATATCTGGTCATATTTGGTCATATTTTTAAAGACAAAATCACTATGATAAAATGAAAATAAACTGTTTAAGAAGATATAATAAGTATTTAAGATTTACGGTGCTAGTCCGTAATGTATAACCGGTTTTATTTAACTATACATTCTATATACTTAAACGTGTCAATTCCATAAACTAAGATGGAGGTCATTATAAAGTGTCTAACTATGCGAAATGGGTGGTTCATCCTTACGCGCCCAACACTATACAGCCAGTGAGCCTAACAACGGGGGAGCCAGAGAAATGACTTATTTCAATAATTGTTTAATATTATCAGACTTAATTTGTAAGTTGAGAAAAAGCTGTCTGATAAAATAAAAGTGGCTTTGTAGACAACTACAAACTTGAAGATATGAGTCTCAAAATCCTTGCTGCTCTATATATAACTATACTTGTACTGTAACTGTACTTGCTCTATATATAACTATCCGAAAATATAAATATTGTTTTATTTTACCGCGGTTTAATATTTTCAATTATTAAAACGGGGGACATGACAGGTCACTCGGGGGTTTGTTGTTTTTAAGTTAGAAGCTGTTAATCCTTGAATTGTGCTAGTACTGTTAGAGCACCAAATTTTACATTTTTAATTTGTATATAGTTACAATACGTTTAGCTCAATATATGTTTCATTTATTCGATTGTAAAAGAAAAAACAAAAATGTATCAGCTTTAATTAAGTTTATTGGTATTTAATATTTGGGTATATTCTGACGAAGGCCACCCGAATAATAGTTTATACGATGATTAAATCAAGTTTATTTACTGCCTACGATGTAGAATAGGCCAGCGGTGTACACCCTCAACTGGGTCAGGGCGCGTGCGTGGCGGCGGGGAGGGTCAGTGCTCCGCGTGGCAACAATACTTGTCGTTATCACCACCTGTTGTCGTCGGTGGGCGTCTGACACAGTAGTCACACAGTAGCCACACAGTAGCCACACAGTAGCCACACAGTAATATTGCCACAGCAGTCTTTGCTAATAGTACACAGAGAAAAATGGAATTTGAAAAATGGATATTGGTTGTCATGACCAATATTAGTTAAACCACGATTAGTTAACGAAAGTGGTTGGCCAGGAAAGGTTATCGTAAACAAAACAACAGTTAGTTTAACTTTTTGTAGTAGTTGTTTCAAGGCAACTTTGGCTATTCCTCCGAGAGCTAAGTTAAGCCCGGGGTTCTAGGACTGTCTGGGTTAAGCATTGAGGCTAACAACTAAATGAATGAAAATGAAATGGGTTGTAACAAACTAGAATATGGGGTTATTACAACTACTTTGGTTAAATTAACCAAATCCTCAATTTTCAGTCAAGCCGTTTGGTTCGGGTTTTAACAACTACTTCTAAACAAATTATTTTAACCAATGAATTTATTGGTTAACTTAACTTATAAAATATATATATATTTTTTAACTCTCTGAGCTTAGTTAAATGAACTCATACAAATAATTGTCCATATAGTAACCTCTGACACTGGTTGAACTAACTTATAAACTTGGATTAACCAATCACATTTCTCTGTGTAGTTTTTACCTGCTATTTGCTGAGTAACGTTTGTGCTAGTGAAAATGAGTGAGCGTATCTTAATTTTGGACTTGCCTAAAACAAAAGAAGGGGCTGTGTTTTTTTACAGCCGAAAGAGTGTTTGCCATCTCGTCACCATTTGGACTCGTATCTGGCCGAGAGCGAGATTACAGTCAGCGATTGAAACACAACCGAGTACTTATATCCAACAGTGAGATTCAAGCAAAATAAAAAACAACCCCAGAATCCCACATAAAAAATAAATATGAACAACTATTAACTATTATTTGGAAAAATACAAGATATATAAATTTGAAGTTTAGAGTAAGCATACCCCAACTAGTCCAAGATTTCTGGAGCAAATTACACTTGGATAACTATTTATTTAATAACCTCTTATCAGATTTTCAATTATAATTATTAAAAATTATTAAAAACCATATTGCAATATTAATCATTAGAGTGTAACCCTTTCAATATAAATATATTTTTAAGTATTCTTTATTATTTAGCAAATTACAATGAGTAATATGTTAATTTTTAATAAATTATCTATACATAGTGAAAGTGTGCTTAATATAGTCGGGTTAATAATGGTAAGACAGTTTTGTGGATAATAATTTTATTATTTATTCAAGTTAACTTTAATGGGGTTTTTCTTTTTTCACTGGTTTGATAAACATTGAAAGCGAAATTGTGTAATTAGTTTGATTACATTTCCATAAGAACTCATAAACAGTTACTTTAGTTTGAAATTTAAATTTACATGTTTCACATTAATAACAAATATTATTTTAAATTTCTCAATTTAAAAATGAAAAGAAAATTATTTCAAGAAAAAACGTTTGAGGAATGTCTGGTCCATGGTCCTGGGTCCTTGGGGAGTTCGATGTCGGGGCTCGGAATCGTCTGTAGGCGGTTGACATCGGGACTCGGTGGACTTGGTGGTTCTTCCAGACCGTGGAGTTGTGTGAGCTTCCGGTGCACGCCGATGCACACCGTTCCGGGGACGGGTTCGTAAGTAGACCATGAAAAAATAAACAAACGTGTATGAGTAAATAGATTATTAAATAAACCACCCTAGGAGGAATAATAGTTTGAAATTTATTTCAGAAAATAAACTCACTGGTTTTATTAAATTAATGGTAGCTATTCTGTTATGATTACAGTGAAGGCGGATTGGTAATTTGATTTTCCGTTGAAGTAGGTTGAACACGTCCATGTTGTAATATGTTCTTCTGATCAGGTGAAGACGCCGGTATTTTCAGATGTCCGGTGGGGTCCCAATTGGAGTTTTTTCAATCGTTCTGAATCAAAAGTATGTGTAGCGAGTTTGTAGAATCCCAGAAACGCGTCTGCTGTGATTTTTCTTGCACGTTTAAAGAATTTTAGGTTTGTGGTTTATGGCGGCCGGGCGTTTATCACGGCAGATGTTAGTGGGTGAGCCGCCTTGACACGGGGTTCCTTCAGTTTCGTCTGGTGTAAACACTTATCTGCACGTATTATATATTACCGTTATATTCCCCGGTTAAACGGAAAAATTTTTTCGCGACTATCTATCTTATATCTATTGTTTGATACTTAGAAATAATTTCCCTATGTAAACTATAAATTTGACTCAACTAAAATATTAAAATTCCCCATGATAAACTATAAATTTGACTCTACTAAAATATTAAAATTCCCCATGATAAACTATAAATTTGACCCTACTAAAATATTAAAATTATCACTAAATTATCACTATATAAATAGTAAGTGATACTCTAGATTACAGTAACCCCATTTTTAACACACATTATTAGGCCTTATGTAATTAAACACTCTACAACATATTATTTTGATGATTACAATTTTAATAGCCGACCTCGAACCATTCCGCGGTGCCCAACGATCCACATTTGTTTGAAATGAGTGATGTGAGAAAACTGGGATGGGATTGATAGGAATAATGGATATTCATAAAAATTGTTCTCTACACTACTCTAAACAGCTGTTTTATGGGGAACGCCTCTAGGGCCGAATCCCGCCTAGATGTGGGGTTTGTTTATAAATAAATATTGTGTGGATTTCCTCCCAATCCGCATATTATCCGTGGCCACGGATAATAGGACAGATTTTTTTCTACCATCTGGATAAAGAGTAATATATAACTTGAGAATTACAAACAAAAGCACTATTATAATAATACTGATATATTAGAAAATATATTACTCTTACCAAATATAGCAGATTGTGAGGGGAAGTGCGTGTATTGTATGTATTTGTGTTTTATTATAAATTTATGATTATATGATAATAAGATGTGTACAAATTTAACATATACTAGCAAACCTATAAAACATCTAAAAAAGAAATGACTCATTACTCTCAAGTTGAGCCACATGTTTTATTTCTTGCGTGTCTAGATTAAAGAGGGAAAAGCTGAAGATATCCTCAGCCCCAGGATCGGAGAAATGCGACAGTTGCACAAAAAACAAAGGGGACACAATACGCTATTAGTGTAACGGAACCCGGTGACGGTAGCTGTCCTATCGGGTGAAAGTGGCACTTACGGCGGTACAACGCGCAGTTCACTCTCGCTTTCACTGCTCATGCGCGTTGCCGCGCCGAGCCACTACATAAAATATATTTTTAGAGAGGCATACACCTGTTTATATGGAACAACAGATAAAATTGGCCACTAAATTTACCACTAAATTTTAGCCCCATTAATCGAGTAGGATTATTTGTGATGATTATATTAAAGACTACTCTTTAATATAATCAGAGCAGAGCCCCGAAGAATATCTGATACCATCAAAAATTTGTAAAAATTCTTAGTAAATAAAATAACTGGTTGTCCCATGTGGCAAGCTGTTGGCTGATGCCATCTGCGGGGAAGAAGCTATTACCGTAGTTGGAGACTATATTAACATCTTTTACAAACGTCAATTCGACCCCCGACGATTCAAAATAATTTGAGCCTGCAAACATAATAATTTTAAAAATGTGCGCAATGACTGCACACGTAAAACCGTTAAATATATGATAAAACAAAAACTATTTAAATATTTTGTTTAGTTGATGGGATGTCGTCCAAATTTTCAACTTTGGCGTTCTTAAAAAGTCTTTGAAGGAACACTTGTTTCTCTTGACCCTTTACGTAGACGGTGGTTTTTTGTGATAACAGCGCTGCCAGTTGTCTCTTGACGCAGTTGAAGGACGTGGTTCCTTCTTGTCATGGAATTCCGTGATAACAGTTTGCATTGAAGTTCGCCCGTCTTCTGTAGTCCGGAGATGGTTTGTCAAAACTATGGGTGTTGACCTTGATGTTCGGGTGTCGGGTCCTGACGTCGGTCAACAGGTTCAGGACTCGGGGATGTGATAATTAGCTTCCGAGGTGTAAATGTAACTCGGCCGTTATTAATTAAAAGATCGGAGCAGTTTGATTAAAATCACGGGTAATTATTTTTATGGTAAATTATCTTGGGTTATTTCAATCCTACACGAGTAAGTAATGTTCAGTAATGCATGGGGACGAATTAATGTTTATTAATAAACTAGCAGATGTACCCGCCCTTCGTACGGGTTGTACATAAGTGGCAGATTAACTAAAAATATTAACAACCCACATAATTTTACAATACTAAAATTACATTTTACACTTTTAAAGTAGAATTAAAGTTAACGAAATATACTATGGCAGATAGTTCTGGTACTGCTGGGTACTGTTGCCAAGTCGAGGAACTCTGTCGGGTAGTGAACGGTGTGGTTTTTGCGACTCCAAATCGGTACACCTTGGATTCGATTTTAGAAATAAAAGAACTATCGAAATAAAAGTACAACAAAATATTAACCCTGTTTAATTAAACGTTTTAAATACTTTGATACATTAATCTTTACATTCCAATAAATTAATAGTAATGTAACGAAACATTGACAAACCACTTTTAAAATCACCAGTCTTGCCAGGTCCTGTTTTCAATATAATTGTAAATATTTCTAGGTAGTGAAAATGGGTTATAACCACTTTTAAAATCACCAGTCTTGCCAGGTCCTGTTTTCAATATAATTGTAAATATTTCTAGGTAGTGAAAATGGGTTATAAATACTAACTGGTTGGTCGGCGCTCTCGAGGCCCCTTGCTTCGTGGTCTCAACGGGAGCGGGGGGTGTGGGTGTGAGGGGTCTCAAACGTGGCAGATGGTCGTGGAATTCGTTTAATAGTGATAAGTAGGCCCAGCATTATTAATCTCCTGAAAAACAATAGCTTCGTGTACAACTTTTATATATTAGTCTGTTCCAAAAATGTCTTAACAGAATAGAATATTTTTATTTTCTCATAATACATAACGAAAATACATAGTTGTAACTTTATTTTTAATCACACGGCTTGTAACGGAGAAGTGTGGGCTAAGTGTGGGGGGGGGTAATGTGATGAGGATATAATAGATTTATTTTGTGTAATTTTACATACTCTTTTATCTATTACTCTGTTATAGTATGCGTATATTTTTAATGTATCTATACTGGATAGTATATTTTTGTAATTTTCAAAACTAAATGATTGGGGTAAGTTTTTTAATTGAGAATCTTTTAGAGTTTTGTAACCGTATGTTTTACATCTTACTGTAGCAAAGTCTAGTATGGGGTTATTGGGAGATATATCTTTGAATAAACCTAGACGTGAAGGGTGAATGAAATCTTGTTTTGTAAACGAATCGGTTTTAGAGAATACGTGCAATGCGAAGGAATCGTTGTCTGTGTATATGAGATCGAAGGGGGGAAAGGTTTTCTTTAATTTATTGTAGTACATGTCGTACATGTATCTCTTACTTAGATCTAGTATTGAAAAACCTAAACATATTGGCTTATTACAACGAACCTTTCTTTTTGACATAAAGACTACGTAGTTATTTTCGTTTAATATTAATCTGTCTACAAAGGTGGGCTGTTTTATTAATCTCATAAGTTTTCTAGTGTTGTTGTACAGGAAGTGTTTATTTAAGTTATCGGTTACCCTTTCTATTGATTTACCATATATCAGGTTTGATTGGAGTTTAAAGAAATTGGATAGGGCTTTGTCTTGGGAATAGTGCATTCTCAAGTCTGTGTTCATTTTTATGTAGGGTTCTAACCAACATGATTCGTTAAATGAAATAGCTCTGTGGACTTTTTCTAATATGAGTCCCATTGAGAGAGCTTGTTTTAATGTCTCGTAGTGTATTACGTAATGTTTTCTGTCTTGAAAAGAAGATATTAATTTACCTTCTACGTGATGAGGACATAGTGGATAGTCCCTGTGATCTGAGTTAAATGGATATTTTAAATCCACTTCTAAGATGTAACCCGTACCTTCTGGTTTACTTTCTAAATGAACCGAGTCTGGAGATACCCACTTGAAACCGTCCAGAGGAAGTGGACATTTCAACATTACAGCGGAGTAAAGACCGATAATGTCATAAAAAAAAATTAGTGAGTCGGGTTTAGTGGGATCGTAATTGGGGAGTGAGGGGTGGTTGGAACTTGCGTATTTCTTTACTGCACGCGTAAATCCACCTCTTATACCTTTCATTATCATATTATACATTTTATCATCGTTTAAAAGTTCTATGCGAGTGTTTGTAATCTTGAGCATGACGTCGAAACTGTAAGCTCCTATTGTCAGGTAGTAGAACATGTCGAGTTTATAGTTTTCAATACAGATTGATCTTATAGTTTCTAATTTATCAATTTCTGGATAGAATTGAGAAGAGTCTAAAAACTTCATTGTAGTATTTTTAATTCTCTTTGAAATGCATAGGAACTTTTCTATTTGACCCTTGAAAGGTATGAATTTTATATTGGCATTGACGCTAGTGAAGTAGTTTAACAGTTCTATTCCTAGATCTTTTATAATTATTGGGACAAAGTATGGTAATCGGTAGTTTATATTACAAGTAGAGTGGGCGTAACCTCTTATTGATCCGTTTAAGTGATTGTGATCGAGAACGTAATCGTTGAACATACCTTTACCACAGATGTGACAGGGAGAACCTTCTATGGGTGGATGTGGAAATTCCTTTGGAGGTATATTTCTCTTGTACAATCTACCGATTAGTTCACACTCTCTTTCTAAAGAGTTCATAAAAGCTGTAATGTCTGAAAAATTTCTAGTTCTAATTATTTTACTGTTTTCATTGACGATATTGTATGTGAGACTTTTTATAGTGAATGTGCCTATACAATGAACGAAAGAAGTGTTTGGATCTGGTTCACAAGTATCTTCTTTGTTTAGCTGTTGTTCTATGTCGCAGTATATGACAAACGGTATTTTCAACTGTCTGTTGTAGTTTTTAAAGAACAAAAACTTGTTTCCTTCTTTTGGAAAGGTGACGGTTGGTATTGAGTGACTGTTACAGTCGAGTTCGTGAATGAGGAGTCGGTCTTGTTTATAAAAGTGTTTGAAACACTGCCGACAAACGTATAACCTAGTAGTTGTTTTGACCAGTTGTCTACCGATAAATGCGTCAAAGTTTTTAATCCACATATAGTGGTTTTTATAAAACAGTATATCTCTGTGATCGGGTTTTCTATGAGGTGTTACTTTTAATGGAGTGATTTTTCTATTTCTATCTTCTATAGAGTAAACGTTTATGGAGATGTTATTTACGTTTTCAAATGTTTGTATTTCGTCTAGTTTTACGGGAAAAGACACGCACGACCATTTATACTTATCGTTCAAATGCACGTATTTGAAGTAATTTAATATATTGTGATAATTCTTTCCCGAATCAGCCAAAATTTTTCCCATTATGGCGATTTTGAAACAGATATCGTTGCAACACGTTCTTCTACTACCCTTACCGCGGAATGGATTTACAAGAGATTTTTTTCCTCTAAGAAAGGGGGGTAGTTTGAATCTGGTAGATGAACCCCAGACTGGTTCGTATCTGTTGATACGGAGCTCTAGTTTGACAATCGTGTATATAGCCCAACCCGAACCTCGTAACTCCAAAGTGGATTTTTCTAATAATAATTTATTTATACTGGAAGAGTACTGCTGATTTAAATCAGTTAAACTGAAAACTGTCAAATTTTGAGTTTTAAAACTTTTTGTTTGCAATTCGTCGTTAGATTTTGAAAACTTACACTCCAACAACATATTATACTTTATGCTATCGTGCATTTGTTGGTAGTGTTTCAATAAATAAATAACATTCCCCCTCAACCACTCCATGTAAGTTTTAACACAAGAAAACCCGAGGGGGTTGTCAGCCTTCAGTGTAACGAGTCTGCACCTTGCAGCCGATTCAATTTGAACGAAATGGTTTTCAAATGAGGTGGCGTGTTCGTGCGTGTCAAGTTCGGGATATAAAACGCCACATACTTCACATAGCACGTCCATCGTGAAAAATGAGGAAATGGGGATTGATTGCGGATTAAATACCTTTGGGAAAATTTTAAAATTTTACATTTCTTTTTACTCCAAAACTCAATATGATCCTGTCTTGTAAACTGTTTTATATTCTTTTTTATATTTAATATTTGGTTTGAGACTTATTTCTCCATAGTTCGTGGTCTTCAACTTCTGTTATATATTTATCAAGTATTTGTTTTGCATCGATGTAACTTATAGAATCATCAAATTTTCTTTTTTTTGAAGTTGGAAGTTTTATCATTCTTAAATCCTCAACATTAAGAATTTGGAAGTGGGTATCAATTATACTGGGTACGAGTGGTTTTGGTGAATTTTTTGTTATAAACATATTCAACCCCGCTTTGGGGAACTTATAGAGTAATAATAGTGCGTGTGGATATGTTACCTCATATGCGTTTTCAATATAGACATCTTTTACATCTAAATCTGGTTGAGTATAAATTAATGCTGTGTCAGTATAGTCATTTTTTTCTAAAATACTTTGTATGACATCGCAATCGTAAGGGTTTAGAAAATCTTCAACTTTTTTTAATTCTATATCTATTGGAAGATTGTCTACATAGTAAAGTTTTAATCTATTTAAAGGAGGTGTTTGGTTGGTTGCAGTCATTTGAATGAAGAACTGCGATAGCCTTCAGGAATTTATATCCCAAAAGACTGAGGAAACAATACGAACATATGTAGTTGTATTTCACCATAACAATATAGAATGTCTGGGATGTTTGAGAATCGATAGGAGCCTTCAAAAATTATTTAATTTGTCAGATAATAAAACATATGATATATATTTGAAATTGAAAAACCCACTGTCTGACTGTTGCACTCGTCTTGTTCTGACAAAAATAACAAGTGAAAACTATAAACAATAAACATTTGAAAAATTTTAAATGAAATAATTATATATAAAAAATATTTAATGGAAATTGTTGAGGTCGAAAATGAAAAACCAAAATCTAAAATACAAAATATTTTTTTAACAAGATTAAAGGAATTCATTCAAAATAGTCCTTCCCATAGAATCGAAAAAAATGAAATGAATGGCAAACCTTCACTGATGACGGTGACACTTCTTGGAGTAGTTTTTACGATAATTTTTTCAATATCAGCCGTAAAAGTCGGAATTATTAACGCATTACTTATATTACTGTTCATAATTTCTGTTATAATTCTAATTTTAAAAAATTCTAATTAATATTATATTCTATACAAAATAATACAGATTTCATTTTCAAGTTTTTATCACTTCTCTTGTAGTAAACATTTAAAATGTTGATTTTATTTCTATGCTTGAGCTCTAAGAACTGTATGAGAAGTTCTGGATATTTTTTAAAAACTATAGCCTTTTCTAAGCTCATGATGCATCTAAACTCCATTTAATGTCTCGGAAGAATTGTGATGTTGGTTCCTAATGACGTCACAAAAGCGCTTCCCGAATAACTCAAGGGGTTGGCAGAAACCCTGGCGGTTGTACTCCTACTTTCTCCAGATTTCTCTTCGTCTGCCAATTTCTTATATTCAGGAATTTCCAATTGTTCAATTGCACAATCCCACAGAGATTTCGTATGAGGAGAGTGAATTTGATCTATTTCCAAACTATTACCTTCGAAAATTAAGGGGTCGCCTTCGCATATTCGCCTTATTGAAACTACACCGATGGGCGTAAGTTTGCAGTTTGGAGTAAACGATGACACGGCTTCGTTTTTAAACTTCAATTCTGTTGGGTAGGTATTTCTGATAAACTTATACCAGTAGGCTTTGTGGCTATCGTCGAAGCAGTCCAGAATAGTTTCATCTGGTTTAATATCGGAATATTCTTCTCTAATCTTCACTATGTGAGAGTTTTCGTATTGTTGAATGAAGTTATGGAACCCGTCGCGGTTATTTTTACAAACGTCTGAACTATGAGATTCTGGAAATGCGATAGTGTTTTTTGGAAGATCTCCCGTGTACTTGAAGGCTTGACCCTTCTTATCGTCATCATTATAAGCCCATTTGCTTATATCACCACAATACGTCTTTGGCACTCCGATATTAAGAGTATCTTCCTTACAACAAATACTTTCTCTTGTACCGGGCGGATATTGCAAAAGCCGCTTAGCTTCTACTGGTATAACAGATAGTGCGCCAATGGATTGCGAGTAGAGAAGGTTCATTTTATGCAACATAAAATACTGTTCATCCAAGTTTCTACCTTCTGTATCTATACAACGATACGCTTTTATCCTTGTATAAATGTAGGGGTTTAACGTAACATAATATAGTACTGGTTTTGATGCATCTGTTGCTGTGTAGGGCTCAATTTTTGTTATCTTTAAATGTTCCCTATGGGTTTTAAACTCATCCCCAGCAGTACTCACCGTTGGGATATTGTTTCCATCGTCCACCGCTTGTATGAATATTTTAAAATTATTCGGGTCACTACTAACGCCAATTTTATCGCCCGGTATTCCCAATAGAGACCATAATATCTCTCCTCTAGGTACTATAAGAGTGTTTTTATCAAATACAATATTATCGGGGCAACTATTTTCTGAAATTGGTGTGATTCTATACGGTCTGGTAGCAATTAAATACGAAATAACACTATCTTTTCCTTGATAACACGAGATGGTGCTGAACAAAGTCTTTACATAATCATCCCGCTGTGTAAGACCATACTGTGTGAATAAGTCGCTAATACACACTCCGGAAATAGCCGAGCTGATTTTATTGCCATACTTATTATACATGTAAATTTCGCGCTCGAAAACGGTATTCATAATGAAATTTTTAAACAACTCCTCCGAATCTCCTCCAGTTTTCTTGTAGTGTGGAACAACACAGTTTTTTATTCGCGTTGTATAAATTCCGGTTGTCATTTTCTTTTTTATTTACCAAAAAAAACCGATAATTAATTTTATTATTGCATTTTCAATTTCTTAGCTGGTGGTTCTTCCTCATTTTTAAAAAGCGATGCCACATATGGTGAAAACAACCTCTTCGTTAGTGTAAGACTGACCAGAAGGGATATGTTCTGCAGGCTCGATTTTAACGCCTTCAATGAAGGCGAATCGTTATCCTGAACCGATCTGAGAATTTCGTCGACGTCTTTGGCTCCTAATATTCTAGCGATGATGTTCGATCCAGAATCATTTAAAATGGTTATTTTATCCTTTTGTAGGGACGTTGAAAACACTTCTATGTACTTTTGAATATCCGGAGGGGTAAACGTTTTTGCCTCGGTCAGTAATACCTCAAAAAATGTAAACACGTAATTCGCCATGTTTTTATCTGAACTGTTTTTACCCAAAACAGAATCAATTATGAGTCCAATTTTAAACTTTTTATAAAGTATATTGTCATTAACACCGTCAATGTCCTCTAGCTTTGCAAAACAACTCTGTAAGTAGGCGCAGGATCCCGTGTTGTACAAGTATTTAATAATGTCTTTCTTTAACGAGTCAGAGGACGATATTGATGAGGGAGGCGGTGTCCGCGGCGGGGGGAGTGTTGGTGATGGAACTATCTGTGGTTGGGAATTGCTGTTGCTGTTATTATTATTATTATTATTATTATTATTATTATTACTATCATCCATCCAATTTAAATCAGCGAATATATCTAACATTTCCGGGTTGGGTATATCTCGCTGTAAAGTGAAATCCTCTGCATTTAAAAAGGTGGGAGGGTTATTTAAAATAGTGTTCATTTTTTATAAAGAAAAAAATGATTTTTATGCAATGTTTTGTGTTTGACTTGGATGAAACTTTGGTTTACGTACAAGGAAAGGATATTTTTGTCAGGCCGTACTCAGAATCTATTCTACAAGCATTAAATAAAACACAGAGTAATATGCTAATTTTATGGTCGGCTGCTGATTTTACGTATGTTCATAACATACTTATAAGACTAAATTGGAGTCATTATTTTAAAAAGGTTCTTAGCAGAGAAGACTGCGAGGTTTCTTTTAAACTATACGGTGAAAATAAATCTTGTTTTTTTATAAAGAATTTATTGAAAAGGGAAAGTGAAATGTACAATATACAATTTATATTGATTGATGATTTAGCTTCAAAAAACGAAACAACAAATGAGTACGATTTTAAAATTAATATTGTGCCGTATAAAAATCCAAACTCCGGTCCAGATATACACCTATACAATGCAATCAAATGTTTCCTATAAATTTAGAAACCAACTCTTTGACCACAATTGGTTTATGGCGTGAATCTGAAATAATCATAGTTGAAAAATATTTAATAATGAATGATAACCTTTCGATATTATAGGGCTGAAATATAATCGAAAATACAATAAAAAATAAGACTGATAATAAAAATAATGAATTTTTTATATTCATATTATTATATTTTTATACTTGTTATCATAATGGTAATTTACAAACGCCCCAGTAGAACCTTTGAGATATTTAAATACAACAATAAATATATGTATTTCAAAGAAATACCTATGGGTATAACTGGTGTAATTTACAATGGCATTCCGTATATATATGACAAAGATTCATTAACAGAGTGTGGTGGAAAGTATGATTCGGTGTTTGAAATAAAAGGAGTTAATAATAGGTTCATCTCGAAATGTTTTATTTCTGAAAACGTTGTAAGAAGCGTGTTTGAGGAAGCCCCATCCGCGTTAGGCGACGTTGATTTCAATTTCCCCACACTCGTTGACCATTAACAATTTTTTATCTGGTATGTAATGAAAGTTGGTATTTCTGATGAAATTAGTTGGCCTGTTGTACAGCAAATCGAGAAACCAAATTAAACTGTCCGCGTTGTTGACCACGAAATCTGCGACTGGAAAGAGTAAAATGTTGAGTTTTCGAACGCTTTTATGTGTTTTTAGGAATTCATTTAAATCGCTGACGCTATAGTCCCCGTTCATGTGACCTAAACGGCCACAGTTTTTTATTTCTATAATAGTCTGATATGACTTTTTTACGTCTCTGGAATCCCAAAAATGGATGCTGTATTCTGATAGCCGTTTAAATAAATCATCGTAATAAAATATTATATTCTTTGTATATTTTGGCATCCAAATATTGACTTTGAAGGGTAAACTAAACCGATCTATTTCGTTACACTTTATAGAATCTAAATAGCGTGTAAAAATATTGTTTGTATTTAAAATATATTTTTCTATTGTGGAAATGAAATTAAAGACTTTTTTTATCACCTCCGTTCTATCAATTGGTAATCCAACTTTATTTATCCTCTCATAGAACTCTACAGAATCTCTTTTTTTTCTTTTTTTGTCTTTATAAAATTTATCAAAGACTGGCAAAACGTAAGACAGCAGTAGTTCACCATTTGTTGAAAAATTTTCATCAACTCCGAGAACGTTTCGCCTATAACTGCATGTGGCGTTAAAGGAATTCAAATTTGTATATTCATAAAAAACCCTCGAGTTACAAACAAACGCGTAATCGTTTATTGAGGTATTCTCCAAAACATATTTAAAAAACGTCTCAATAAAAGTGTTATAACGTGGGTTGAATTCTTCTCTCTTATCATAATAGTTTTCAATCATCTCTAAAAATTGGCGAAAGAAGAGTTCAACAAAATCTTTAAACTTTGGATTTATTCTTCTAGCCACCCCCACTATTTTTAAACACCCACTTTTAAGCTTCATTATGTAGTTTTTCTTCTCTGCTAAAAACATTGTCGTTTTTGCTTCATAATCTAGGGTTAAAGAGATAGTCTCTAAACCCAAACCCTCTCTTATGTACTTATTCAAGACGTTAGCCACATCGATATCAAAATTCTCTTGTAAAATAAAAAGAGAATCTGTATCTCCGTAAACAACAGTCATCTTTAGTTGTTTTTCTATATAGGATTTGATTAATGAGTGAATCTTTCTTCCGTATGACGTTACAAGTGCCGCACAGGGGAGGTCACGCATCCGTCCCTTTGACGCCAATAACCCATAAATGGAGTTGGCTATGAGTTTGTATGCCTTGTTTAGATAGACATTTTTTGTTTTTTTCCTCTGCTCAATTAAATATTCCACTATAACAGACAGCGGAGCTTTTAAAAACTGTCTTTTGATTGTATAAAATCTGTCCATTTTATTAGTTCGTCTCAGGAATTCTTTAGCAAGGGGAGAATTCTGATTTAGATTATCGATGACGTAATTGGAACTTATATTAAATTCCCTAATAATACTGGGATACAAAGAAGTAAAATCGACTACCGAAATTGGTCTGTTAACATAGACGGTTCTTTGAGCTTTCAATACCGTTGCACCGCGATACTGTTTGTTAACTATGGACTCAAACATATCTCCGGAAAATGTACGATCCTCTACAAGTTTAAATGGTACACACATGCCCTGTGCGGGGTACATTATCGACGTGAACTTACTTATAATCTTGGACGTCGCTTTGCTCATGTAGTCAACCGTATCACAAAAACATATACTTACCAAAGGTAGTAAGTGGTGAATTATTTCCTTTTTCGCATATATTTCTACTGTCAGTTCAGAATCGCGTGCAACGTAATCGCACATTTGTTGAAGAAATTCTAAATCTTGCCCACTCTCTGCATAGTATTGGTTTAGTTTCATGAAAGACATGTCTAATTTATTTTTGCCCAGTTCTACTTTGGCTATGTTTTTTAATGAAAATGAATTGTATTCGTTGGAGTGCATGCGTTTGAGATAAGCCATTACGTCGATGATTTGAAAACGCTCACAACATACCAAGGGACTTTTAATTCCTATTAACATTTTGTTTATTTCTTCTACTGAATAATAGTTTCTCGCCAATCCTAAAATTATCATTCTATTTAAAATAACAGGAAAATCAAATTCCAATATATTGTATCCGATTAAAAACGACGCTTTTAATTCAATTCTAAGAAAGTCACATAGTGCTGCTACAAGTTTCTTTTCTTCTACAAAACACTTATAAATTCTCTTATCGTCTGTAGAGTCTATTTTTATGTTCGGATTGGGCAGTAATAAATAAATTATTTCCAACTCTTTATCAAATCTCTTACCGCTGACGGTACCTATAACGAAAGAAACCGAAACAATCTTTTCATCGGGAGCTGCCCCATTGGGTATAACATCATACTCTCTACCTTTCACCACCTCTATGTCGAACGAACACACCCTTTGATTTGGGACTGTCTCGAAACCATATAATTCTTTTAATGTATTTTTAAAAACTCCATAGTAAAGAAAATCTTTGTTTTTACGTTTTTCAAATTCAAAGTATCTCTGCAGAGAAGAGGGGGTGAAGTTGATATCGAAAATATGAAAGAGCGACTTGTTGAAGGTTAAAAACTTTTCAAGACCTGGTAGGATGTGAACACTATTAACGTGAACAAACGCTGACAAACCCCTAAGACTATCTATGTAAACCACATCTTCCACGGTTATTTGAGACTGAGTTCTCAGATTCGCCAAACCGTCATTGTATGTGATTTTATATATATGTTTACCAAAGAAATCGTGAGCTTTTTTTTCAAAATCGTCCTTCTTCTTTTTATGAATTAATAATTGCAAATAATAACAATTATCACTATTTAAATTTAATTTTCCACATATAAAATTACAATTGAAGTCAAATCCAACGTAATCACCCTCGGTGCTCGTCCACTTTGTAATAAAATGATCTCCCTCTTCGAACATTAGTCCGGACTGAGGCGAACCTATAAAAAACCTATATATAATAAAAAATGTTTGAAATATTTGTATTATTTATTATTGTTACAATTGTAATGTTAAAGCCAGATTCAATTCAAATCTCATTTCCAAAGTATGATTACAAAAAGTTTTGTGACAAATTCACAGGATCGTGGGACGGGGAAGATTGCACTTGTAAACATCCAGATTTCATAACAAACAACCACTATAACGGAAATTGCGATAGGGTTGTCGATATTAAATGTATAAAAATATTCAACTCGGGGGGAAAGTTATTGAACTTCAATATCCAAGATCCTTACACTGAGGGTTTCTGTGACTGTGGCAAATACTATTCTTATGATGTTTCGAGTCGTAAATGTGTTTTGAGAAAGTTAAATATGAGGTTGAGCATCCCGGAAAGGTGCGAAGATGGATATTATTTTGATGATAAATATAAAACCTGCTTGAAAAAACTCTGTTCCTGGGACATTTTAAACCCTCTGGAAAAAATTGACCAACACGCTATATCACCCACCACATGCAAGTGCGATTTTGAAAACGGTTATGCCCCCATTGCTTTAGTTAACGGCACAATCGGCTGTACAAAAGTGCTCAGAGGAAGGGCGTGGTCTACAAATCACATAATTCTATTAGAGAAGTCTGGAAATGGCCGGAAGATATCGCATTTGTACCCACTGTCAGCACTCGGTCCCAGATTTGCAAAACGCATAAGCGATATTAACGGTGACAGTGGAGCTTTTATGCTGGCCATAGAGCAAAGTCACGGAGACTGGCTGAAAGATTTATTTTCTAGGGGGGTTAAGATCGACTCCTCTGGTGACGACTATGACAAAGCCTTGGGGTTTTATGAATCGATGACTAATATATTAACTGTTAAAATTAAAAATGAATGAAAGTTTTAAACTGATTTCTCTGTTATTTATTTTCTTATCAATATTTATTCTGTTTAAAATATCAATTGAAACTGTTTATAGATATTTTGTCAATGAAAAGTTGAACGAAATACTTGGAATATCCAATAACGTAAATACAAAAGAAATTAAATTCAAATCAATTTACGATTTTGACAATACGTTGACGATTGACAGTTTCAAATTAATTAAACCAAAGAAAGTACTTTTGGAGGTAAGGGGGTGGAATGCCGACGGATTTAAAATATATTTAGATAATAAATTAATAATCAGTAGAAAGTGTTTGAATGGATTTTACTATACAAAAAATGGTTGTTCCAAAACAAACGCATGTCAAGACAGGCGGGATGGTGAAATAGTAGCAGATAGTCGGAATAAAAATATGTTATACAAATGCAATGGTCACAACGGAGTAAGAGACATAATCTCGGCATATGGTGTGAAACTATTGAAACCATTGAAACCATTGAAACCAAAGGAGGGTGTGACGAATAAACTCGGGGGAAATTGTGATTCACATAAAGCCGTCCCAGTGAACGTACCAGACATGTGGACTTCCTCTGACATGTATAAGCAGTGCGTAGACGCATTTTGGAATTTCAAATTCTGTCCCAAGGTTGAGAACACCAATTACTCGAAAATTTTGGAGGAAATCAGAGATGTTTTAGATGATGGAATCTTGTATCGTCCACCAAATTTAGATGTATCGGTGTTTGATGAGAACGTCCAGAATTGTGTTCCCTTTGATTATGCACGACATTATAAAAACGGTAAAATACCTCTACTGTATAATGACATTTTCATGTTAGATCACAGTAATGTTCTACCCACGGTGGTATACAATTCAATTACAAAGAAAAAAGAATCGATACCCAACCTTCACGAAAATGACAATTATAATGACCGAGACAAAGAGGAATGTCTTTCACAATACCAAGAATATACGAACGGTGAATTTTTGGGACTGTTAACAGTAGCGTATTCCAATGTAATTCTTTCGTGTAGATGCGGCAAACCCGTAAATAAACTCGTTGTTGATCAAAATGAAAATCCTAGTTTTTGGGGGCGTGGTTTTTTTGGAGAAAACTCCTACACCGATAAAAAACACAACATTCATATCTGCGAGGGTCATCTCCATAAGTTTATACCCACGTGTGTGGAAAACATCGAGTGTGTTAATGCAGACGGGTTAATTCCTCTGAAATCACCCGGTGTTGGTATAACGAATGATTTTGATTTAAGTTTCTGTTCAAAAACGGGACGTTTACAATACATCCTCCAAAATAATATAAAAATAGATAAATTCTGTAAAAATTTAAAAAAATATCGAGTTCACCCATACTACAATATTCCAATAGATTGTAAAAAGAAGAAAATTCTAAAAGATTTATCTTATAGAGATTTATCTTTAAACACTTTTAAAATTAAAAACGATTCAATATTTAAAAACGATATTAATGCGCTGAATTTGCATTTTTTGGGGGGGGTTCTACCGTAAGGGTATATAAAACCACTTTCCTTGTGTTGGGAAAAAATTTATCACGGCGCGGCTTCACGATACTCACAACCCGTTGATCTTTGTCGAGCAAACACTCGTATATGGTGTTGGTAGTTAAATTATCGCTTGGTGTGCATATCTTGTAACAAATGCCGTTTCTATCGGCCATTTCGCTCGATGTAAATTTCAAGTCGACGGTAGACTGGTATTTTGTTTTGTAAAGTCTTTCACCGTGTATAAAGATACTTCCGTCGGTTTTTATATTAGATTTGATATATTCCGCATCAAAACTTTGAAATAGAATTGTACTATTATTGGGTGAATGAGTTTTGCGAATATTTTCTGCTAGGCGTTCTATAAACTCCATTCTCACACTAGCGCCAAAGTGTTTCGAGTGAGCGAGGTCTATAAAAATTAAAACATTCCCCACCAGTTCCGCCACGAATGTTATGTTTTTTAAGTAAAAACTATATTCCCGTCCCCATTGTTTGTAAAGGGGAGGTTTTAAAGTAAAGCTTGTAGTATTGCTTGTAAAGATTTCATAGTTGGAATAAAAGTTCACTAAACCCCTTTCCCCGTCAACCTTTGGGTATTCATTAGTGGGTGTAATAAATGGATTTTGGGATACATTTTCAATGGAACAAGTAAGGTACTGTTCATCTATATGCAAACCGTAAGTAAGAGCGGTTTGTAAATACAAATTCCTCGAGCTCTCGTCCGCACTCAACGGGTTTTCAAGCTCTATTACACATTTGTTTTGGAGACTGTATATATTTACCTCGAGATTTTCTAAAGTGTACAGAATAAAACCCCCCTCTTTTAAATAGATGTTTTTTTTTACCAAAAGACCGTTTTTAATAATATCATATAACAGCGAGCTTGGCATAATTTCTTCTTGCGACTCGTAGCAAATTTCCAACGTAGTCCAATTTAAAAATATCGGTTTAGTTTTCAGGAGAGTTTTTTTCTCTATGCGAGGATTTTTACAGTTCGTGTATGCTCTGAGATTGTTCCAGTAAATTATAAAATTGGTCTCTATTGGTTTTAGAGATTTTTTTATCACCTCTACCGCGAGAGGACTCTTTCTCCGGATTTCGCACTCAAACTCCATAGTGTTTTAAAAGTCTTCTTTGGCGGTGGGATAAGATATACATAATATAAAACTCTTTAATGTTAATAATATCAGAGTATTGAAAATAATAAATGTAACAATAATGTGCATAGTATTGTGTTTTTATTCTCCTGCTTCTATACGTTGTAAATTTTTTATCACACATCCAACAATTAAAAACTTTGAACGAAGTGTCTGAACTCCTCCTGTCTACTAACCATAAGTTGATTTCCCTAAAACAGTTTTTAGTATTAACTAACGCCGGTATGATCAGTTTGTCCCTATGCTCAAGTATAAAATCTCTTTTCATCGGCATACGCGCCGAGATATATAGCCAATGCTGATATGTCAAAAACCGCATACATTCATTGCTCATATTTTTAAAGTTGTGTTTGATAAAATATAGTTCGTGAAACAGTCTTTTCTTGTTAAATTGTTTTTCAGTTTTTTTCACATGTTTAATAAAAAAACGAAAGGGGGTTGACCAGTAAAGTGCTCTAAAATAGTTTACTTTGTCTTTTAAACTTAAATAACTTGGAATGATTTGTTCCAACACCAACAAGTCCAATTGTATAAATTTCATTTATAATAAAAGATGAGGTTATTCTGTTTAAAGTGTAAAAAATATACAAAATCGGAAAATATAAAAAAGGTTTTGATATATATTAGGGGGAATAAGAGGTTGCAGTTAAAAGCTCGCTGTTTTGTTTGTAATGTCAGGAAGTGTAAATTCTTACCAAATGTACAGCTCCGGTGATAATAATTACAACAGTTGTGGTGATATAAGCACGAGTGGAATTGACTATGACGATGATGAGTATATAAGCCTTAGTGATAATGATATTTATGAAAATCTTGAAAATACTCAGTATCACAAGGAGTATATTTTGAAGCATGTAAAATTTGCATTTAAGAAATTTGGAGATATAGAAAGTTTGTTTTTAAAATATTTCATTATTATTTGGTATTTGTTAGATATCATTTCTCTACCACCCCAGAGTATAATGGAACATGTAATACCAAACGAGAATGAAGAAGAATTGTGTGAGCCTTGGAAGTTCTTCTCTATTATGATAAAACATTACAAGAGATATTGTTGTTCTGAATACAAGTTATACAATATAAAGTCAACTTTGACTGAGACTCTTGAATTGCAAGATAAACTGTCTAAATACTTGAGATTACCGCTAGATAATTCTTTTATACCAAGAATAAAAGAAATTCTGTGGCATTATAGACACCATAAAACCGTCTGTAATATCGAATCAATTTATAAAATTTTAGCAAACATAATAGATTTGGAATAATCACAGACTGGGCGTCAAAAAGTATTTAAATAGTGGTCTTGGAATGATGTTCTCAACGGTTTTATAATAATTATGATCTTCATGATTCATATAAGAGTTATTGAATGTAACGCTACAGTATAGATGCAACATGGCGTGTAAAACGGCATATACCATATGGGTTACAAAAAATTCTACCTCCACAGATTTATTTTGAGAGGTGGTTATGTAATCGTTGTTGTACAAAATCTCTGATCTGTATCTATTGTCTATTAAATTCAATAACTCTTTAGAATTGTAAAAAAAAACTACAGCATTTTTAATAATAACGGGAATGATAAATTCGTTTGTGTATTTTTTTCTTTTAGATTCAAAGAGCAATTTTATTTTAAGGTCACTTTCATAAGTAACATTGAGAAACGACACTTGGCCCATCTTTTCTATTTTAGGTATCAAAAACAGGTGTTCGCTGATTAAAGAATAAACCTGTTTCAAGTCTATTGTGTAATTGTTATTATTATACTCTTCAGAGTTTTTAAGCTTATTCATTATGGCAGATATTCCTTCGGTCCACTTTTTTATAATATTAACGTCGGTCTTTTCCTCCAAATCAATAAAAGATTTTACGTGTCTGCTCGGTTCTGACACTAAAAAGATTAAAAACGATTTAATCTCGGTAAGAGTAACGTAGACATCTTTAATCATCTGTTCGTAGGGGGTTTTTTCAGATGTATCAGTTGTTGCTTCCTCTGTAATATCGGAATTGTTTCTTTCTTGTAATGGAGTTTTCTTTAAAAAGTTAAACCACAGTGTCGGGTTTGTTGTCTTTATTTCACTTTTATAAGAATCATATAGTCGTTTGACCTCATCTTTTGGTACATTCGAAGCCGCACAAAATCGCTGCCACTGATTGTACAAATTCTTACTATTCATGTTTTTTTTTATATATAAATAAAAAAGGATGGAAAATACAAATCCTATTAATGGTTTTGATACTCCTATTTATTGTATAAAATGTACAAATTTCACAGCAAACAAAGATCCGATGGTGGTTAAACGTGAAACACATCACTTGAAAGCTTTGTGCGTTAAATGCAATTCTAAGAAAAATAAATTTCTCAAAAGAAATCGCCAAATTACCGCTAAAGAAAAAGAGATCGAATCAAAACCGGACATTATTAACTCTGATACCCCTAAACAATCTGATGAGCTTTCGTAAAAAGGATTGCCACGCCGGAAGCGTGTGTATGTACACCTTGTTTGAAATGTAAACTATTGCAAAAGACGTCACGATATTTAATGTAGTCGGATTATTACTGTCTATCCAAAGGGATTCATAGGGGCGTTCAGAGTATTCTTTTGATGAGGGGTGTATCAAATTTATTAACTTGATTGTTTTTAACGATTTATTTTTTTCTCTTAGTAGAAATATACTTTCAAAATCAATATATCTATAAAATACAAAACCGTTTATGTTTAACTGATTTGCTCTAAGAATAATTTTACAAGTCTGCGCACAAAACTCATATTCTTTTTTCAAATCGTTGTACAGAAGAACTTCTTTGTTGTCCATTTACATATATTTTTTATATCTTGTTAAGTCGAATTTCCTTTACTCTTTCACAACTGCACATCCACCCGCAGTGTTATCTGTGTTTGATGAGTCGTGGAGTCTGGGAGTTTTGTCTCTGAAAGCTTTGATTGCTGAATTTATAACGTTTCTGTAATTCCTCTCGATGCATTCTTGATTCTGTTTGGTTGAAACTCTTTTAGTTTTTTTGTGGCTTTTCACGCAAAATATTTTATGTATGCTACAAGTCTGCGCACAGTTTCTTTTTTCATCTTTTGTTGTCCATTTACATATATTTTTTATATCTTGTTAAGTCGAATTTTATTTGGTTTACTTTTTCACAGCTGCACATCCACCTATTGTTCACCTTCTTGCAGTCAAGTATATCTGTGTAATTTTTGATTATGTGTCGCTTTATAGATGAGTCGTGGACGGTTATACTGGGGCATTGGTCTCTGAAAGCTTTGATTGCAATACTAATAGGTTGATAAATTTCAGTTTTGATAGAATCAATGAATTTATAATGGTTCTGTAATTCTTCTCGATGTATTCTTAATTGTTCTTGATTCTGTTTAGTTGAAACTCTTTTAGTTTTTTGGGGTGGCTTTTCACAAGAGTCACTCAATGCCAGGGAATGTTCTGAGGCGGTATCGCTGTCAAATTCCTGCATTGTAGTTTGCTGGTCTCTCGGTTCTAGGGAATGTTCACTGTCGTATCCCATCGTAGTATAATGAGTGGTGGTCATATTTTGCTTGTATTTATACAGTTTAGCCGAAATTATCTTTTGTAAAAAAATATTACTATAATTCTTGTTATAAAACAAATATACAATATCTATGTTATTTTTTTTACAAATACTAGCTTTAACTAGATCGCGGTTTATAACTCTTAAACATTGGAAATGGAAAGGACCCTGCAATTCAAAAGCCAATTTTAGTTTTGGAATGTATATATCTAGTTCAAAACGAAACCCCTCAATTCTTTGATTTATTTTTATTGGGTGGTAGTATTTTGGAAGAATTTTATAAATCTTTTTGTATATCGAACGTTCCCACTGAGAATTGAATTTTAATTTTCCTAAAACAACTCTTTTGGATTTTATTATCTTCAACATTTTTATTTCAGAATAAATTGCACATTTTAGCACATTTTATCAGGGTGTTTTAAATGTAGGCGCTTTGGATAAGTAGTACAGTGTGTTGCTTTGCAAGCCGGCTGCGTACGGATCACATTTCTTTAATATTAGAGGAAAAAAATCTATAGCAATTGTTGGATAGGTTATTTTAGACTGTAAAAAATCGTCTGCCTCATTTATATTGTTGAACGATTTATTTATCATACTGTATTCTAGAATATTATTTATATCACTAACGTCGACACTTTGTATAAACAACACAAGACGATGTTTCAATATCAATTCTCGTCTATTTAACCAAATTCTTTTTTCTAAAGTTGAGGAGCAAACGTCTTCTAAAAATATTTTTCTTGTTATTTTCGGCCAAGCACATTTTAAAATTTGTAATTGTTGGTTTAGTATGTCCTCATCCTTGATATTAGCATAGAATTCTAACGGACTTTTGTTGTAAATACATCTTACAACATTATGATTTGTATACCCGAGCAATTCCAAAATCAAGTTCATTTTTATTCAAACTATAAATAAAATAGATGGTTTACGTATATCTAGCTTTAATATTAATCATATGCCTTTCCACTTACTCGGTGTATTACGCAAAAACTGCAAGCCCCGAAAAAACCGAAAGGGCCGAAAAACCTCAAATAGAGGACAAAGATGATTTAAAACAAATTTTAGATAAACTGTCCCTTATTAAAGTGGACAATTTGGAAGATTTCAGGGGTTATATGAGGGGGCCTACCGAAAATATAAATACAATGTTGAGTTTACTTAAAACCCTTAAAGAACATTACGATAAACTGGATACACCATTAAATGAATTTTCGAAATTAAAATCAAACTTGGAAACAATTAGCAACTCAATTACACGGTTGGAAAATCAACAGTTGTCCACACTAATCACGAATATGCAAATAGAGTTGCAAGGATTAAAAATCATAAATAATGAAGATGTTTCAAATAAAATAACAGAATTAGGAAAGAGCATTGAATCATTAAAGTCTCTCATTTCTGCACTCAAATTGCCAGAATCTGAAATGGTAGTTTTAAGGGGTCAGATTACGGACTTTCAAAATTCTTTAGGTATACTTAAAGACATTAAAGAACGTTGCGATAAATTGGATACACCATTAAACGAGTTGTTGAAATTAAAAACGCTATTGGAAACAATTAGCAACTCAGTTACGCAGTTGGAAAATCAACAGTTGTCCACACTAATCACGAATATGCAAAAAGAATTGGAAGGATTAAAAATCATGAATAATGAAGATGTTTCAAATAAAATAACAGAATTAGGAACGAGTATTGAATCGTTAAAGTCGCTTATTTCTACCCTCAAATTGCCAGAATCTGAAATGGTAGTTTTGAAAGGTCAGATTACAGAATTTCAAAAGTCTTTAGGAAAGACTAGCGAAGATGTTAAAGAAGTTATAAAAATACTAACGAAAATAGAAAAATTAAACATTTCCGATGAAGTCTCCAAAATAGAAAACAATCTAAAGCCCCTTCCCGGAATTTTAAAAACCAGCGCCGAAATTAAAACGAGTGTTGATGATTTAAAACCCCTTATTGAATCTCTAAAATGCAGTCCAAATCTTCACGATATTGAAAGTAAAATAAATTCTCACTGGCAAGAACTATCAAAAACGCTAGGTAGAGTCGATAGTGTCGTTAAAAGTTTAAAGGAGGTTAAGGAGCTTATTGAAAAAATACCATTAAATCAAATAAACAAAATTTCTGATGTGGTAAAAACCTCTTCAACAATAAACACTAATTTGCAAGCCGTTAAAACAGACGTATTAGCGAATAAAGAACTTGTAAATCGAGTAAATCTTAGTCTAGCTGACATTAAAAGTAAAATTGAAACTCTTGATTTGACCCCTTTACAAGAAGTCAAAGATAATATTTCTCAACTACATGCTGCGTTTGAACGAGTCATTAAAACTTTAAAACCAGGAGCGCGTAATCTACTGCGAGACGGTGTTTTGATTTTCAAAGATGATCAAAACCAAGATTACTCTGTTCACATTAAAATCGCAGCTTATAGGATAGGGGAATTGGAAAGTGAAATTAGGAAATCCTTAACCAAAGACCAAGAAAAGTTTAAAATTCAATTGGTAAATGGTCTAGTAGAAGTGGAGTATTCGCAGGGGTTCCATATGGATAATCCCATTCGCGAATTACTAGGATTTCCTAGGGTTGATGGTCCGATATTTTTAAAACACTACAAAGCTACCAACCCTAGTAACATAGAACACATTATCTTAGAAACCCTGGTTCACAAACATAGCGTCGACGCAATTACTAGGAAGATGAAAAGTGCCGTACACGAGCAGATAAGTATTGTAAATAAAATACCCAAAGATTTAGAAACTATCATAAAAAAATTAGGGGAAAACAAGATTCCAAAACCTGTTGCTATAGCTGCGGATCATATAAGAAACAACTATTCTGATGTTGAAATGTTTTCGGTAATCGATATTATATTTAAGAGTCACGAGTTCAACAAGGAATTTAAAAAATATTTAAACATTCCCTGGAACGCTGATTATACATTTAAAGACATAATCAATTTATTGGACAAGAAAATTGACGTTCAAATTCAAAAAATTGTCGAGAAGCTCAGAATCGGAACCGTTGAGACTTTATTAGATAAGCAGACATATTTTGAACATTATCATCTATTAATAACAGCAGTAGACTCTCAATTTAATGCGCTTGAAAAGAAAATAGTCGCCACAATCACTGCGTTGCTAAATAGGGGCGGTGGAAAAACAATCTAATGCAATCTAATGCAATCTAATGCAATCTAAGTAAAAATATTTGTCCCAGATAGTGCAGGTAAATTAAACATATTTCGACTACGCGAATAAACTAACCTATCTTCCTCGTTATCAATCCGTAAAATCTTTCTTTGAACATCTTCGTACATAACCGATTTGAGGATTTCTTTTCTTTCTATGGTCGCGTTCCTAGTTATGGGAGAAATGTCACTTTTAGGAAATATTGCCAGTGCTAAGAGTATTAAAGTGTAATTAATCTCATTAGATTCGATTCTATTTAAAAGGTTTGAAATGTTAATCATAGAACAGAGGGGGCCCATTATACGTAGATAGTTATGAATGTCAGTGCAATATTCAATACAACATTCGGGGAAATCATCGTACCACGTCCGGAGCCAAGGGAGTTGTTGCGTTTGAGTTTTTCTATACTGACAAAATATTGGATTCGGTTCTCCGTCAAATTTGATAACCACGATATTTTTCGGCTTTAAAAGGTCAATAAAATCGCTCAATTGTTTGTACAAATTGATATCGCGCAGATCGTGTTCGTTATAAAAATTTACCTTTTCCGTCTTTAAAATGTGCACAGAATCTAATTTCTCTTGTGTTGGAACCTGTTGGTATTTTTTTATCATATTAATCGTGATGTTAGTCCTTCCAGTCGGAAAACCACACATTTTGGCGCTTACTCTTTTAATCTCCTCATTTATCATTCCATTAAAAACTTCCTCTCCATATAAGTCAACACCGACTAAATACAACTTATCTGTTAATTTAACACTCCCACCGTGCATTGTCCAATAAAAATACTCTAATGTTATAAGATACCTCCACAAGCTTTGATATATATTCTTCTTTAGATTTGAATCTTGTATTTAAAATGTCTTGTTCTAGTTCCTTTGGTATTTTTAAAACTGTTTCGTGATTCAAAGCCCACATTGGGCATTTCTTCATGTAATTCCTAACAACACAAGATTTTATTTTTTTAAAACCCCCAAAGTCTTTCATCGTATAAAAATCATCCACTATCACAAATTCTAAATTTAACCTTTTCATAGACACTATCAAGAGCTCAAACAACTCGTCGGGACTCCATCTATGACTCTTTGTCATGTCAATATCCGCTATGACGTTTGAATCGTGAAAATTTACAACCCTGTTGTATCGAAACAAGACAAACTTATTAGGAATTAGTGGTGGTAATATTTCCAACTTGTAGTTTAGAATGTGTAAAGTTTGTTTCTTAAATATTACTATTTTTTCCGCCATGTAAAAAAGGAATGATAGATACTAACATTCAATCCTGTTATATAAGGTGTTTAGTTGATCAGATAAATCCCGAATGGATTGAAAAATGTAATTTCGTAAGCTTGTACAGCAACAAGAGTAAAAACAATATCACAACGTTATATATCACGGACGATGGGAAAAAGATACTGTACATAACAAATAAAATCTACGTTTTAAATGACCAAGACGGTAAGCCCTGGAGTCAAAAGTATGAAAAGTACCTAAAACATCTGTTTCCAAAAGAATTAACCATTTCTATGTTTTCTTACAGCGGTTTATACTTTAATGAGTTTAAACACGGGGATAGTCTACTGACTCTATCTGAATACATGAGAGTTGAAACTTACAATCCTAAAATAATTTGCGGGTTCTTAGATGGTTTGAAAAATTTGTTAAAATATCATTTAAGTATATTTTGTTTTTCAGAAAACCTACTATTGGTAGATAGAAATAATGAAGAAATATTGTTGCCATCTTATAATTATATAGTTTCTCTCGCCCATCCTATTCCCGAAGAATTGTTTACGGTTTTCAAAAACAAATTACACCCCAGCGTTTCAAAACATATGAAAACTTTAAAACTAAAAAATAATGTTGCCAACACCGGCTTGTACAATCCCTCAAAAATGAAACAAATCTGTACTCGAGTAATAGAGAGAAGCGCAGCGAATGACCGAGTTTACCTTCTAAGCTCTATTATATATTATTTTTCAACAATTGGAACTCTGTGGAAATTACAAAAACACTGGACACTGGGTGCAAAGAAAAATCAAAAGTGTGTTGGTCTATGTTTACATTCTAAAAATCATACAAATGTTAACTTAAAAACAATGATTCACAATTACGTTTGTGTAGATCCTGTGAATTTACCAATTAATTTAAAAAAAACTAAATTTCTTTATACTGAATTTATAAAACATGTAAATGATTTGCAGTGCTACCTTGGGAATCTAAATTAGCTGTGAAGTAATCAGTGGCAGTATTGTTTTTAATATATAGTTTACTAATTCAGAAAAGGAGTGGTCGGTTTTCATAAAATAAAACAAAACCTCATCCGTGAGGTTGTTTATTTTAAAACAGGGGTTTTTCTCTTGTAAATTCAACATATATTTTTTATAGGGATCAACAAAATTAAAAATCACCGCCACGTCATTTTTCATTTCTTTATAAAGATTCTGACGCAACTCGGTGGTAACGTTTCGAATACCGATGTTTTCTATATTAAAATTAGCCAAATTTTTTGTCCCAGTTATATTTTTAATTGGTTTTGCAATGCGTAAGCTCGAAAGGCTTAATCCAAATATTATAATGTAAATATAAAGTTCTGGTTTTTTATAAAAGTTGAATACTTTTCTCATGTAAGCTAAAACTACGTCAAACTCGTGATCCTTGAAGATATTAAATTGAAAAAACAGATATTGTAAAATATCCAAACAGTCTTCGCGACTACAAACGTTCTGGGCATTTTTTACTTTCATTTGAAACCTGTACCATCCATAATTGTCGTCTCTATTAAATTTAGCCCTGTTGAACAACGTTTTCGCTTTATTATTTAGATCTCTGGATATTTCTTGGGGTATTGAAGTCGGCATAGTAGACGTGACTGCCAAGGCACACATAAAGGGCAGTAGAGCAGAGTAGTTGTTTGTAGAAGAATTTGTATCTTGTAGAAATTGAATAAATATTATATTACTGGCTATGACATATTCAATGTTTTTATCAGCCGCTTCCCAAACGCAGATATATCTCATTAAGTTGTTGGCTAACATAAACACGTCACGAGGATGAATTTTATACAGGGTTTCAAGAGTAGGAATGATTATCGCGTATTTTTCTATGACCTCGTTAAACCAAAATATTTTCTTAATGTTACTGTTGAAATCAAATAAATTCACAGAGTCTGTAAAACATTTTCTATTTTCTTCTGATATATCATTTACATTTAAGTTTTTAAAAATCTGCTCTATTTGTAATTGATTAAAGGGTTTAAATTCCACATTTGTTCCATTTATTTTTCCAATTATAAGCTTTACCCAAGCATAGAGCTGTTTTAACGACGTCAAACTAGACTTTACATTTGTGTGGACAAACATGTCCAGATTTTCTGGCATCAAAAGCACAGTTGGTACCACTTGTTTATCTTGGGACATCAAAGCTATCCTTATAATATCCTCTTTGTCGACTCTATACAACAGCTGGCTATAATCAATAAAGAATACCATTTCATCAGTTTCAATGTTTTTAAATATGTATGAGGTGTCGTTCTCTGTAATATTTACGGGAACGCCATTATACTTATAAATGTGTTGGTCAAACTTTAAACCGTGTAAAGTGTTCATTACGAATGAGGAGCCGGCTTACTCTCCTTCTTTATTTATATAAAAAATATGTTGCGCTATAAACCGCAATCTACAAAAACCCCTGATCTGAAAACGATTTTAAAAAGAAAGTTGATTTACAAATTATTGGTTAAATTCCTTTTATACATAAGTTGTATCACGATATCGTGCTACTGCTTGCTGGATTATTCAGAATCTAATTTTCACACTGTAAAATACTTATTGCTGTATTCGTCTATCATGTCTCAACTGTCCTGTCTCGCTATTATGCATTTGTCTTAAATACTTGCTAATATCTTTGGGGTTTATATTTTTAAATAAAGTTCTCCATTGATCATATATCGGCAGCAGCATTATATCTGGTAAATCATATCCAAAACTATAATATCTAATGGTTTGTGTAACAGACTCCATTTTGAGGCGCGTTATTCGACACAAAACCCGGAGTGATAAGCCCGTAATGACGACCGACTTTGATGGTTTGATGTTTAACGTTGACCAGAGTCTAAGTAAGTTTGCAATGGATACTTTAAAACTGTGTTTTTTTCCAAAGTCGTATATCTGAGAAATTTGATTTTTTGTGCCAGAAACTATGGGGCATTCGTAATCGTTCCCACAAAAAAATACGAAATAAAATAATAACCTCTTGTAGCATAATGAATTGCTATTTAACCAATTATTCAATGAAGAAGACGTAAGGCACTGTAAACCCACGTTAGGTAATCTAATTACTATAAGGATATTTTTATATCTCAGCGAATTAAGAGAGATGAAAATGTCTGTATCGGCGGTTATTATAACTTCAATAACTTCAGTCGAATTTATTGAGTTCAAAACCGCTTTTACAATTTTAATATCCGCTTCACCGGGTTGGTCCGTAGAAAACAATTGGATATTTTCACATTCCTGACCAATTTTACATACAATATTATTGGCAATATATGAAATTATGGAACTTCTTCTATTACGATCTGTAATTAAACTCAGACCAAAGAGTTTTTTTCCAGCAGTTAATGCCCGTTGAATTCTTTCATCTCGTTTCTTTTGTAGGCTTAATTTTTGATCTGGAGATTTTCCATCGAAAAACAAATAAATGGATGTGGGATTTAGTGATAGTTCTTTGACAATTTTAATATAATATACTAAATTCTCCACCATTAAATTTAACAAAGTATCAGTGTTTTCGACTATAACCCCGGTGGGTATGGCGTAGGATATTTGATACAACAAACCCGTACAATCAAAATAAATTCTGCTGCACTTGTTGTTTTCTCTAGGATGACTCTGTAACGGATATATTACTTGGTCTCCAAAAATATATCTATGCAAAAACGTGAAACCCATTTAAGAAAAAATGAGAAAAAAATGACAGCGAAATCAAGCACAAACTTCCTCGGAATGGATTTTAGCACTCCTCTGAAGAGCAGTTCGCCGTTTACTAACATAATACTGTTACTCCTGTGGTTTATATTTTCGTATATCGCCACAGTAATTGTAAAATTTATGGATGGAGAATTTTAAAATATTAAATAAAAATGTTTATCAGCGATGAGGACATTGATAATTTACTATTTGTTGATGAGATTAATGAGTTTTTACACTACATATCGAATAAAGATATTGATAAAAAAATTATTGTAAATATTATACTTGTTGTATTCGTAAATACAAATATAATATGCCCGGACTGGATAAAAGAAATAATTTCAGTAATAGAGAATGACAATTTCAATACTAATATGCTGGCACCGACATTGAAATACGCTGACGGAATAGAACTGATTTTCAATGACCTTGTTGAAAAGATTTACGATTTAAATGACAACAGAGAAATAAACGTCAACGAATATTGCGTTACTTATGACACGTTCAACGAATATTTAGATGCCTTGTACGTGTGGTTCAAAGAAAACTTTGAAATTAATTAGATTCAATGTCAACGGAAAAATTAACATCAACTCCGACTAGTGACAACATGTCCAGAACCCTTGCAGCCGAGGTTGAATATGGAATGTTTACCCTTTCGCCCCTATTATTTTCTAGGGTTATGTTTGTTGAATCACTCAAATCGTACATTTCCTCGATGAAACTGTTCAGCCCAAGTGCGATCAAAACCTCTCGTTCGCTCTCAGATAGCCCGAATGCGTGATTATTTCTATTGCTATATTTTTGATAACTTACTTCCGGTTGTCCAGTTAAAGCCGACGTGGGTGTCGAATCTGCTTCTGCACTATGTATTAATCCGTAAGGGTTCTGTTTCCCCATTATAACCACAAAACCCTCATACAAAATTGCTTTAACGGGGCTAATTTCAAAACCTTATTCACATCAACTAATGTTTGCTTCAACATTTCCGTAAAAATATAACCTCCATGGAAAATTCTGCGATTCCCGATACAACATTCCAACAAGTGCTTGATGTCATTAAAATCGTTCAGAATTGGAAACTCTTCAGCGGTAATTGTTATGTTTGGCCTTTTTTTGAACAGCGTTATACCTCTTTTTTTCCTGAGACAAACTACTTTATCGTAGTTTGTCCATGCCAGCAGTCCCAACGTATAACACTTACCTTTAATAACAAACGTTGTTGGCTTCATCTCGTCACCGTAGCCACAGAGTAAACATTTCAACGAATCCTTCCAGTAAATATCACTCCATAATTTAAAACCGATTTGATTGTAGTTTGAAAGTAAAAAAAACATTTTACTTCCCACTAAAATGGGGCAGTTAAACAGTTGGTGACCGAAATAGTATGTATACACACCCACCGTTTCGCGCTTATTAATGGCACATTCTACGCTTTTAGTCGTAGGATAGAATACGAGACTTGGAAATTTATTAAAAATACAGTCAAATTGTTCACTTTCTACTCGTAAAATTCTTGTCAAAGACTCGCGAACATTCCATTCAAAATTTGAAACAGTTTCATTACCGGAACAATTGCAGGGTTCTTCTATTAGCCTCCATTTGAATTTTTTTAATCCTGTAACATCCACCATGTTTATACCGTTCACGGTTAACAACTGGTATTTATCACGATGAAAATAGTTTTTAATGGTTTTTAATAGTTTTTAATAGTTTTTAATAGTTTTAAATAAACATTTAAAAATCCACGGTTAAGAATAAGCTGTTTGAAGAATAACCATTATTTCGATATGAAACACGGTACTATCAACACTTGTTTCCTATCTAAATCCGGACAATCAAACGAAAATGTGTATGGATTGGCCCCAATCTGTGTGACCAAAGATTGTCTTGAATCTTATGCAAAATGTAAAAAAATTAAACTCTCCAATTATAAAAAAATCCCAAAGTCTTTGGCGTTTAGGCTAAGCAAAATTTGTCCAAACTGTTACTTTTTACAGTGTACGTGTAACATATCTAGCAATTTTTGCAACAATTGTAAAACGCGTTATATAGTACAAAGAGAACAGTTTATTGCTATTTTAAAAAAAATTATAAAAAATGAAATTTTATCTCGCTGTAAGATATGTAAAAATAAAATGGAACGTATTTTATTGAATTATAAGCATTCGTACAAAAATAAGTTAAAATTATTTGAAAAAAATACAGAGAATCCGATTGAAAATTTTAAATTTCGAATTCAAGTGGGAAATTGTACATACCCTCCAGCTTTTCTTTGGAACACAAATAGCACTCTATGTGATTTAATAATCAAACTCCTAAGGAACAATAAGACTTACGACCCAACACAAAAGTCACAAGTAAACATAAAACCAGACCCCCTAACATTCATTGGACAGGGTAAGAATAATTGTTTTAGGAAAGTTCTTTTAAGTAAAAAATCCTACTACTCGGCACGTAGTGTCGTCACACCCGCCCCAAACTGTAAAACCAACGAAATCATCCTAAACAGAAAAATCTGGGCTTGTATGAACTATCCAAAATATGTTTTGGCTATAAGGTATCCAGTTTTAGATACCAGGGCGTTTACTTTCCATAGAGTTAAAAGTACGTGGAATGCACCAGTAGTAGGCCTACCCACCTCGATCACGGAAAAAAACAATTTGGATTTTGACGGGGACACTTTGAGTTTTTATGCCCTCAATAGTTGTATGTCTATTTCGGAATGCTATTTTTTATTAAATCCCGAATTCTCTTTCGTGGCGATGGGGGAAATCAGGCCCAATCTGACTCACGAACAATTGGAAACTATGTTTACGTTTTTTAAAATAAAGAAGCAAAACCTCTATAATTGGCTTTATGCAAAATATTTATTGTATGATTCTCATACAGCACTAAATATTTTTGAAAAGCTAAGAAGTGTCTTGATGAAACTTAATTGTATCGTAAAACCGACAGTTTCTTATCATGAATTTTACAACATTTTAAAACTGTTTTTGCTACACAGCTATGACGAGGAGGATTTTTGTAACATTTGGGAGACTAATGACATTACAAAAAACACTTTGTTCAACCGATACATGACTTCAAATAGTAACCGTTTTAAAAAGCAACATCTTCACTTGATGATTAAGTGTTTGAGGGGTTTAAATAAAATTGAATATTTGAAAGAATCTTTCAATAGTCGGTCCATTCTGTCAAAGTCGGGAGTGGAAATGATGGGTTATTCCACGCACAAACTCAGTTACGTCTTGCCCGAACTGTATTATGATAATGATGGTATTGTATACTACGGCATTGATCAAATAGCTTATCAGAATTTTAGAAGATTATATACTCCCGTCTACCCATTGAATATTCTAAGACAATATGCCATCTACAACCTAATCCGGCTTCGTTTTTGATTGATCTAATACTCTTTGTAATATTTTAAGAAATTCGTTGTAGTCTAGACCCGATTTTAATGGTTGCTCTAAATGCTCCGGTAATTTACACCTAGGATCTAATTCCTCAGTTTGAATGTTTAATTTATTTTTATTAATTATATTTGTTAGAAAGTTTTCTATTGAAGTACCGATGTCAATGGCTGGAGGTGGCCGTGGACAAATCGGCCAATTCAACCCCAATAAATATTCAACCGTAGTAAGAAGGATAGAGTCGTTTAACTGACTACTCTTTTTAGTTGTCGTGATAAACTCAACCGGATAAACGCTCTCAGACGGATCTTCAGTCATTTTTATTAAATAATTTTAAATAATTCCAAATAGTTTAATTCCAATTATATCAATTCGAACGCTTCCTCATATAACATCTTAAAGCGGTCTATGGATATACCTACAATAACCTGTTCATATATCTTCTTAGATTTGTTGAGGCACGTGCCTACAGAATACCGGTGTTTCAATAAATTTAATATAGTTTCTATATCTTCATTGAAAAAACTCATTTGAAATTTAGAACATTTATTTGAAACCCTTATTGCATTAATTTCCGCAATCAGATCATTTATCCTTATGAATAGATTTGGAGATTCTATTATATTAAAAGCATTTAAGATACCACTCGTCAAATCATTTTTCCAGATCAACTCGTGAGAGTACCACTTCACCGATTTTGGGGGGTAAACTATATCATATTTATCGTTGTAGAAAATATTTGTTTCTAAATAGTATTTTTCCAACCAAAATATTGTTGCTAAAATATCGCTTGCTATAATTTTAAAAGTATTTTGGTTACAGTAGTAGTCAGAATTATCTGGAAAAAAGTTTAAAAACGGAATCATCAAAATTCTTTTCATCGTGGCGAAATCCGCGTTCAACCTCAAGGAATTACAACTGCCCGTAAACAGCCACTTCATTTGAATATCGGTTCCGCAATTGTACAAAGTCCTCAGGTACATGTGGGCTCCGGAAACAATCTGTTTTAGAGTAGTGGGGTTTATCTTTTGTAAATCGTCTGCGTATACTATCTTTGCGTCTTTTGCGTTATATAAATCGGGAGCGAGAGTTGATATTTTTCCACGAATCGTATCAGTGCCAATGAAACTCATGGCTTTACCAAATAACGCGTACATAACACAACTCAAAGAGCTTTTTCCGTTCTGGCCTTGGCCATAGAATATGAATGCTCTCTTGATGCTCAATCCTAATAGGACAAATCGCAGCGTCCACAGCATGAAAAATACCAGCTCTACATCTTTTGAAAACAATGTAAGAAAATAGCGCAAACAATTATACACCGGACATTCCCCCTCGCTGTTGCACTTCTCTAAATCATTGATACAAAGCTCGGGACCATTTTCTTTTGAATAATTGTAGCGGAAGTAATCAATAACTCCGTCGGGACAAAGTGAACTTTCGCACTTTGCACCGATGTTTTCATTAAGAGTATCGAAAACTTTTTGATACGTGCAAGAACGGTTGCTGATGTGTTGAATCTTTTCCCTCATCCCCTTCCAACTGAGTCTGCACGGATATCCTCTAAATAGAGGTGTGTGTGAAAAAACAAGATACTCGTTACTGATTAACACGAAACCGTCCTTAAAAGATACAACATTTGTTGGAAACTCAATCGTGATTACTCTGCCCCAGAACTGGATTAAATAAGTGTAAATCTTGGGAAGGCTTTCTTCGGGTTTATTTTTTTTTCGCCTCTTTTTCAAACCACTTTCGGTTTCCAATTCTATATCATCACAACCGTATTTATGTAATATTTTCAAAGGTAAAAACACGTGCTCTAACCTGTTTAAGGACATACACCAAGAGTTCTTTTCGTAATAAAATATGGAACCGTCCTTCTGAGTTGCATATATGGGATACATCAACTTTACTAGTTCTAAAATAGATAAAGACTTTTTGTTGACAAGCGATAAAATGTTTGACGATATGAAGACGCTTTCATCAGTAGAGTCGTCAAAAATTAATTCCACTTTATTTGACTCTGTATACGATTGAACAAAGAGGCATTTTAAAAATAGCAACGGGTTTAGTTTACGAAATGACTTTTCAGAATCTTCACACAATTTTACAGTTTCCTTGACTAACTGCACAATCTTACTCGAAATGTTAGTGAAATAGTTCACAAGGTCTGTGTTTTGAATTTCACACAGTATTTCTTCTGCAAAGGATGTGTTGGATTCACAAATTCTATCATATAGTGCTATTAAGAACACGAATATATTAAATATAGCTCGAGACTTACCTCCGGTGTCGCCAGTTGTTAGGTCTGTATAAAAAACCAAGAGTTCCTCCCTTAAATAGGACAGACTGAAAGGAGAAAGCGACTTTTCAATTTGGGATTCGCCTAGTACTATTAAGCAATTATTTTTGTAAAACCGCGACACGGCAAAATCAGCATATGGAAGTGCGTTTTTGTTTATTGTTATCACACCCTCCAAGTCATCACCCAATAGCGCAAGTTGTGAATGTTTGTAGACTTTTACATTATTGCAATTACCAAAGTAACATCCTTGAAATTGTTTGAGTAAATCCAAAGGGAAATAAGCTTGTACGCTGTCTGGATCATAATTTTTTATCACCGAATAGTTTTTTACAAATGAATTATCAAATTCATTATTTATCAATAACTCCCTTCCAGACTCCCAAAATTCAATGTTTTCGGTTAAATTATAGGACCCAACTGGTAGATAAATGTCTTTATTTTGTTTTTTCGATAGGGGTAAATTCCAGTTGATGGGTTGGTCGATTACGTTGTTTTTAATAAAGTATGGGTATTTACCGATTAAAAGCTTCTTTAACACCTCAATAAACCAGATATTATCTCCTCTGTATAAGACTAAATCTTTAATTTCAAAATGGACACCGTTTGTTGCGCTCTCGAAAATATCTTTGTTGTCTAGGAAGTTTAGATTTTTTTTTACCATCAAAGTCAATTCAAACTCTTGGTCATTTATTAAATTGTTTAAAATACTTTTAACGGCTTTTGAAAAATCATCACAAAACTCCTTTACAATTGTCCTATCTATATTTTGAAGTTTCTTAAAATCTACATCAATCACAACGTGATGGAACTCCAAATGGTTTAAATTAACGCATATACAATAGTCAATATTCCTATTTAACAAAGATAAAATATAATCTATAACTTCATGATTATAATGCTTTAAAATACAAGCGTTACATTTAAAAATAAACGATTGAATTTTTAAAACAATATCAGATTTAGAGACGCATTTGTAATCTGCATCCGATTTTGTTAAAAATCCAGGCAAATTTCTTAGTTGGTAAAAGTTGTATATAAGTGCTATGAGATCATTCATAAGATAAAATGACTTTGAAAGAGTGCGTTACCGATATTTATAACCTCTCTCCTTTGTCATATAATAAAATTTACAAATTCGGGCTATTTGCAACTGAAATTCTACTTTTGGAAAATAAAATAGCAATCGGGTCTAATAAAAGGAGTTCCCTGACGTGGAGCATTCATAAGAATGGAAAGCGAACAATCAACCGGCGATATAATTAATCTATGGGCTGAAGAAGACCAGATTGGGGACTATATGGAACGGGAGGAACAGATAGACTTATTATCACAGCTAAAGTCCAAACACTTTGAGTCTTTACAAAAGACGTTATTTTTTAGATTGTCTGGATTAATAATTGCTCGCTTGGATGGAATAGTTAATGAGGAAGATTTTCAAAAAAATATTAAAGAATTTTTGTTAGAATATACACAAAATTATGATTTAATTGACAAATTAACTATTCAAATTTACCACATTATGAGAGAAATAAACAAAAACGTACCAGGAAGTGAAAATTACTATGGAAATGATGGTATCAAAGTCACATTTAAAGGAAGTGAGAACGCGAGACGAAAAGTTGTTTTCGTAGACCCGATAGATACCAATCAATTCTCAAACCTGCTTCAACTTTCAGATTTTAGTTTGATAAATAGAATTGAACTTGGTTTGTATGCTGTTATGTTAGAAATGGGATTTAACCAGTTTAATCAAAACGTCCGAACTGAAATTGAAACGATTCGTCAAAGGGCGCATGTGGATTTATTGCCAGCATACAGAAAAGGAGTTGACCTTGTGATTAACAATTCAATGTATATGACAAATCGTACGTATGGCGTTATGTACAATAGGTTTTATAACCGCGTCTTGAAGCGGTTTGTAGATAAAATTTAAAATAAAAATAATGGAGATTAGTGAAACCGACGTTTTACTTTACATAAAATCTTATCAATATTCAAAAGCTAAAAAACTCCTGTCATCTTTTTTAAAAACCCTTTTACAAACTCTTCAGTCTCAGCAGGGTGAAAATGTTTTAGTGTTGAAATCGAGCGAAGACTGTATAAGTTCGTTGATATTTAGTTTACTTTCAAAGAAATCTACAAAACTGCACAAGGCCCAGTATGACGAACATTTTGAAAACTATAGAGCTCAATATAAAGACATGCTCCGTTTTTTAAGTGCAAATATGTTTGAGTTTTTAAACTGTTATCAGTTAGTTTTTAACGATGACGCGGAGCTTGAAACCTTTTTAAAAAGTGGAAGTGATGTTTTGGATATATTGATAAGCTGTAAAATTGACAAAAAAATTATGTTATTACAAGATCTTAATAAAAGATTAACTGTTATCGGCGCACAAGATAATTTTTCACCATCGAATGTAATAAGTATATTTGAAGATATACTGTCTAAAACAAATTCTTTTACACTATCTAAACTAAAGGCCGGAATCGAGTATGTTGTAAATACTTTCGGCGGTAGGGAGTTTAAATGGAAAAGTTTAGAAGCTCCTTATAAGTTTGTTGAAAAAATGTCTGATAAACACACAACAACAGAAACGCCTCTAAAATTCAGTAAAGCCTTACAGACTGACGATTTAATCATCGATGACGGTAAAATATTGTTTGCCGAGACGGTTGTAGATATTTTAGGTCTAACAGATGTTGACTTCCAAACATTAACCTACAGTAAAATTAACTCTATTTTAAATGAATTTGTTCGTAGCAGATTAAAGAAAACGGTATCTTCAGAAAATATCTCAGAGGCAGATATCAAATGTATGTATTTGAAATATACAGACTTGTGTGAATTATTTTCAATTATATTAGACGAATTGAAAGTTTTAGAACCACGGGTTGCTGTTACAAAAATACAGACTATTAATCAGGTGATTGAAAAAATATTTCATCTATTCAATGTTGACGATGAATATGTGCTGTTTGGTATGTTGGAAGAGCAACATAAATTAGTTAAGACTCTAAATATAAATCAAACAAATTATAAACTCATACAAGAAATTATCAGCAACCTGTTATATCTTAACAACAACTCAACCCTGATTAAATTTGGTAAAGAATTTAAAGAATTACACAAAACATTTTTAGATTGTGATTTCAACAGTTTGTTTTCTTTAGAAAATATTGGGATTATGTTAAAACAGTTGAAATCTTTGACTGTGGATATGGAATCAATAAAGAATCAACTCTCTAATAAAATTATCGCCTATAACCGGTTACATGTGGATGTAAAACCATTTCTGGTTTTGGAAAATGAAATGGGTGTAGACCTTGCATATATCGTGGATTTCCTAGATAGTGTTTATAAACAAAAACCGCTCAACGTAGATGTAAAGAATTTCCTCAATAGTTGTCAAAGGCGAATAGTTTTATTTGAGGAGGTCAGAAAAGAAAGTGTTCAGTTGAAATCCGAAAACATACGTCTTTCTACTGAGGTCACCAATTTGGAAAAAGAATTGTCAGATTACCAAAAGTTAAAAACCGATAACATGTATTGCAATCAAAAACTATCAGAGCGCGAACAGATTATTCAAGATTTAAGGCTAGAAAATGAACAGAGCTCCGAGCAATTGGCTCTGTTGGAAAAGGAACACGAACAGTTCAAGAACGCTCTTGTCTTAGCTGAACAATACAACATAGAAAGAAACAGATACATCGAGGATTTGGAAAATCAAATACAAAACTTTGTCGTTCCCGTGTGATGAGACTCAAATCGGTTGAAACACTGAGAAAAATAATCCAAGGAACTGAAAAACCCGTTTTCACAGCATCGACAAAATTTAGATGTACTTGGCCCAAAGATTTTTTATACTTCATTATACTTCATGCACTATGCTGACTGTATATTTGAGAGGGGAAGATTCTCTGCGTTGGAGTATTAAACCCCGAAGTGTTTGATTCCTTTTTTTGTGACACGTTTTATAAAATATTACAAACATAAATAAAATATGAATTTCATAATATTTGTTGTTGTTTGTTTTTTTGTATTCCTTAGAATTATTTTGAAAAGAACAAAACATTTTAACCTTTCAAATTTACCAATGAAATCTATTGAAACAGATTGTAGGTTTCAACCCAAAAAATGTCCACAAGGTGTGATTAAATGTGACTGTAAAAACTATTGCAAAAGTAAAGATGCCAAAATTTTGAAAACAGATGAAAACTATTACTGCTACATTCCCCATTACTACTTTGGCTGTAAACAGGATTACGGGACTTATGATTTTGATGGAACTTGGAAATGTCTCCCGAAGTATCCCGGTGTTTTTACAACGTCCGGGGACCAGATAGTGGGCAAATATCCATATTCAAAAGCCAACAGTATTGCAAAAAACGTGGATTATAATGATCCTTCACAGTACAAAGTCGATTGTACTGGGTTATACGATGAGTATGGGAATAAACTTGTTAAAGCAACTCTGAATCGCGGGGTATCTTTTTGCGTAAAGGATTATTGTTTAAACAACACACCCAACAATCCGGCCAGCGGTTATAATTTCATCACGGGCCTATGTGAATGCACTAACGGTACTCGAAACTTGGACGGTGGTGACAAGACTACGCCTTGTGTTTTGAGCCATCGGAGCACTCATCAAAACGCCCCCTTTATAATAAATTGTTACAACAAGGATTCTTATTTAAAAGACGTGGTTTCAAATTATTTAATAGAATGTCCCGATGGGGAGGAGTATGTCGCATCGAAAGAACATGATGTCAAAATTGTTAAAATATATTCTTAAATAAAAATGATTTATTTTTGTAAAAAGTGTAATTTGTATTATAATTATAATTTTTTAAAAGACATCAAAATAAACAGAAAGTTATGTTTAATGTGTTTATTAGAAACTATGGATAAAATATATTGTGATAATGATATTTGCCTTGATATGGACACTCCTTTACTACGTAAACCGTTGATATGTGATTACGGGTTTTTTGATGTGATTTATTATGTATAATAAAACAAAATGGAATCATCTGTAAAAAACGACTTGATTGATACTTATTTTGCTGATGTGAGAAAGCGGTTTCCTAGACGTCGTTACGTGTTGAAGGGTATAAATGATCTAATTCAGGGGGACATTATGGATTTAAAAAAATACGAAGAATTCAACGATGGTTATATCTATATACTGACCGCAATTAACTGTTTTACAAAATTTGCATATATAGAGCCATTAAAAACAAAAACGGGTGACGAAGTAACAAGCGCCATGAGTAGAATATTACTACGAGTTTTTCCGATGGTTAGAAACCTACAAGTAGATCACGGTGGGGAGTTTTACAACGATAAGTTTAAAGCCCTGATGAAAAAATATAACATTAACATGTATTCTGTCTATACGGAAATCAAAGCATCATTTATTGAAAGGTTTCATAGAACATTTAGGAAAATGCTTGTAAAGGAGACTTACAAGAGAAACTCCCCCAAATGGATTGATTTTTTACAAGATGTCTTAGATAGATACAACAACACAATTCACAGTGTAACTAAATTCAAACCCTCTGAGGTGTCATTTTCGCATGAAAAAATTATTCTCAGACGGCTGGCTCCGAAAAAACACCCCAAGAGAGGGAAACCTAAATTTAAAGTTGGTGATTATGTTCATATATCGAAATCCAAGCACGTTTTTGAAAAATCTACTTTTAATTTTACACCGCTGGTATTTCAAGTACGAAAAGTAGTGTTAGAGGACAATCCCGTGACTTATAGACTCAGAGACACAGAGGGTAGTAGGGAACCCATCAAGGGAACGTTTTATGAACAAGAGTTAAAATTAGCCGTGCACGGCTTAACTTATGTTGTCGAAAAAGTAATCAAACAGAAGAAAATTCGGAATAAACCTCACCTTTACGTGAAATGGCTTGGGTTTGACTCGGAACGGTGGAATTCCTGGATTCCAAAAGAGAATGTTGTAGTTTAATTGAAAATTAATTGCCAATTAATTGCGAATTAATTGCAAATTAATTTGAATTAATTGTGAATTAATTGCGAATTCGATTCAAAAGTTTTGTAATCGAGCCCCCCGATTTACAGCTAAAACAATAAAAAACACCAATTTTCAAATTTACACTCATGCTTGGGTTTTTATCGGTGTGAAAAACGCAACACGTCTTAAAAATATCATCTTCGGTTTTAAAATATTCTTTTACCATAGTATTCCTCATCCCACCTGCAACCCCTGCAACCTTTGCAATCATTCCTTTCCGAGCAGGAAGTTTGCGGATGTTTCGTAATAAATTAAACTGTTGTCCACATGACTCGGGAAATTCGACATGTTTGCCAATGTAAAGCGTACCTTTGGACTGCTCAATATCTTTTTCATTCAAGTAAAACCCGTAGTATATGTTATCAACTTTTAGAGTCGTAATTAAATGGCGTGTGGGTAGGTTCTCTCTATTAGTATCACACTTTACGATGATTGCGTCGTTATCGTTCCGGAATAACATGTTAAATAAAAAAACTGTTATATTACGAACAAATATATTCTATATATTTTTCAAATAAATAAAACAGTGGATTGTGCACTAACAGACATATTAAATAAAAGTAGTAAAAAGAGATATAAGCTGTAATTGAAGACGCCCCCGATATGTCAGCACTGGTGGTGTTGTCGTCATAAAAGTGGACAAAACTCAAGTAGTTATTATGTTCCCTTATGAACTTGCCAGTTAACCGTTGATGTTCGAATAACACTTCCCAATCCAGCTTATCTTTAAACCTGTCGATGAAATTCTCAGATAGATTTTGATATTTGCTTACTACTTCCCAACAGTTATTAAAATTTGATGTCATCTCCACAAGAAAGTCTTCAGAAAACTGTTGTCTTTGTAGAATATGGATCCAGTTAACTTGATGAAAATACATTCTTAACATGGTCACCGTAAAAAAATAATGTATGGAAAGTTGTTCCCAATCCATATAACTATCAAACCGTTGAACAAAACTATCTGTCAACACTCCTTCCGGGAACCTCGGCTCTTGAGATATTAAACTCCAGGCAGTAATATTGGATGCAATCATCGTGCAACTGTCTGGTTTAGCCATGCGAGTGTCCTTTTATACAATTTTATACAATTTTATACAATTTTATACAATTTTATGCAAAGACTTCGTCCAATTTCGCAACCAATTCAAAAAGATTTATGTTCAGGAAGTAATTTCTGATTTTGTACCAACAAGTACATATTACAATATTAAAATTGTCACTTACAAGTGGCAAATCTGGTGTTTTTAAAATTGTCGTTGAGTATCTGGAAATTGGAATATCAACTACATAGTAAAAGCACGAGTATGTTTTATTGTTTTTAGCGGTATAAGTGTAGTCAATGTTTGACAAAATATTGACTGAATTTGCATTCAAACAAATACCAGTTTCTTCAAAGAATTCTCTTACGGCACAGTTAAAAGGCGTTTCAGATTTCTCTCGTACACCCTTTGGAAATTCGTAAATCGTATTACAACCAAAATACATGCTAAGAGCCATGTCGGTGCTAGCATTTTCATAGGGTATAATGTTGTTATTCAATCGGTTATAAAGCGCGTAGTTAATTCTACTTAGGACTAGTGTATTTTTTAAATTTCTATCTACAAGTATTATCCCGTACCGTTTAGACTTCATACTTGTTTAAAATTATCTTGACTTGAGAACAGTATACGGTGAATCAGAGGAATACACACATCAAACTCGTCGTAATACTTAAATAACACACTGTTGCTATTACAAACACATTTGTTTTCTTTGACATCGTCGCAAAAATGTATCGTTTTTGAACAATCTTTGCCATAATAAAGTGAACTACAAACACATTGATATTTCACCTCTTTTTTATTGGAATCGTATATAGCCGTTAATTTACCAAAAATACAATTTGGTTTTAAAGTATCGGTATTAACAGTGCATTGACTTTCCAAACAGATCCAGGGTAATCCCTTATTGCAAATGTCTAAACATTCTTTATCAGTATTACAGTTAAATTTCTTTCTTAAACAATCTGAAAGTTCATATTTATGTTCACTATGTAAAATCTCGTCTAAAACTGATAGATTATTTTTATCATAATCGTGAGTGGTTGGAGACTTTTTTCTATTATACATTATGAAAAGTAAAATAAATCCAACCGATGTAAATATGAATGTTTTGTTTAAAATCATATTTTTATTATAATAAAAATAACCAATGATAAACTACATGGCATTATACGCAATTATTTTTGTGGTAATTTTATTAGGCGCCGGCGTGTATTACTTCTACAAAAAATATAAATCAAAGAAGGGTGATGATTCAAAGGACAAAAGTGAGAGCAAACAAGCTAAAGGTGGATCAGCGGGTGGCGGAGGGACTCCTCCAGTGAGTGGCGGAGGCACTCCTCCCGCGGGTGGCGGGGGCACTCCTCCCGCGGGTGGCGGAGGCACTCCTCCGGCGGGTGGCGGGGGGAGTGGAAATAAAAAATCAGGACAAAGTGGATAATAACACATTAATAAAATAACACGGGCGATTGTATATCTTACACGTTTTTTTCATTTATAAAAAATACAAAACATGGTCGATATTATGTCATTGGGTCTCGGAGCGGCAGTAGGTATTGTCATAGGCGTATTACTATATATGATGTACAAAAAGTTTGTTGAATGAATGGTTTACCAATAAAATACTTTTCTGAGTTCTAAACAATAAAGTAAATATTTTAAGTCTTCAACTTCATCAAATAATATATTATTATGAAACAATTTAAACCTATCAATTACAGAATGGTTATTTGTTATTTTTTCACTTTGTAATAATTCAATACCCGTAATGAGCTGCATACTTTTTATTTTAAGATTCTAAACTCTTCAACAAATCTAAAGCCTTTAAAAAGTATTCCTTATTAATTTCTTTTTTTTTATACAGATTTATATTTTTTATTAATTCGTAGAGTTCAAAAAATTTCACTATCCTCAAAAAATCCTTTTTGTCCTCGGGCAAACTAGAAATTCGAAACATTTGCCAGAGTTTATTCAAACAGTTTTCCCTCTCATAGAAATCTTGTAATTTGTGTGTTATGACTTTATTCAGTTTTTCACTATACGCGTCTATCTTATTTCTTCTGAATCTCTCCCTGTCGGCTCTTCTCTGTAACAGAGACCTATCATCTAATTTATCTTTTAAAAATGTAACATTTGAATTAGATCCGCAATCTATGACGTAAACCAAATCATAAAATCTCACACTCATTTTTATAATAAAAATGTTGACACGTCGTTTTGACGGTCCCAGTGCTGTTGTTGAGGGTGAGAGATATGGATTAAATTTATTATTCCAAAACCCTCACCTTATATATTGGATTCCGATGTGTTATAAGGTGGCAGACCACGAATTTCAAAATCCGAGTAACGTAACATTTGAATACAATTTTCAACTGAAAAGGGTTACTAAACATACAATATTTTCCAAATACGCATTTGATTTAGTATACTACTCAAATAAAGGGAATATCCCATTCAGGACAAGCTCAAATTTAATTTCATTTATTGTAAGTGTTTTGATTTGTATTTTATTTGTAAACATCTCCCAAGGTGCTGGTACAAAATAGCACAAAATATAATATCTTCACGCTAGGATTTTACGTGTAGACTTTGATTTGGAAATTTTTGGGGAATTTTTTGGGGAATTTCATCGCTCTCTCTTTCCAAAAGATTTTTAAAATTGTTTTAATTAAAAATACTAAAAGGTATATAATAAGTATAATCAGAGACAATATAAAAATTGGAAATTCAAGAAATGCAACAAAAACAATCTCCATTTTTGAATATTTATGTACCCGGTAGCTCCGGGTCCTCGATTGAACACTTACGTTTTTGTTCTAAACTTTATTTTAGCCGAAATTATTTTAATCACTAAATTTTTCTAAGTTCAGAGTAAAAAAATCATATTTTAGCCGAAATTATTTTAAGTACTAAATAAGACTTGGGCTGATTCTGTGAATCTACAAACATAGTATTGTAAAAAAAACTTATAAAAGAGAATTTATCCAACCAATTACCACTCCATGACTAACATTGCAATGATATATAAACATATAAGGCAATTTAACAACGAGATTCCTAGAATTATTGAAAATATTAAGTACCAATACAGTTTTTATAAACATTATTATAATCCTGATGCAAGATATTTGCAAACAGATTTACAAAAGAATTAGGCATTTACCCGCAATAAAGAACACAATAGACATTTAATATTTTTATTCATACTCTCTTTGTTCCAAGTAGGTTTGAATCTTATAAATATTTTCAAGAGCGCACATGAAACTATTAAATCTATGATAATAACAATAATTATTTAGATACTTAGATTTTAGTTTTTTAAGTGATGGCATGTCGTCCAAATTTTCAACTTTGGCGTTCTTAAAAAGTCTTTGAAGGAACACTTGTTTCTCTTGACCCTTTACGTAGACGGTGTTGTTTTGTGATAACAGCTCCGCCAGTTGTCTCTTGACGTAATTGAAGGACGTAGTTCCTTCCTGCCATGGAATTCCGTGGTAATAGTTTGCGTTGAAGATCGCCTGTCTTCTGTAGTCCGGAGATAGTTTGTCAAAATCGTACGGCGATTTTACAAACCAGTGTCTCAGAAACCAATTACCGCTGGTTTTTGTAAGTGCAATTTCTTTAATAATAAAATTGTTTTTGTTGTCTTTAAATCCTTGAAAATCGATAATATAAGCATGTTTAGCCATGTTGAGACGTCCTTAGATATCGGAATCAGCGAGGTAAATAGAGCTCTTTTCGGTTCTCTATCAGACCAAACACCAGTGCAGGAGTTCAGCAACTACTGGTATATTTGGGGGACCCGTTCCTTTATAAAGCCTCGGAATTTGTATTATGCCCTTATTTCAAATGTTGACGGGGGTGGGAGAATTTGTTGAAAGCAGGGGAATATAATAGTTTCTCCGTGTGAAACAAAACATACCTACCATTTACATACATACTGTAGTTTCAAACTCCTACATAGTCTTCAACGTGGATCCGTGTGATGATGTCTCGTACCTAAGCGAAAGCGATTCGTGTGATGATGATGATGTCTGTTACCTAGGCGAAAGCATTTGCCAAGCATGTCGCCACCAACGCGCTCGGGGCGCGGGCGCGTCGGAGGACAGTGGAGTTGGCTGGATCATTATAAATTTGATGAAGGACGGGAGACTCGTTCGCAAAATAGATTTCAACGGGGAACTTTTGAAATTGGAAGTAAAATCTAATGGAAATTTTGACAGAATAGAATTCGAATTTATAGATACTAAGGCCATGTCCCTTAGCGGGTTCTCAGAGAAGCAGATTATTCAAAAAGCAGATTTTTTTTCAAAGTATAACAAATTGGACGTCCACATTTATACCAAAGACAAATGGCATGAGCGCGAATCATTTTGGATTGAGGATGATTGTGATGAAACAGATCGTCCATATACTAGCCTCAAAGAGTTTGGAGAATTTAAACAAGAAGAGGTAGATTACGTGGTCATTAAATTTAGAAACCCAAAGTATGATGACTCTTCAGATGAGGAGGGAGAGGAGAGGATCGAGTTTGCAATCGACTTGCAAGTTGGACGGGGGAGGAGATTGAAAAAAAATACGAGAAGTTTGGATTAAAAGAGGAAGAGGGTAGCTTAGGACTATGGATGTTATCATAAGCGTTCACACACAAGCGGCATTGTTTCAGAGTTTATCAACTATTATTATTTTAAGGTTTTAGTTTACCAACTTCAAAACTTAAAATCTTTAATGTTGTACAAGTTATCACTATCTTGTTAAAATATTTCGTCATTTGACTAACCCACAAAAACATAAAGACCTGGCTCGCTAAGAAAGATTGTATGTTTCTCATTATGGGTTAGGGGGGCGTTTCACCTCCCTCGTACTTCCAGTCTTGTTTTGCGGTGTTTTTGTCTGTTAACGTTTAAGAATAAAGAGCGCTAAAAGTATCGTCAAAATAAATGTTATATTCTAATTCATCGTGGAGAATTTAGCTACTTTTTTTATAATCCTTTCTCTAGAGAATCCACTATTTAGCATAGCCCTACTGCTCAAAAATTCAACCCCTATCCTGTCAAAGTCTGCATTTGATTTTAAGTCCAATTTTAATGGCTTTCCATCAAATTTTATCTTTCGAACGGGTCTTCCGTCATATAGGTTTCTTTCACACTAAATTATTCTCTTTATGTTGCACTCCAGTAAAAATGTGATAACTACTTACTTTAAAAAATATATTTTCACTAAACTCTAAAAACAACTTAGGATCAAGATTTTCTTAGGCGAGTTGAGTTGTTGAACTTACCTCGGCCGCTTCAGAGACTAAATAGACTATCTTTTTATCATATCAGAGGGGAAAATTCAGGTTTCGTTAAAGCAAAGTTTAAAGTTAATGTTTATTTATTAATTCAATTAATGTAAAAAAAATAACAAAATTGCATTAATATTTGAGAAAAGAAGAAAAAAAAAATAAAATTTAGATTAAATTTTGTAACACAGAGCGTTTTCCACTAATACAAAAATGGAATATGTAGATTCAAAGTAATTTAGAAGAGGAAAAATCTAGACTGAGAAACACTTAGTCTCTTGGTGATTTTTGATGTATTCCCTCCTCCTTGGACAGTCGCGGATAAAAAACAATATTGTAAAATTTTTCATATGGTTTTTTATGATATTCCACACCTAATCTTTCCCTCCTGTCCATGGGTTTACAGTTGTCGTGAAGTATACTATAAAACTCAAAGAGTTCGTTATTCTTGGCGTACATCATTGATTCAAATGGAAGAGTTAACTGAAACGGCCGGGCAAAATCTTCTTCTTCGTTGAACTTAAACAAACTTGAATAGTGATATCTGCATATCGAACATGGTAATAAAAGATCAAAAAATCCCGTTAAACTGCATAAAGCTTCTTGATATTCTTCTTTAAGTTTAGATTCCTCCATTTTATCTATAACCAATGTTGTGAAATGTATTACTACCCAGTACGAACTACCCCAAGCGATCATTCCACTAACTATTTCATAAAGCCTAGAACACGGTATAGCGTCTGTTGATTTCTTAATGGACCCCACCGGAAAGAATTTTGAAATGCTATCAATAAATAACTTGGAGTCCTTAATAGACATGTAATTCTCAATTGTAATAAACGGAAGAACAACGTCTTTTGAAAGATGTTTAACCCCTTTCAAGTATTCCACATTTTTTCTGTACAATTCATCATTAAGTTTTATTTTGATTCCCAAAACACAATTGATAATTACAACCAAAACATCCAAGAGGTGATTTTTATTTTGTAAAATCTCTTTTCTGCTATTTTCAAAACCCCATTCCTCGTGACTGTAGATTTTCGGCAGTATTCCAAGAGCTAACCAGTTATAAACAACAAAGGGCAAATAAGTAGCAGGGTGGTTTAAATGAAAATCTTCAAATTTCAATACGTCTCTGTACTTTATGAAAATACAATCAGACATTTTTTATATAATTTTATTTACTTCTCGACCGAGAACGACTTCGCGACCTAGATCGTCTAGTTCTAGACCGCGATCTAGACCTTTTGGGGCATTTATTTCTAAGCTTGGTAAAAGATTTTGGTCCTTTTGCGGTAGAATATTTAAAATAACCAATAGTGGGACGTTTTTTTCTCTTAATATTCATACAAGTGCACACAGCAGTTTGAGATTTCTTAGACTTTTTCATGATTTTATTTATAACAAAAAAATATGTAAAAATAATAAACTCTCGAGTGATTATGCACTGATCATGCACTGATCATGCACTACAATCATATAGAGATTACCCCAGTTGCGATGTGTTCCTCCAACGTTGATCACTAGAAATCCGCACGGTGGTGCCAACCATCTTCTAGAAGTATTAGAATGCTGCAAGGAATTCTATATATAAATGGGAGAGTGATTAGAAATATTAGTTCTTCGTTTGAGATTATTTACTTTAAATTTCCCCGGGGCGCACTCTACAATCGGGGTAATATTGGTTTCAGAATAATAATTTTAAAAATTCAAAATTATAACAAAAAACACACAAAAAACACACAACTCAACCCGTATTAACTTTATTTTTAATTACACAGCTTGTTTGTAACTTAAATAAATAATAATGTACATTTTACTTGTCGGGCTGGCATAAAAATAAAAATAAAATAATGAAAAAACAATAGGTCCTCTTAAGACAAAGCCTGCTATAGGGTTCCATCACTTAAATTAAAAATAATGTAAAGTAAGCGAACAGAAATGATCGAAATATAATAAACACAATTGTCTCAGACAACCCATGTGTATACAAAAATTAAACAAAAATTAAACGTAAATTTAGCGTTAAAATTAAACGTTAAGAAAAATACAAAATTAAATATTTGACGCGCCTTATTTCTCTCATGAACACTGAAATTCAGCGTGTGCTCAGTGCATAAAAACTAATTACAGAAAATAAATAAAACTGTATTTGTAGATTCATATAGTCTATCATATAAATTATACACGTATTATAATATTCTAAGGTTTACTCTTTCAGGCGGCTTATGGCACCTCTCCAGAGACTTGCCTCTGGGGTTGGTCTCCCCAGGTGCCGTCGAAGCTCATTGCATGCAATGCATAGTCCCCGTGTGAACCCTCAGCTATAATATCAAAAATAAAACTATTGCTGAATTTGAAATAACAATCAGTATTCTCTAGTTGAAATAACCATTTCCTTAATCTACATAAAAAAAAATTAATATTAAATGCAATCTTAACATTTTCAGGAAGTTTATTAAACAGTTTCGGAGCTATAAAATTGAAAGTTTTTGTAAAAAATGTATTGGTTGGCTTGGGAATAAAAAACTGGTTAGCTTTCCTTAATTTTTTTCTATACTCATTCTCATTTTGGGGCATATTTCCACTTTTATTGTAGAAAAGTTTTAGAAAAGTTTTAGTTTTAGAACTTTATAAACATAAATATATTTAAACGAAAAAATTCTCTGACTTATGAAAAGGGGTTTTGATCATTCATATCTGGTTTTGTATAAAATCAATCTTAAAATATGTTTCTGCTGCAAATATAATGGTTTAGTATATGACTCATGGGTATTACCCCAAAAGACTATGCCTTATACTATTATAGGGTTGGAAGAAGGTCTAGTAAGGCCAGGTTGTAGGTGCCAGGTTGCTGAGGACTATAGAGATATTTTTATATACTATTTAATTATACACATTTTAAAACCTGTTTTCTGTCAAGCCGTTTTAAAACGTCGATAACGTCGATAAATATTCTTGTTCTTCTAACGATAGTTCTGGGGCCGCGATCACCGTCCTGTTAGGATTTTCCGGAAATAGTATACAGTCATCTGTGACACCAACAATAGATTCTTCATCCGCTTGTCTAACTTGAATTAATCCAATTAAATTTCCTTCTTCTGCAAAGTTCAAACTATCTGAGTCGTTACGCACTTCTGTCGTCTCTTGATTCGTGGCGGAACACTGCTGTATGTTATTATCTACTGAAGGTGGTTTTGAGTTTTTTTTGCGATATTGTCGCTTTTGAGAAACCTTGTGTATAATTGATTGTTGTTCGTCGGGCGGAAATTTAAATAATAATCTGTTTATTAAATGTTGGAATTCGTGATGATAATCTTCTTGCAATAGGGTGAATTTGGATTGCATGATCAGAAATCTTAGAATGCGTGTAACAATCTTCTTTTGCTGGGGTGTATACACGCTCTCCATTTCAAAATGACGCGTTTGCAAGTTCACGATATATTTAAGTGAAATTAGTTATTTACTTTTAAATTTTTAAAGATGTCTAAAAGTCATTTGTTTACACTTTCAGTTGTATGATATATTTAAATGTGATTTAAATGTGATTTAAATGTGATTTAAATGTGATTTAAATGTGATAACTACTTACTTTGAAAAATATATTTTTACTAAACTCTAAAAACAACTTAGGATCATAAGAACTCTCTTGGGCGAGTTGAGTTGTTGAACTGACTGACTTCGAACCAAGAAACGATTCTAGACACTCTCTCGGGGACAAACCAGCCCGGAAATCCGGTTGCAGAACACGGAAACTCGCTCGGGGATCTTGTGTAAATAGTGACCGGCGACTCACACCGTGACCCAGTTGCGCAACACGCAATTGTACTCACACCGTGACCCAGTTGCGCAACACGCAATTGTACAACAGAACTACATTAGCCTTCGTAACCTCGAGAATTTTAAAATTCTCAAGGAAGTGGTATATAAACAAACACAGGAAGCCGCGGTGGCCTTTTGTTGTCCGCGTGCACGTATGTATTGTTGTTACAGTTTAGATGTGGCTAGTAATTTTATACTTTTTATTTAGTGAAAATAATAGTTTTTCCTGGTAAGTTTTAAAATATAACTAAATATGGAGAAGATGAACAAATTAATTGCATTATTAGAGCAAAACAATAATGTGTACGGGAATTTATCGAATCTATCAACCGTAGAAGTGCTACATTTATACATCAAAGTAAGAAATGAATCTGTGCTGGAAATATTGAGAAACAAACTATTAAACTTCCCAACCGACAGTTGGAACATGATTTCTCTTTCAAATAATTTGAAAACGCCATTTTTGATGGCATTCCGACATAAAATTAACTGGGTAATTCTTTCTCAAAACATTAGGTTAACAGCTGATATTCTGTACGGGTTTCAAGATTATCTGGATTTGGACATTATTGTAAAAAGGGGCTATTTCATACCAGAAGATATAATTTTTAAAAAGTATACTGCAATCAACATACAACAACTTCTACGTATGCAGAATTTATCCGAAGACTTATTATTGTTTTTGATTTCGACGCCCAGTGAATTAGAGCTGTGTTATATTTCATATATTGATATAGAATCTTACTTAAACATATCATATTGGCCTTTAATTTGCCAAACACAAGATATGTCGGAGAGATTAATTTCTATAATTTACAATACCAGAGTTAAATATACAAGCAATTCATTAAAAAACCATTATTGGAATCTTATTCGTCGGTATCAAAAGATGAGTCTTCAAACTATGTCACGATTTGAAAAATACCTCAACCGCGATCAGCTGAAATGAACTCTAAAGTATAATGTGCTTGTGTTGTTACGTATGGTGTTCTGAGAATTATTTGTGATGTGGTCTTGTCGGTGGAAATTTAAGTGTTATGAATATTTATACGAAATATTTTATTACGTTGTAGCTCAAATCATTTTTAAGGGTATTTTTTATGATTGTATTTTAACTTGTAAAGTTGTTCCTGTTTAATAGTAAGATTTAAAGTTAAATTGTCCCACTTGTTGTATTATATTTTACACATTATCAAATGAGGAATAATAAACACAAATATACAACTAAAATGTGCCTAGCTCAACTCATATATCATAATTATTTTTAATTATTTTTGATATAATTTATTAGTATGTTCCAGAATGTATTTTAACAGATTTAAGTTTTAACATTCGCTCGCAAAGCATATAAATAGGCCAGAATTGGGTCAATTCACATACCAAAGTTTCGCTAAAATATGATCACTTTAAATAACTGAAAAGAGTATTTTTTAGTATTTTTTAGTATTTTTTATTTAAATTAAACAACAGATAATTTTAATCAAAATATTTGTTTACAAAAATTGAATTAATACAGTTCATATGATAACGGTTTTTAACAAGATCCAGTATAAAATACGATTGAATCAGTCGGCGTGGCGGGCCGATGCAGTTTAGTGTGAGAGAGTAAAGAGGTGTGCGAGTGAGACAGAAATATGGTGAAATCGGACCACTCCCGTTTCCACCTTTTGAGAGGCCTCCACGCATGCGTCATTTGTTACCAAAATTTGAAAGTGGGCTACGTGGAATGTTCGCATCCGGGGCGCGCGGGCGTTGCCAAACCGAGCGTTCTTGTCCAAGGTTGCCAAATCGCACGCCAGGTGCAAGGTTTCGGCCCGATAAAATATCACGGCCCCGTCCTACGGGTCTTAAAAGTCCCCATATTATTCATGTTGAGGAGTAGTATTAAAATGGAGAAGTAAAACCGTCTTGTGGGTTAATTCGCTAACTCAAAAACTTTAAAAAGCCGCGAGATTTTAGCACGACAACGTCCTCTTGGGTCAGTGTTCCTGTATCACTTATACCGATTCTGGGGTTTTAAAGTATTAAGATTTAGGCAGATTCGGGACTTGTACGATTCTACAATGAGTTAATTTTATTTAATTTTAGGGCTCTGGACTTGTAAAATTTTACAGCGATTTCCCAACACTTAGAAACCAACTATTGGGCTCTAAACATTTAATCTGGGGACTAACACCTATAAACATTCGCACTCGCCGCTATTTAACTAACAACTGATTCTAGTGTCTGTCTTATCAAGGCGACACAATTCAAAATGCAATTTTAAAATTGGGGTTTAAAATTATTATTATTTAGGCAGATTCGGGACTTGTACGATTCTACAATGAGTTAATTTTATTTAATTTTAGGGCTCTGGACTTGTAAAATTTTACAGCGATTTCCCAACACTTAGAAACCAACTATTGGGCTCTAAACTTTTAATCTGGGGACTAACACCTATAAACATTCGCACTCGCCGCTATTTAACTAACAACTGATTCTAGTGTCTGTCTCATCAAGGCGACACAATTCAAAATGCAATTTTAAAATTGGGGTTTTAAATTATTATTATTTAGGCAGATTCGGGACTTGTACGATTCTACAATGAGTTAATTTTGTTTAATTTTAGGGCTCTGGACTTGTAAAATTTTACAGTGATTTCCCAACAAACCAACTATTGGGCTCTAAACTTTTAACCTGGGGACTAACACCTATAAACACTCGCACAAGTTCACTCGCCGCGATTTAACTAACAACTGATTCTAGTGTCTGTCTTATCAAGGCGACACAATTCAAAATTCAATTTTAAAATTATCTTTTGAAATATTATTATTTGCAAATGAAACATTCTCAGGGTTACCATGTGCCTAGAAACTACCACGCATCCGCGCCACAACGCCGCGAGATTTTAGCACGACAACGTCCTCTTGGGTCAGTGTTCCTGTATCACTTATACCGATTCTGGGGTTTTAAATTATTAAGATTTAGGCAGATTCGGGACTTGTACGATTCTACAATGAGTTAATTTTATTTAATTTTAGGGCTCTGGACTTGTAAAATTTTACAGTGATTTCCCAACACTTAGAAACCAACACAGTGATTTCCCAACACTTAGAAACCAACTATTGGGCTCTAAACATTTAATCTGGAGACTAACACCTATAAACATTCGCACTCGCCGCTATTTAACTAACAACTGATTCTAGTGTCTGTCTCATCAAGGCGACACAATTCAAAATTCAATTTTAAAATTATCTTTTGAAATATTATTATTTGCAAATGAAACATTCTCAAGACTAACCCGTGCCCAGAACCCACCACACACCCGCGCCACAACGCCGCGAGATTTTAGCACGACAACACCCTCTTGGGTCAGTGTTTCCTAACATTTAGACCAAGACTTGGGTTAATTCTGTGAATCGGGATTTTTAAATTTTATCTTATTTTTCGGCTCGGCACTTGTGATTTTTTCAAACTTTTAATCTGGGGACTTTAAATTATTTTGAAATATTTTGAATTATGTGGATTTTTGACTCTCGGGACTTGTAATATTTAACGGGAATCGCGGAGTACTAACACCTATAAACATTCGCACTCGCCGCTATTTAACTAACAACTGATTCTAGTGTCTGTCTCATCAAGGCGACACAATTCAAAATTCAATTTTAAAATTATCTTTTGAAATATTATTATTTGCAAATGAAACATTCTCAAGGTTACCACGTGCCTAGAACCCACCACACACCCGCGCCACAACGCCGCGAGATTTTAGCACGACAACACCCTCTTGGGTCAGTGTTTCCTAACATTTAGACCAAGACTTGGGTTAATTCTGTGAATCGGGATTTTTAAATTTTATCTTATTTTTCGGCTCGGCACTTGTGATTTTTTCAAACTTTTAATCTGGGGACTTTAAATTATTTTGAAATATTTTGAATTATGTGGATTTTTGACTCTCGGGACTTGTAATATTTAACGGGAATCGCGGAGTACTAACACCTATAAACATTCGCACTCGCCGCTATTTAACTAACAACTGATTCTAGTGTCTGTCTCATCAAGGCGACACAATTCAAAATTCAATTTTAAAATTATCTTTTGAAATATTATTATTTGCAAATGAAACATTCTCAAGGTTACCACGTGCCTAGAACCCACCACACACCCGCGCCACAACGCCGCGAGATTTTAGCACGACAACACCCTCTTGGGTCAGTGTTTCCTAACATTTAGACCAAGACTTGGGTTAATTCTGTGAATCGGGATTTTTAAATTTTATCTTATTTTTCGGCTCGGCACTTGTGATTTTTTCAAACTTTTAATCTGGGGACTTTAAATTATTTTGAAATATTTTGAATTATGTGGATTTTTGACTCTCGGGACTTGTAATATTTAACGGGAATCGCGGAGTACTAACACCTATAAACATTCGCACTCGCCGCTATTTAACTAACAACTGATTCTAGTGTCTGTCTCATCAAGGCGACACAATTCAAAATTCAATTTTAAAATTATCTTTTGAAATATTATTATTTGCAAATGAAACATTCTCAAGGTTACCACGTGCCCAGAACCCACCACACACCCGCGCCACAACGCCGCGAGATTTTAGCACGACAACACCCTCTTGGGTCAGTGTTTCCTAACATTTAGACCAAGACTTGGGTTAATTCTGTGAATCGGGATTTTTAAATTTTATCTTATTTTTCGGCTCGGCACTTGTGATTTTTTCAAACTTTTAATCTGGGGACTTTAAATTATTTTGAAATATTTTGAATTATGTGGATTTTTGACTCTCGGGACTTGTAATATTTAACGGGAATCGCGGAGTACTGACAAATATAAACATTCGCACTCGCCGCTATTTAACTAACAACTGATTCTAGTGTCTGTCTCATCAAGGCGACACAATTCAAAATTCAATTTTAAAATTATCTTTTGAAATATTATTATTTGCAAATGAAACATTCTCAAGACTAACCCGTGCCCAGAACCCACCACACACCCGCGCCACAACGCCGCGAGATTTTAGCACGACAACACCCTCTTGGGTCAGTGTTTCCTAACATTTAGACCAAGACTTGGGTTAATTCTGTGAATCGGGATTTTTAAATTTTATCTTATTTTTCGGCTCGGCACTTGTGATTTTTTCAAACTTTTAATCTGGGGACTTTAAATTATTTTGAAATATTTTGAATTATGTGGATTTTTGACTCTCGGGACTTGTAATATTTAACGGGAATCGCGGAGTACTAACACCTATAAACATTCGCACTCGCCGCTATTTAACTAACAACTGATTCTAGTGTCTGTCTCATCAAGGCGACACAATTCAAAATTCAATTTTAAAATTATCTTTTGAAATATTATTATTTGCAAATGAAACATTCTCAAGGTTACCACGTGCCTAGAACCCACCACACACCCGCGCCACAACGCCGCGAGATTTTAGCACGACAACACCCTCTTGGGTCAGTGTTTCCTAACATTTAGACCAAGACTTGGGTTAATTCTGTGAATCGGGATTTTTAAATTTTATCTTATTTTTCGGCTCGGCACTTGTGATTTTTTCAAACTTTTAATCTGGGGACTTTAAATTATTTTGAAATATTTTGAATTATGTGGATTTTTGACTCTCGGGACTTGTAATATTTAACGGGAATCGCGGAGTACTAACACCTATAAACATTCGCACTCGCCGCTATTTAACTAACAACTGATTCTAGTGTCTGTCTCATCAAGGCGACACAATTCAAAATTCAATTTTAAAATTATCTTTTGAAATATTATTATTTGCAAATGAAACATTCTCAAGGTTACCACGTGCCCAGAACCCACCACACACCCGCGCCACAACGCCGCGAGATTTTAGCACGACAACACCCTCTTGGGTCAGTGTTTCCTAACATTTAGACCAAGACTTGGGTTAATTCTGTGAATCGGGATTTTTAAATTTTATCTTATTTTTCGGCTCGGCACTTGTGATTTTTTCAAACTTTTAATCTGGGGACTTTAAATTATTTTGAAATATTTTGAATTATGTGGATTTTTGACTCTCGGGACTTGTAATATTTAACGGGAATCGCGGAGTACTGACAAATATAAACATTCGCACTCGCCGCTATTTAACTAACAACTGATTCTAGTGTCTGTCTCATCAAGGCGACACAATTCAAAATTCAATTTTAAAATTATCTTTTGAAATATTATTATTTGCAAATGAAACATTCTCAAGACTAACCCGTGCCCAGAACCCACCACACACCCGCGCCACAACGCCGCGAGATTTTAGCACGACAACACCCTCTTGGGTCAGTGTTTCCTAACATTTAGACCAAGACTTGGGTTAATTCTGTGAATCGGGATTTTTAAATTTTATCTTATTTTTCGGCTCGGCACTTGTGATTTTTTCAAACTTTTAATCTGGGGACTTTAAATTATTTTGAAATATTTTGAATTATGTGGATTTTTGACTCTCGGGACTTGTAATATTTAACGGGAATCGCGGAGTACTAACACCTATAAACATTCGCACTCGCCGCTATTTAACTAACAACTGATTCTAGTGTCTGTCTCATCAAGGCAACACAATTAAAAATTCAATTTTAAAATTATCTTTTGAAATATTATTATTTGCAAATGAAACATTCTCAAGGTTACCACGTGCCTAGAACCCACCACACACCCGCGCCACAACGCCGCGAGATTTTAGCACGACAACACCCTCTTGGGTCAGTGTTTCCTAACATTTAGACCAAGACTTGGGTTAATTCTGTGAATCGGGATTTTTAAATTTTATCTTATTTTTCGGCTCGGCACTTGTGATTTTTAACTAGTGTTAACCGACAAGTCTCCATGAGTACTATCCGAGTCAACAATGTTATTTAGCTAAATCAAAAACTAAGTTAAATTTAACTACAACAGTTAAAACTGTTTTGTTCAAAGTTCCATTTATGAATTGAATTCTAATTGCTTTAATTTTAATAATTTTAGATTATTGGTGATGTGATCGTTCCACTCAGACTCAGTCCCCCGCCGCACGCAAACACCAACAGAATACGCTTCATTTCTACACACACCCGCGCGTATAAAATTCAAAAAAACGGTTTCAACAAATTCCCCCACCCCCGTCAACATTTGAAATAAATGCACAAATACTTTGCGAATTCTATTTTCTGAGGGTTTATAAGGGAACGGTTCTCCACACATACCAGTAGTTCCTGTAATGAACTCCTGCGTGTTCGGTAAAGTTGTTGTTTGTTTTTGAGTTGATTTGTGATAGGTAACTAGAACCATGGTGGAGAGAATTACATTTTACGAACTCAAAGCTATTTGCCAAAGTATGGGTATCAAGTCAACCCACCTAACTAGGAAAAAGATTTTGTGGAAGATTTTAAATTCTATTAAAAGCGCTGATGGTGTTACCGCCTTTATAGACAAACTTACGGATCCTTCTGACTTGTACAGTTTGTATACTTCATTGGAACAGGAGACATTAGATAACAGCAGTCAATTCCTACACTTCACTAAATTTGAAAAAATTACGGAAAAAATTCATCAACTCCCAGTCAACCTTTGGAGAATACTATACCGGAGAGAACAGTTCACGCATGGGTTCATGTTGAAGTTTAAAGAAGTTTTAAATTTCAACGAAATTGTCATCCACCAAAGACTGACGACTAAAGATATAGAAAGTTTTCATTCAAAAATTAACTTTTCGCTTTTGGTTAAGTACCAAAATCTCTCTGAAGCAGTGTTGGTCACATTCAATCACAAGTTCGACTGGAATGCAGTTGTGGAACACCAAAATGTCCCGGAGTGGATTCTTAGACAGTTTTACCATAAGATTGATCCAATTGTCATAATAAAATCACAGAAGCTGACTCAAGATTTTATGTTGTGGATGATGGAGGGGGTCAATCCGCAGTGTAGATTTCACAATACAGACGAAGAAGAGTATTATAAAACAGTTCTGTGGCCATATCTCATAAAACACCAATCATTAAGTAAAAATGTATTATGCTACATTTACTTCTCGAAAGTGGGTAATCAAATCGATCTTTTAAAACTACTGTTTGGCTCACTAATAAGTAAATGTCAAACTCTTGATTCTTTTCTTCTGGATACGTTTAAAAATATTTTGTGCTGGTGGTCTGTCTCAAAACATCAAACACTCAGAGATGAAGATATTATTAAATATTGCAAATTAATCGATTTTCAAACATATACGTCGCGGGGTTTACAAATTTCTGATTTTGTGAAGAGGAATCTGCCCAATCCATTTACAAAAGTAGAATCTGAAACCGATTGTCCGGTTTGCCTTGACACTAAAAAAAAAGATTGTATCAGTCTTAATGATTGTCAACACATATTTTGTACAACGTGTATATTTAAATGGCTTAAAGTAAATAAATCATGTCCTCTTTGTAGGATTAAAATTCACTTGCCAGGCTACTGTTGGGTATAAAATAGAACTCGCCGCACATATTTGCACATATTTGTACTCATTTGTAAAACTTGTGAAAAATAAATCATATTTAAAAATTTCAAATTGTGTTTTTATTTACATGACTTAAAACAGACCCGGTCTCTAGAGGTTAATCATTAGTCTATTTGAATGTTGTGCAGTGTGGTTTAAAGACAATCAGTATATTTTAATTAACATTGGCAATATTGAGGTTTTTCGCGTGATATAATTTACCAGAAAACCCTTTGAAAAACGAGTCCATTAGACTTCTTCTTGGTTATAAAACTCATTTTGTCTCCTTTAGAAAAACATAAGAATTTGTTCAGTGTTTCAACATAAAATATTACAACACCTTAGGGGAAATCACCAAAAGTAACAATGTTAAATTCTTTTTGCTATTTCTGTATTTGAAGTCTTTGATAAATGGCTCTGTAAAGGTAATTTTGAATTTGTCAAACTTTAATTTAATTTTAAATGTATGGTTAAAAAAGAATATACCGGTTATAAATAGGATGTCAGCCCGATCCTGGGCATTAAGTCCAGGACCGCGAACCTTGTACAAGGACCAAGGCAACGGCGCAAAACATAGCCTCTCCTGGTCAAGTCAACCCCTACCGTGACGTGGTGTACGAGGCTTTACACATACGGGGCTCTGGCGAAGTAGGTTAAGTAGTATGTAGAGGTTTGTTCTCTCTTAGTAATTTAATAATTGAGTGGTATAGGTAGTTTTAAGGCATGCATATGTTAGGTAGGTTACACAGAGGTTGGGTAAGTCCTCTCTTCGTAGTTATAAGTCCTATCGAATTGCTCCGGTTGCCTTGCGGTGTTAACGAAGAGCAATTCCCTTCCAGCACCAAAACTTTTCATATCCTAAACCCCTCCAAACCCCCTTTCCTTTATGGCTCTTTGCGCTGGCGGTTACAATCCACGCAGAGGGTCTCCTTCCAATTTCCCAAATGTCCCTCACCCGTAGCTTAGAATAGTTTAGTAGTGAGAGCTTGGTTCGTGAAATACGGATACAGAACCGATCAAGTACGTGAAATACGGACACGGTTCTGAAGCTCTAAGTTCGTAAGCTGCGGACACACTATCCACTTTAGTGAAATACTGACATAACGACTGACTTTTCTGACAACTTAGTTTTTAAGTTAGATAGGGGGAATGTTTTACCACTCGGGTGGGTAGTTTTAAGTTATGCATATGTTAGGTGGGTTACATAGAGCTTGGGTAAGTTGTAGATGGGGGAATTTTCATAAAATACTGACATACTACTGACTAAAAATATGGCCACGGTAGTGAGAGCTTGGTTCGTGAAATACGGATACAGAACCGATCAAGTACGTGAAATACGGACACGGTTCTGAAGCTCTAAGTTCGTAAGCTGCGGACACACTATCCACTTTAGTGAAATACTGACATAACGACTGACTTTTCTGACAACTTAGTTTTTAAGTTAGATAGGGGGAATGTTTTACCACTCGGGTGGGTAGTTTTAAGGCATGCATATGTTAGGTAGGTTACACAGAGGTTGGGTAAGTCCTCTCTTCGTAGTTATAAGTCCTATCGAATTGCTCCGGTTGCCTTGCGGTGTTAACGAAGAGCAATTCCCTTCCAGCACCAAAACTTTTCATATCCTAAACCCCTCCAAACCCCCTTTCCTTTATGGCTCTTTGCGCTGGCGGTTACAATCCACGCAGAGGGTTTCCTTCCAATTTCCCAATTGTCCCTCACCCGTAGCTTAGAATAGTTTAGTAGTGAGAGCTTGGTTCGTGAAATACGGATACAGAACCGATCAAGTACGTGAAATACGGACACGGTTCTGAAGCTCTAAGTTCGTAAGCTGCGGACACACTATCCACTTTAGTGAAATACTGACATAACAGACTGACTTTTCTGACAACTTAGTTTTTAAGTTAGATAGGGGGAATGTTTTACCACTCGGGTGGGTAGTTTTAAGTTATGCATATGTTAGGTGGGTTACATAGAGCTTGGGTAAGTTGTAGATGGGGGAATTTTCATAAAATACTGACATACTACTGACTAAAAATATGGCCACGGTAGTGAGAGCTTGGTTCGTGAAATACGGATACAGAACCGATCAAGTACGTGAAATACGGACACGGTTCTGAAGCTCTAAGTTCGTAAGCTGCGGACACACTATCCACTTTAGTGAAATACTGACATAACGACTGACTTTTCTGACAACTTAGTTTTTAAGTTAGATAGGGGGAATGTTTTACCACTCGGGTGGGTAGTTTTAAGTTATGTATATGTTAGGTGGGTTACATAGAGCTTGGGTAAGTTGTAGATGGGGGAATTTTCATAAAATACTGACATACTACTGACTAAAAATATGGCCACGGTAGTGAGAGCTTGGTTCGTGAAATACGGATACAGAACCGATCAAGTACGTGAAATACGGACACGGTTCTGAAGCTCTAAGTTCGTAAGCTGCGGACACACTATCTACTGAGTGGTATAGGTAGTTTTAAGGCATGCATATGTTAGGTAGGTTACACAGAGGTTGGGTAAGTCCTCTCTTCGTAGTTATAAGTCCTATCGAATTGCTCCGGTTGCCTTGCGGTGTTAACGAAGAGCAATTCCCTTCCAGCACCAAAACTTTTCATATCCTAAACCCCTCCAAACCTCCTTTCCTTTATGGCTCTTTGCGCTGGCGGTTACAATCCACGCAGAGGGTTTCCTTCCAATTTCCCAATTTCCCTCACCCGTAGCTTAGAATAGTTTAGTAGTGAGAGCTTGGTTCGTGAAATACGGATACAGAACCGATCAAGTACGTGAAATACGGACACGGTTCTGAAGCTCTAAGTTCGTAAGCTGCGGACACACTATCTACTTTAGTGAAATACTGACATAACGACTGACTTTTCTGACAACTTAGTTTTTAAGTTAGATAGGGGGAATGTTTTACCACTCGGGTGGGTAGTTTTAAGTTATGTATATGTTAGGTGGGTTACATAGAGCTTGGGTAAGTTGTAGATGGGGGAATTTTCATAAAATACTGACATACTACTGACTAAAAATATGGCCACGGTAGTGAGAGCTTGGTTCGTGAAATACGGATACAGAACCGATCAAGTACGTGAAATACGGACACGGTTCTGAAGCTCTAAGTTCGTAAGCTGCGGACACACTATCCACTTTAGTGAAATACTGACATAACGACTGACTTTTCTGACAACTTAGACGGGGCACCTCCAAAGGTCAAAAAAAAAACTTAGAATATATTTAGTTAGTAAGTTAGGGACCCTATTAAGGACTGTGGATGCGGAACTTAAAGCTTCTCCCAGTCAAGTCAACCCCAACCTTGGCGCCGGTAATGGGGCTTTGAACAAACGGGGCTCTGGCGAATATATATATATGATTTGAATATTGCCACCCGGGATATCTAGGGGCATCACAGACTATTTATTGCATAGTTTCACGTCCTTGTGATTTTCAATTTTTTAAAGATAAAACATATACACATCATATAGTAGGAAGTATTATAGGCGGGATCGTGGATACAAGAAGAATGGGGCCACACCGTATCACCCCGGAGGGTTTGTGTGGCGAAGGGATCATTGAAGACTTTATTTCTATTTTATGTAAAAAAAATGAAGAACGCGCTGACGGATTGAAATTATATGCTTTCCCGACAGTGTTTTTCACGGCAATTGACCGGGGCGGTTTCCTGCGGGTGGAAAGGTGGACCAATAAAATAAAAATTTATGATTATGACATCTTACTGTTCCCAGTACACATCCCCGCACCAATCCGGAAGGATGGGAAGCCCGGTGTATCCCACTGGTACCTAATTGCCGCCTTTTTAAAAGATGGGCTCGTGCGGAGCTACGACTCACTGGGAAATGAGTACCCAGATAGATTAAAAGAATGTTTAAAGTATATCGAGTGGGAAATGGGCCGGTTGGGTGTAAAAATCAACCGGGAAGAGTGGTCCTTAAAGGGGAATCCTAGTGGTCTTAAGCTTCAGACCAATACGGTTGACTGTGGTTTCTGTTTATGCTTATACGCTGGTTGTATTGCCAGGGGCATAAACCCCTCAACTGTCAAATTACCATCAAGCGTGGACCTGAGGAAACTCATCTCCCGGGTATTGCGACAAGAGGGAGCAGAACCCCTCGATGAATTCCTTGAGGCCAACCGAGAAAACCTATTTCCAGGGCATACTCCAACCTACACCGAAGAGGAGTTGCAGAGAGCTATACATGGTATGATGGGGGATATGGTTGGAGCGTTTCAGCCAATTGATTATGCTGATACCCCCCCAAAATCACCAACCCACCCCAACGTGGAATTCGTGTTGGACGGAGGAGAAGTCTCCATGGATGTGAACACCGGGCGGGACGAGTCGGAAGTGCACGAGAGTGCGGGAGCGACGGACGCCACTGGGGATCAAGATAATAAGATAGAAGCAATTCATCAAGACCACCCAATGGAGCCGCTTTCCACCCCAGCACCGGACTCTACCAGAACTCCACAACACCAACATCTGCCTCGACAGTACCAGCCTCGCCAAAGACGCTACAGAGCAAAAAGGAAGAGAATCTTCCTAATTGACGGCTCCTTCGTGAGAATTAGGGACGACCTCCAACCCAGATGATATAATTTACCACCCGATATATTGTTGAAAGTGGTCTGCTAGAAGCTGAGGATACACCGAAGAATGATTGCCTTATTTATCAATTTATAATTTACGTAATTTACAAATACTGGCTCCTTGCCATAAAACAGTGACCAGCGTTCCTGAGCAATCAGTCTACCACCGACAGTTCTAAAAATCTTAAAATGGACGGGATATTTAGTGAATATTTGAAGAAGGTGCAAGAAATCACAGCAGACAAGTCTCCAGGATTCTACAAACATGTTAAAAACCCGTTTGATTCAGAATTATTGAAAACAACTCCAAGTACGGTTCGCGGGATTATCGTAAGCCTGACTGATTGTCCCACCGGACATGAAACGAGCAAGTCTGACTTAAGAAGAGAAATAATACAGAAATTGTCAACAATATCTGAAAAAAGAAATATTCTTTGGATTCACATCCCGATAATTGCCAGTTTTGATAAACAGAAGATTCAACAGTTGATTACAGCTTTTCATCCCGTCATTGTGCATATTTTTAAAATAATAATGCGTGCAAGCGAAAAGGATTTTGAATCACAGATTCCGGTTCTGTGTTTAGATAAACATTCGCACAGCTTTGTGATTGAAGCACTAAGATACGCCAATCGTCCAAAATTTATGGTACTACAGGATTATGCTGATACGCCCCAGGAATCACCAACCTACCCCAGCGTGGAATTCGTGTTGGACAGAGGAGAAATCTCTATGGATGTGAACACCGGGCGGGACGAGTCGGAAGTGTACGAGAGTGCGGGAGCGACGGACGCCATTGGGGATCAAGATAATAAGACCGCGGGCTCTATAGAAGGGGAGGAGAGGATAGAAGCAATTCCCGTGGAGGTAAAAATTGAACATAAGGACGACGACACACAACCTCCGCGTTTAATTCATCAAGACCACCCAATGGAGCCGCTTTCCACCCCAGTGATCAACCCCCCAAAAACTCAACCAGCACCGGACTCTACCAGAACTCCGCCAGATATTCATCCAAAGGTCGCCCCACTACAACACCAACATCTGCCTCGACAGCACCAGCCTCGCCAAAGACGCTACATAGATATTCATCCAAAGGTCGCCCCACTACAACACCAACATCTGCCTCGACAGCACCAGCCTCGCCAAAGACGCTACATAGATATTCATCCAAAGGTCGCCCCACTACAACACCAACATCTGCCTCGACAGCACCAGCCTCGCCAAAGACGCTACAGAGCAAAAAGGAAGAGAATCTTCCTAATTAACGGCTCCTTCGTGAGAATTAGGGACCCCAAACCCATATGTATAATTTACCACCCGATATATTGTTGAAAGTGGTCTGCTGGAAACTGAGGATACAACGAGGGATGAGAGCCTTATTTATGATTGCCTTATTTATCAATTTATAAATTATCAAGATAATTAATTTACGATTGCTGGCTACTTGCTATAAAACAGTGACCAGCGTTCCTGAGCAATCAGTCTACCTCTAGATATCTTAAAAAAATGGACGGGATATTTAGTGCATATTTGAAGAAGGTGCAAGAAATCACAGCAGACAAGTCTCCGGGATTCTACAAACAAGTTATAAACGTGTTTGACACGGAATTATTAAAAACAACTCCAAGTTCGGTTCGCGGGATTGTCGTGGGCCTGATCAATTCTCCGTCAAGAAAAACTAAAGATTTGTACCTTAGCACCGGACATAAAACGAGCAAGTCTGAGTTAAGAAGAGAAATGATACATAACTTATCTACAATATCTGAAAAAAAAAATATTCTTTGGATTCGCATCCCGATGATTGCCAGTTTTGATAAACAGAAGACTCGAGAGTTGATTACAGCTTTTCATCCCGTCATTGGGCACATTTTTAAAATAATAATGCGTGCAAGTGCAAACGACTTTGAATCACCGATTCCTATTTTGTGTTTGGGAAAAAACTCGCACAGCTGTGTGATTGAAGGATTAAGATACACCAATCGTCCGAAATTTATACTACTACCCACGGTTCACCCCAACAACATATCAGAGATGGAAGAGAAAATCTCTAAAACTACCTGCAAATACCAGCGTCTTCATCTGATTAGAAGAAAATATTATAATGTTGACATGTTTATTCAAGTATTTAAAATATTTGTGAATCTTGTATCATCAAGTACTTAGTCATATACAATTGTATCATATGTATCATATATATCACGTAATAAATAATTTAACCCCCATTGTTGTTTTTTTCTTTAAAATCTTCCAAACATTTGTAATAATCAAGAAGTTATTCAAATAACCAATTCTTTTGTTTTCTATTTTTGGAAACCATAAAATAAATTATTCTATTTGTGTCATTTGTATTGAAGGTGATTTCAATAATATTTTAATTACAAAGCGTTTTCACGGATACTGTGGTCTTGACATTTAACTTTTAAACCTTTTCAAGTTTAAGTACTCATTTAAATAAAAAACCTTTCAAGTTTAAATACTCAATTCAATGATTATTATATTATTCTGGCATTTGTTGTTCAATTTTATTATGAGCAGATTTTGCAGATTTGAGATTTACAAAACCACAAATGGGTTAAATTGTAGGAAATGCAAACCATTTTAGATTACCCATATTCAAAACTTTTTATTGAGACGTTTCTCGTCTTCGGGGTATTAAAGCATCCGCTTTATAGGGGCAAATTAGGGGGAATTTTTTCCCTCACAACTTAGTATTTTAGTATTTATAATTAAAGCAATTAAAAAAAATTAAATCTTTTGAAAAGAAGGGGGTCTATTTAACTCCCGAAGAGGCAATTTAAGTCAGTGTTGAGATTTACAGCATATGATCAACTATGGAGTATTGTTGCGAGCAGAGATGTTTTAAAATTCCTGGTGACCAGGTTGATGGGAGGGCTTGTAGGAAATGTCACCATTTTGGTTATTGCATTTGTAAATGTAAAAACTTCACAGCCTTCTCTACAGAATACAACACCACGCTCGGTGTGGAATACAGCGGCCGGGGAGATGGTGCATCTCTCAGAAAGAAGAAAGACTCGGATCGCGCTAGCCCGTGTTGTGGTATTAAAATGTACCATTCGCCAGTGTCTGTGGGATTAAATTATAATTTTACGAAAGAAACAAACACTCCTAGATTTCATTACGAGACCGAAAGACTTCATAGTTTTAAGGAGTGGCCAGTTACATTTTTAAGCCCCAAAGATTTATCCAAAGCTGGTTTTTATTATTTGCGTGTTAATGATTATGTTAGATGCGCTTATTGTGGGATTGAAATTGGGTTTTGGAAAGGGGGTGACATTCCTTTCTTAGAACATAAGAAATTTAACCCGTCCTGTATATTTATAGAGAAGTTTTACCCTTTAGAATGTAAATAAAACTAACATTCAAAGGGTGTAGCATTTTATTTTCTTAACCCAAAGTCAGTATTTGAGAATTAACAAGAAATGTGAAAACTTTGGCATGTAAAACAACATTTGAAATAAGGGCATAATACAAATTCCGAGGCTTTATAAAGGAACGGTTCCCCTAATATACCAGTAGTTGCCAAACTCCTGCACTAGTGTTTGGTCTAGTGTTTTGTTCAGAGTTTGTGATTCGGAACCGAAAAGAGCTCTATTTACCCCGCTGATTCCGATATCTAAGGACATCTCAACATGGCTGACCACGCTTATATTATCGATTTTCAAGGATTCAAAGACAATAACAATAATTTTATTATTAAAGAAATTGCACTTACAAAAACCAGCGGCAATTGGTTTCTGAGACACTGGTTTGTGAAATCTCCGCACGATTTTGACAAACTATCTCCGGACTACAGAAGACAGGCGATCTTCAATGCAAACTATTACCACGGAATTCCATGGCAGGAGGGAACCACGTCCTTCAACTACGTCAAGAGACAACTGGCCGCGCTGTTATCACAAAACACCGTCTACGTAAAGGGTCAAGAAAAACAAGTGTTCCTTCAAAGACTTTTTAAGAACGCCAAAGTTGTAAATTTGGACGACATCCCATCACTTAAAAAATTAAAGTCGAGGTATCTAAATAATTTTTGTTATTATCATAGATTTAACGGTTTCATGTGTGCTCTTGAAAATGTTTATAAGATTCAAACCTACTTGGAACAAAGAGAATATGAATAAAAATATTAAACGTCTATTGTGTTCTTTAATGCGTGCACCTAAACTTAATTATCTTGCATCAAGATTATAGTAATGATTATAAAAACTGTATTGGTAATTAATATTTTCAATAATTCTAGGAATCTCGTTATTAAATTGCCTTACATGTTTATATATCATTGCAATGTTAGTTATGGAGTGATAATTGGTTGGATAAATTCTCTTGTACAATACTATGTTTGTGGATTCACAGAATCAGCCCAAGCCTTAGAGTTTAGAACAAAAACTGTTAGGAAATGTACACCGGAGGTATTGTTTCTTTGACTATTGTTCATTTTCCAAACCAAACTCTCAAGCGCCTTTGCTTAAGGAAGGGGAAATGATTCTATTTTGACTAACCCCCCCCCAACCTTCCCCTCGGGTATCCCTTTGAATAACATAGTTACAAATGTAAATGCAATTTATTAATTTCTTTATAAGTAATAGATTATAAAATCCAAGGGACCGAAACTACACAATCGAGGACCCGGAGCTACCGGGTACATAAATATTTAAAAATGGAGGTTGTTTTTGTTGCATTTCTTGAATTTCCAATTTTGATATTGTCTCTGATTATACTTATTATATACTTTTTAGTATTTTTAATAAAAACAATTTTAAAATCTTTTGGAAAGAGATAGCAGATAGTCTATTTAGTCTCTGAAGAGGCCGAAGTCAGTTCAACAACTCAACTCGCCTAAGAAAGTCTTGATCCTAAGTTGTTTTTAGAGTTTAGTAAAAATATATTTTTCAAAGTAAGTAGTTATCACATTTAAATCGTAAAATATCAATGTGATGACAATGAAAATACTTTAATATATTAAAACTAATTATCCAGATTCAAGGGCGAGTAGCCTGGAAAGTATAAATATTAATTTAGAAAAAGACTATTGACTATAAAACTTACTTGGATCCGAGACCTAACCGGCCCTGGACCCCGGGCTCCCCCGCCCCAACACTACACCCTAAAACTCCATCTCACAGACACACTGTGTAAATTACAAAAAATCAAACTTGAGAAACGCAAATTTAATAACTCCTTCTAGCATTGGTGAGTACGTTTACGCTTGTGTTCCTCCATTGTCCAAGGCGCGGATAGACCCCCTTTCAGAGAGTATATTTATAGCCTTACACGTATCTTCTTCATCAACAATTCAAAGGGAGGAACGAAAAGTTCCTCCCTTCTTCGGGCAGGAGGAGTGGCAAAAGTGACCAAGGCAGAGTCAAAGTCTGCATTTGATTTTAAGTCCAATTTTATTTTTCGAACAGGTCTTCCGTCACAAAATAGATTTATAAAGATCCAACCAATATTTTGTTCACAAACTTCCCCCCCCCCCCATTTCAACAGGTACAGCAAACAAATTGCAATAGCACATATCAGAGCTACGTAAGGACGTCAGAGAAAAATATCGTAAAACAATGCCCGAAGAAGGGAGGAACGAAAAGCCCCCCTCCCCTTGAATTTTCAATTTCATGCGGTATACATCAATGAGCCGGGGCTATATTCATTAATTTTAAAATCCAAATTGCCCATTGCTGAGAAGTATCAAGACTGGGTTTTTGAAGATGTCTTACCCTCCATTAGAAAATATGGAATGTATCAGTTAAAGAATGAAAACTCTCAACTCATGCGAGAAATTACAAACGTTATGAAAACTAACCAACAGCTCACTCAAATTAACTTAGAATTTAAAACTAAAAACGACACAATGTGTAAAGAGAACCAGTCACTGAATGAGTTTTTGACATGATCTCTGGTTGCTTTTCGTGGGTTAGAGTAGCCCAGGATTTGAGCAATCTCTTTTGCTTTGAACTAAGGAGTATTTTTACTGTCAAACAGGACAGCAACGGCCTGTTTATTAAATATATAAGAAGTTAAGTGAGACATTTTAAGTATTGTGCGAATCATTGTAGGATAGGTCTACCCCACTTTGGGGTAGACCTACTTCCGGTTGAGTTTTCTTATATTTTTCACTTACATGCGTTGAAAGAGCTTTATGTAACTTAGAGGGATACTCTTTCTTTTGAACCAAGGATTATTTTCGCTATCAAATAGGACGGAAAAGAAGTGGCTCAAATCCTGGGCTACTCTAACCCTAAAAAGGCTCTTCTAGCACATATCAGTGAAATATACAAATCAACTCAACCGGAAGTAGTTGGGACCCAAAATGGGTCCCAACTCAATTATCATGATTCTAAAGTAGTTTTTATATCAGAACCGGGTTTATACGAGTTGATTTTTTCCTCTAAACTACCAGTTGCTAAAACATTTAAATACTGGGTTTTTGTGGCGATACTTTTAGCGCTCTTTATTCTTAAACGTTAACTTCACTCTGCCCCGGTCACTTTTGCCACTGCTCCTGCCAAGGTAAGAACTAGGTACTATTTCACAATACTTTATATAAAATGTCTCAATTAACCTCTTATATATTTAATGATCAATCTGTTACTGTCCTGTTTGACAGAGAAAATAATCCTTGGTTTAAAGCAAAAGAGATTGCTAAAATCTTGGGCTACTCTAACCCAAGAAAAGCAATCAGAGATCACGTCAGAGAAAAATATCGTAAAACAATGCCCGAAGAAGGGAGGAACGAAAAGTTCCTCCCCTTGAATTTTCAATTTCATGCGGTATACATCAATGAGCCGGGGCTATATTCATTAATTTTAAAATCCAAATTGCCCATAGCTGAGAAGTTTCAAGACTGGGTTTTTGAAGAAGTCCTGCCTTCCATTAGAAAGTGTGGAATGTATAAAATCCAACAAGAAAATAATCAGTTGTTACAATCACTTACAAAGTCTCTGGAAAACAACCAAAAGCTAGCTCAAATTAACTCAGAATTTAAAACTAAAAACGACATATTGTGTAAAGAGAACCGGTCACTGAATGAGTTGTTGACGTCCTTACGTAGCTCTGATCTGTGCTATTACAAAATTTGTTTGCTGTACCCGTTGAAATGGAGGGGGAGGAAGTTTGGGAACAAGATATTGGTTGGATTTTTATAAATCTATTTTGTGAGGGAAGACCCGTTCGAAGGAAAGTCATTAAAATTGAACTTAAAATCAAATGCAGACTTTGACGGGATAGAAGTTGAATTTTTGAGCGGTAAGGCTATGCTAAATAGCGGATTCTCTAAAGAAATGGTTATAAAAAAGTAGCTAAATTCTCCACGATGAATTAGAATATAACATTTATTTTGACGATACTTTTAGCGCTCTTTATTCTTAAACGTTAACTTCACTCTACCTCGGTCACTTTTGAGGTAAGACCTTACGTTGCTCTGATCTGTTCTATTGCACGATACTTGATATAAAATGTCTAACTTAACCTCTTATATATTTAATGATCAATCTGTTACTGTACTGTTTGACAGTGAAAATAATCCTTGGTTCAAAGGAAAGGATGTTGTTAAAATCCTGGGCTATCAAGATTCAAAACGGGCATTGCGGATAAATGTTGATGAAGAAGACAAGTGTAAGGCTATAAATATACTCTCTAAAGGGGGGTGTATCGATACACCCCCCTTTAACTTCCAATATCAGTCTAACTTCATCAATGAATCTGGTTTGTATTCTCTTATTTTGCGCTCATTGAAACCAGAAGCTAAAGCATTCAAAAGATGGGTTACAAGTGAACTCTTGCCTTCCATTAGAAAGTATGGAGTGTATAAAATCAAACATGAAAATAATCAGTTAAAAAATCAAAACTCTCAACTCTTGGCTGAAATTACAAGGTCTCTGGAAGACAACCAAAAGCTAGCTCAAATTAACTCAGAATTTAAAACTAAAAACTACATATTGTGTAAAGAGAACCGGTCACTGAATGAGTTGTTGACATTCTCCACGATGAATTAGAATATAACATTTATTTTGACGATACTTTTAGCGCTCTTTATTCTTAAACGTTAACTTCACTCTGCCTCGGTCACTTTTGCCACTGCTCCTGCCGAGGTAAGAACTAGGTACTATTTCACAATACTTTATATAAAATGTCTAACTTAACCTCTTATATATTTAATAACCAGGCCGTTGCTGTACTGTTTGACGGAGAAAATAATCCTTGGTTCAAAGCAAAAGATGTTGCTCAAATCCTAAACTATCAAGATACAAAGCATGCAATCCGTACCCATGTTAGAGAAAAACACCGCAAAACTATACTGAAAGTACAAGGGGGGCGTTATGGGTCCCAACTCAATTATCATGATTCTAAAGTAGTTTTTATATCAGAACCGGGTTTATACGAGTTGATTTTTTCCTCTAAACTACCAGTTGCTAAAACATTTAAATACTGGGTTTTTGAAGAAGTCCTGCCTTCCATTAGAAAGAATGGAATGTATAAAATTCAACAAGAAAATAATCAGTTGTTACAATCACTTACAAAATCACTGGAAACTAACCAACAGCTCACTCAAATTAACTCAGAATTTAAAACTAAAAACGACATATTGTGTAAAGAGAACCGGTCACTGAATGAGTTGTTGACTGAACGGGCACCGAGGGTTGCTGTGATGTCGGGCGGCGATGGACTAAATCATGTTTTATGTGTCCTTATTAAAGAAACTCTTCTGGAACTCTACGGGGTCTGCGAGTACAAATGTATTCGCATACAAAAAAGAAAATTTAACCAAGCTCTCAATAAAGCCAAAAATGAAGGTTTCGTACCTTGTTTCATCAAGTCTCCTGTTCCTAATGGGATTAATGTACTTAACAAAGCGAAAGAATTAATGAAGAGTAGTGGTATGCACTTTAACTCTGCATACAACAACATCCTAACTTCTCACAATTTTGTAAATATAGTTGAGCACGTCTTGGACAATGGAGGAACATAAGCGTAAACGTACTCGCCAATACTAGAAGGAGTTATTAAATTTGCGTTTCTCAAGTTTGATTTTTTGTAATTTACACATTTTTAAAATGTATGTCTTGATAATATAGCATCTGAAACAACTCATTACTTGTTATTATTTATCCTAAACCAAATTAAAATAAAAAACAAATGTTAAAAAAACGAATATTTGGTTTGATTTGTTTTAAAAATTATCGTTTGAACGAATTAATACAGATAACTTTTGCAAATCATATTAAAGGAAATTGCCCAATTTGTTTAGAGTATAACATCTTAACTCATATACAGTGTGGACACATTATATGCCACAAGTGTTCCAAATTAATTGGTGTAAAATGCGGGCTGTGTAGAGAGAGTGGATTGGTTTATTTATGAGAGTGAAGTTGGGTATTCACTGTGTTGGTTTTCAAAAGGTGAGTACTGGGACCATTCTACAAAATTTTCATAATACTTTCACGCTGGCATTCTGGTTTGACTGAGTTATCAAGTTGCGGGTTACCGATTTGGGATCACGCGATTGTTAACTTTGAGATCTGTTTTAAATCTTACCGCACCAAAGGTTTACAATTATATACAATTTTAATTTAAATACAATTTGATTATTTTCACCCCAGAGTGGGTATCACCCGATATCCACTGATATCACCTTAATCTGATTCGTCACCCCTTTGCCTTTTTGGTGGTGATTTAGTTGGTGGTGATTCTACGCGGACCCGTTTAACCCGCGGGAGTGTGATCCCTACTCGTTTAGTAGTTACAGCCTCATTATAATCTACTAATAATTTATTATATTTTTCTTCTAAACTATTGTGATCATTGTGTAACTCATTAAACTGTGTTTTTAATTTTTCAATCTCTGTTGCGCGATCTGTGTCACTAATTTCAAAGTCATATAATTTATTTTTAAGTTTGTCGTTTGTTTCTAATAACGACTCGTTAATTTTTTTAAGAGTTTCAATTTCCCGCGAATAATTCAACCCCCGTTCTTCGCACTCATTCAGTTCTTGTGTTATTGAAGAATTGGTTTCTTTAAGAGTTTCAACCTGCGACTTAAGAGTACTGTAATTTTTAATTTTGTCCAAAATATTTTGCATCGATGTTTCATTTAGTTGCCCGCTGTTTTTTGAGATTTCAATTAAAAAATTTACCAAATTATCAAAAGAAATATTAGGACATAAGCTATTTAGCTTGGTCATTAAATGCTCATTGAGGAATTTTATTTTTTCATTGAAAGTGTCGCCATATACAAATTCTAAATTTGCTTGAACTTCTTTTAGTGAGGTAATTAGTGTCGTTATATCATTTAGTGAGAATTTTCCATCAAACGATTCACTATAAGTGCGGCTTAACGTATCAATCTGGCTTTGAAAATCTTGAAAATTTGTCACGCCGGTAAAGTCATATATTCGTTTTAAAAATCCGGAAACTTGATTTAATGAATTTACTCCAAACATATTGACTAGGGATTCCGCCTCTTCAAACACGTTAATCATAGTGTTGTTGAAACGTTCGTTGTATATTGATAGCTTACTATTTAAAACTGTTATGCTTGATTCTCCACAATTGTTGTATAACGTTTTAAGCTGCCGCGACGCCTGCACAATATTTAATGAACCAAAATCTGCTAAGTGTTGGGTCAGGATTCCTAAATCCTCTGCTCCAATCAAGGTTAGAGTGTCCACTTTAAACTGTATTAATTCATTATTGTTTTGTTTAGAATCAATATAATTTTGAATCGACTGAAAACAGGTCCATTCATTGTATACGTCTATTGATCCGGGAAGTTTTAAATGTGATGTAAAATATATTCGGGAATATAATTGAATATATTGTTCTGCCGACAGATTACCAACTTCGGTAATTTTGTTACTGGAAAGTAGTTGTTTGAATATTACCACGATTTGAAAATCCTGTTCAAGAAGTATTAGGTCACCTAGTTTTTTTATTCTTAACGTTTCATAAACCCGTTTTGTTATCAACGTTAGTTCACTAAACGAAGTTATTCCCACTAAATTAAATATCGATTCAATCTTAGATTTTATCTGTTCCAAATGCTGCCTCAAATCATCTTGACGGCTTGTTGAAAAATATGATCCAATTTCGTTTAAAACTACCAAGCTATCGTTAAACCTAGTGGCAAATTCTTTAAAATCGTCCAGGCTCGAATCAACGTTTAGATGTGTAAAAGATTTTAATGCTTCTAATTTATTTCGACAGTCTTCGTCTTGTGTGAAATCGATTTCCATGTTTTGCGGATGGAGCAGATTTAATAATTGTTGTACAATTTTAAATAACAGTTTCTCGTTCGAGTGTCTAGTCATTATAGGCGATGTGTCATGATAACCACGTATAGTGGTGACCATACTCTTTAGCCTGTTGGGAAACTTTATATCATTTAAACATTCTTGCAATTCTGTAGTGTAGGACGTCCATGTAAAGTAGCTATTTTGATTTGTCAACATGTAGAATATTGCATCGGTTATTATTGTAAACAAATCAATTTGGGGTACCTTCTTCGGTTCAATTAAGTAGAGGTTGTTGTATACATCTTTTAACAATTTACTAAACAAAGACTTGGCCTTTTTATTTTGTTTATCAAGAACGGCTTTTAATATAAGAGACTCGACCGTTTCACGCATTTTTATTTATGATTTTATGCGTTGATGGTAATATTGCTAGCGGCAAGTCTACTTTTACTGAAAGTCTTTGTGATTTATTAACAACACGAGGCTATAATGTTAAACTATTTACAGAACCTCTAGACAAGTGGCGGAATGTGGGGGGTTTAAATTTGTTGGAATTATTTTACAACGACTCCAAAAGATGGGCTCTAACATTTCAAATTAACGCGCTGTTAAGTGTTGCAGATATTGAAAAAAGTGCGGTAATACATTCTTTAAACAATTCAATTGTTATCATGGAGCGATCTTCGTTTAGCATTTTTGAAATATTTTGCAAGTACTTGAGGGAAAACGTGTTTAATTCAGCAGAATCTGCTATAATTGAGGATTTTAAAACTAAATATTCAAGTATAATAGATTATTATAATAAAATCCTCTACATTTACATCAGAACAACTTCTGATATTTGTTACAAGAGGTTAAAAGAAAGGGCGAGACCCGAAGAGATTGATTCAGTTGACCAATCGTATTTACAGTCTCTTGAAGATTTGTATGAAAAAAGTGTTACCACTCTTCGAGTGCCGCTAATTACAGTCAATGGAGAATACGATAAGAATTCGATTGAAGATGCCAAGAATATGTTTGATAACCAAAACACGGTAAATGAGATTTTAAATTACATCAGGCTGTACGGTTATTAAGATTTAGCTTTATATACAAAAATATAAACATTACAAGAAATATAATAAGGACAAGAGTTAGTGAAATATTTACTAATGGAATTACTATTATCAAAGTAATAAACACATATTTAATTATTTCTGGGCTTCGATCCGCAGTTTTAATGTGGGAAAATATCTTATTATAAGAAATGTCGACCTTTTCGTTTGATAAATCTTCCATATAACATTTTATTATATCAAGAAGGTTTTTTATGCCCCCATATTTCAAATCATATGCATTAGAAATTTTCTTTTTTAATTTTAACTTCATTACTTCCAAATTTAAAATTGTTTCGGGAGTGATAGTCTGTACTTTGATTTTATCATTAAAAGTTGTATCAAACTTATTCATCAAAGTATTAAACTCTAGGGAAGTCAGTGCTTTGTTTAACTTTAACGTATCCACAATATCTAATACCGTACCTAAAAAATATATTATAAACAATTCCCAGTTTCCAGCTACTCTTGCACATACAGTGAGAACTTTCAAAGTATTTAGTATTAACAAATCGGTGACTATATTGTTTATTTCTAGTAAAATTATACTTTTAGATATGTGCTGATTTAGGTTATTCGTAAACTTGTAAAGGTATTGAATAGACAGGTTACTAACATAAAGGGAGATTTCTGGCGTTGAACCCACTATTAAGTCTTTTGTAAATTCGACAAGTTTCCTTTCAACGTTGGAAATATTGTATTCCGAACTTTTTTTATTACAAGAGTACGGAGATATGACGTGATCAGTTATTTCATGATTGAATATCAAACTTGGGTGTAATAGTGAACGTATCAAAGTTTTACCAAACATATATTTTTCGAAAAAACTTTGCACGCTGGGAAGAAAACATTCGTTATTTTGAGCGTTAAATGATAAACCAAAATATTGACAGTACTCTGGCGACATAAAACATTTATTCAAATTCTGATCCCAAAGCAGGGGGGGTATAGATTTATCATCACTGGGCTTTAAACAAAATATTTTCTTAGGTAAGTTGATTAACCTACAACATTTTAAGTTCTTATCAAAATACACGTCCAGTGGCTCATTCGCTTTAAAACAATTATCTTGACAAAAGTCCACTTGAACCTTTTCGTTAAAATTTGATTTACATATTAAATTACCATCCAAATGGGGAAACTGGCAATGGGATCTTACAACACCCTCCACACAAAACGCTGCGATATTTTTACATCCATTTTCATCAAATGAAAACGTATAATCGTTTGGATAATGTTTCAAGAAACTCTTTGTAGGAGGTCCACCATATTCTAAATAATTCCATGGCTTTTTTGTAACTATCACGTTTTTAAAATAAAAATGATTTGCATTTTTTAAATTTATAATTTGATTACATATTGCTGTTCTTTGACAGTATTTAACAACCTTTTCCATTTTTTATATATTTACATAGTTTTGCATATATATGTGAGCAATTCCTACGTTAACTTCATAATAATGTCTTCCACCAGTCTTGAATACCAGGAATTGTTGGCCAATGACGTTTCTGGGCGCTTATTCAAATTTAATAACCGCCCATCGGCAAATGTAAAAAACGGATTGATATTCGGTTTTCAGCGATTTAACAGCAATACTATAAACGGTATTTATGTTGAAAATATGTCTTTTTTCGAAAGGAATTACGGGACAGATAGTTCCAGCGTGGTGAAATGTAATTTTCGGGGCCATGCTGATATTCAGAATGACAATTTAAGAGACGTGCTTACTCAAAAAATTAAATCCAGCTTATATGAAACTTTAAAAAAGCACCTTTTCACAGAAGATTGTAGATTGGTCCTCAGATTTGGAGGAATAAGCACCTGTGCGGGAAATCAGGATGGCTCTAAATATCAAAGCATACATTTGAAGTGCTCTCAGGCCAAGAAACTGTTTGAAGATGTTTATTCTACTCAACTGTGTGTTAATAAGCCAAATTCACTCTTAGTCCCCTGTTTGTATAACAATTTTGTACACGATCACAAAGACTTTAACAAAATAAAATATTACTGTGACGAGACTACGGGGAAATATACTATGTACAATCATGAGGAATCGAATGAACGAAAATTCACAATTAACCATTTTCCAAGAATCCACCCCGACGAGAACATCTACCTACTATACTCAAACAAGTTATCCGGTCTTGTAAACATCCTTATTACTGGCGTATACATCAAAGACGATTCTGTTCTGAGCGATACGATGAAATTGTGGTGCATTATCCAATCATCACACTTGCTGAGCAACGTTTCAGAAATATCAACCCCTTTTTCACTTGACCAGGAGGAAGACGCTGATGACATCTTAGATTAGTATTTTAATATAAATTGTTTTATGTCATGACAAACATCCAATATGTCAAATAAATGTTTACTCCTCTCTGGTTTCCAAACAAATCTAACCCCAGTAATATGTTGAGGAATTTGATTAATGTTGTTTGTTAATGTTGAGATATAGTTTAAAAGGCGACTTTCATATTTAATCATACACTCTGTACTATTAAATATTAAAGTAACAATCCATAGTAAATATTCCAAGCCACCTCTTGTTTCATACGTGAAATGTTTGTTCTCAGTAAATTTTTCTGTAAGATGTTTTTTCAGTTTTGTCATATTTGAAAATATAGCAGTGAATATTTGCTGTAAGTTTTTATGAAATTGGCACCATAAAACCGTTGAGTAAATTAAATTTTGTAAAACTTCTGTTAACATTTTATCCAACATTTTTATTCATTTTTATTATGAAAACACGATACAGCTAGGCCCATAATATGGTAAGTGTTGTTCATAGATTTAACGGTTTCGTGTGTGCCGCTGAACACGTCTTTAAACTTCAAACCCACAGCAAAATGGTATATGAATAAAAATATTCAACATCCGTTGTGTTCTTTAAAAAATGGGTTTGCGTGCACCCATTACGGGTAAATGTTTAATTCTTTTGTAAAACTGTTTGCAAACATAATTATCTTGCACGGTAATCTTTTTAATATTACTTACACATAAATCAATTATTAACCTTTCATAGTATTTATAAAACAAAACCCAAATATGTTTATTAATCATATTTATTACAATTGTCTCATAAAAAGAACAGTCACCGGTACTTAGAGACAATGGGTTTATGTTTATGTAAACAGTATTATCCTCGACGAGTTTTTTTTTACTGCCGATTATTATATTTATATCATTTAAAATATTTGAAACCGCGATGGATTCATCAAGTTTATAGTTAAGATTATTAAAACTATATTGGTACTTAATATTTTCAATAATTCTAGGAATCTCTTTGTTAAAGTCGTTATTAAATTGTTGTATATGTTTATATATCATGGCACTGTTAGTCATGGAGTGACAATTGGTTAGATAAAATCTCTTTTATAAGTTCGTTTTTTACAATACTAGATTTGTCAAAGGGATACACAATTGCGTTAATATTCTCAAGATATAGCGAGTTGACTCCTACGAGAACTAAATGCACTATGGAATCTGTTTTCTGTATCCCGATTTTTTGGAAATCCTCTTTTGACATAAAGTACGAGTATGCAAGTTTTTTCAGCCAAGTTTTTAATTCATATTGATTTGAACCAAAATAGTTATCTAAAGCTATAGATGGATTGGTTATTTTTGAAACTGTTTCCACAATTAATATTATCATATTAAAAAATATTAAAATGCGGTTAGCGATATTATTCTTATTATACTTTATAATTCACTTAATAATAGTAAGTTTGTTTGAATGTTGTGCTGCCAGAGTGTTTGTACTCTGTATTCTGACCGGAATGGAGTTGTTTATTTTATACAATCACATCAAGATTAACTATTATTTACTTAATAGAAAAACAAATTAACAATGCTTAGAGCCTTGGTAAAATCTCTCAGGGGGTCCTCTTCTCCAGAATTGAAAATATTAAGTCCAAATTTTCATAAAATTTTATCTAAAGAAAGTTTGAGTGAAAATAGCGTTAGACACTTTATTCTAGATCTTGAAAGTGGTAAAAGCTTTGATAGTGCTTTAAGAAAACTAATAACTGAAACAAACCTTTCAGATTCTGAAATTAAACTGTTTCAAAATGAGCTGACGAAATCTAAGGGCATCGCTGAAGTTATGGTTGTTCAAGATTATATAAATAAATCCGACATACTGGAGACTTTGAAACTGGACGTTTTACCCAAGGACGCTGATGAACTGAACGAATTAATAAAGACAAATGGCGATTTAAAAAATAAAATACAATCATTTATAAAATTAATAAATAAACATAAAATAAAGTTATCGTTAATTACCCTGACACTAGGTTCAGCAGGAAATTACTTATTCCAGGCGGCTAAAAATCTTTCCGGTTGTTATAGATATCAAATCACACCCTCTGGAAAATACAAATTGCTCTGTAAAGTCAACGATTGCGGTTTTAATATTGAAAAACATTCCTCAATTAATAATGTATTTTGTGACGAACCTTGTCTACCGGATATTTGTGGTGAGAATTGTATGAAACGTACGACAGACAAATTTAAGTACGTCTGTGTTCAGTTACATTGGTATGACGTCGTCAGTGTTGTCACTAAACAATTTTCAAATACTTTAGGTAATTTTTTTATTCAGTCTTTAAAATATGTGTTTATATTCTTAATTGTGTTTAGTGTTTATACTTTCTCGGATAAATTGAGTTTATTTTACAGAATCGCTCTAGGATTAATAGTTTTATCAATTCTTGTTATAAAACTTATTTGATTTTTGAAATAATACGCGACTCACATCCGATAGTTTTTAATAGTTTTTTATAGTTGTTTAATAGTTGTTTATAGATATGATTTAACCGGGACATTGGGATAGTTAAAAGGTTTCATTAAAATTTAAAAAAAAAACACGCGGGTTTAAATTTTAAAAAATCACTTTTCACCTCTATATAAAGCGACTAATCAAGCATTTTGTTAGTGTTTAAAACATGTCAGACGCGTGTCTTTTCTACGTAAAACTTAGTGAATCCGCTCGGAGTCCCTTTAAAGGTAGCCGAAATAGTGTAGGGTTTGATTTACACAGTCCAGCCAATTACGAACTACCACCGAAATCAATTATAACTATTCCTACAAATTTGGCATTTAAATTCCCACCATCAACGTATGGTAGACTGGCAATGAGGTCCAGCTTGGCGAAGTACGGCCTAGAAGTTCTAGGCGGGGTGATAGACCCAGACTTTAGGGGCAATGTTGTTGTCGTTTTGAAAAATTCAGGACCAAATCACATCATAATACGAGAGGGACAACGATTCGTTCAATTGATTTGTGAAAAGGTGGAATTTCCAGTTTTAAAACAGGCTTTGTCACTTGATTTCACCGAAAGAAACGAAAAAGGATTTGGATCGACTGGAAAATTTTAGGTTAATTTTAGGTTATTTTTGGTACATTTTTTGGTAAATTTTTTGGTACCTCAACGGGCTCTAAATAGGCTCTCAAAAAGGTAAATTTAGGTCATAAAGGCTCTCATTTAGGTCATTGGACCTATTTGGACCTATTTGGACCTATTTGGACCTATTCGGACCTATCTGGATCTATCTGATCGTATTGAAATTTTTGTTTTCAATTATCTAAATTTACTTTTAAAATAAATTGTGAAGTATATTTGTTAATGGTATTAAAGAATATTTTAAATCTTAACACGTAAAAGTGCCATAATTGTTTTAAATATTCCAAATACCTAATAATTAATATAAATATATATCCCACGTTTGATAAAAATGTGAATCCATTAATGTTTTGCAAACACAAATTGTATATATGTTTATAAAATACATTAACTTCTTTTATTGTTGTTTCAATTGAATTTATATAATAATCAACCTCGAATAAATACAAGTTGTAAATTTTGTTTACATAATTTAATTCATCTACTATACTCTGAGGAGTTAAATATTTTAAATTTCTGCTAATTAGCTGTTCCAGACTTGAATTCATTGTTGTATTTTTAAATAAATCAAAACTTTATTTGAGTTGTGTGTTACAAGCTGTGTAATTATGTGTAATTAAAAATAAAGTTACAAACTGTATCCAAGTCTAACATATATAACCCATATAACGCCCGGTGTTTGTAACAATGTGTCGTAGAACCCGTCCTGCTGGAAGGTGTGGGTCGAAAAATACTCAAATTTAGAAACGCCGGAATCACTATGGATTTTGGTTTACGATGAGTAACGAACACCTAAACAGCACATCTTGACTTGCAAGTATTGCTGATTGACGACGTGAAGGTAACCCGAATATCGGGCAAAACGTTAAACTGATAAACAAGCGTTATACATGAAAGGTGCAGACACGTTATACGTCTGAGGTACCCGGGTCGGGTCTGATCTTTAAATATATCTGGCGAACACAACGTTACACATATAAGTTCAGGGGGTACTAACACACTTTAAGGACTGGCTGCATATGACTGTCTCGTCCACATATAACTGAACAATACTACTCAAATAACGATCTAGTTCTAAATGAGAACAAAACTGTACAGATTGACTTTTCCACCAAAAAACGCCTGTACTATTCTCCATGAATATTTAATAAAGAATATTGTCTATATTGGTTTTTTAGTTTAGACAATTACTGCGGGGGTATAGTCCTAGCATTTCAACGCTTCTAAGTATAATGTTAGCTTCAAACCCCAACGGTTTTATTCATCGTCCAGATTACTGTGGCTTGATATTATTTAGAGCGAAATTGAGTTTACTGATATCGTGTTGACTAAGCTTTATAATTTGTTTAAATAAGGGTACTAAAACGAATACCCTGGCGACGCGACACACGCATGATACATTTTCGACTTCCGAAATACTCAAATATTTACACATCAGTTATTGTATTCATTCTCGAGAATAACTTTTCTGGACGTGATAAAAATAAGAGCTAACTGTAGAGCTGCTGACTTTACCGAACATCCACAGCCTGGTGTAATTTCATTCTGTTCGATAAAAGAACAACCACATCTTGAACAATTGTATTTTTTGTTAATGCAATTTGAAGTCTTCTGAGATGACTCGAATCGAACCACTCGTTCATAGTTGTCAATATCAGCTACACTATTATTAAAACATCTACGACATATCTGAACGTCTTCTCGTTTGTAATAACAGATCAAGGAGCTCATACAATTTATACAATGTTCGTTGACAAGTTGTTCATATATTTCACAAGGGAGTTTATTTATAACTGCAACTAGTTCATTAAACTGTTGAAACTCCTCCAGAATAGTTTTTTTAGTTAATTCGTATAAGGACATCATGAGTGCATGCTCGTCTCTAAAACAAAAATAGGTTTATGTTATTTAAAAACGTATAAGAATACAAGGAGTTGTAACGTAGTAGGATACGTGTTTTAAAAATAACTCTAATGTTCTTTAGCAATGACATTAAAACTACATGATATAGTAGAGCATATCAGCAGCTTTATTGTTTCACACAATTTTGTATTAAAGAATTCGGTACTACCGACGAATCAGGTTATTACCCATACAGCACACCAGGTCTAAAACACGTTTAATAGTCGTTTAAAACAGCTAAAAATTATACGACTAATTATTAACCACATAAATGACGTTTTCGAAACGTGCCCGGTTATACGTCTTCGCTTCCACGTTTAGGAGATGACAAGACTTAAACCATTTTAAGACGAGCTCATATTAACCTTATAGAAGATGTTTTCAAGACATGCTCCATTGGGATTGTTAAATTTAAGTTCAAAAATGAGAACGTCTCAGTTTTTTCAATCACTACTAAAATACACTATTTATTTAATCCAGATTTCAAATATCACTTCATCTTCTTTATTTTAATTTTACAAGGGAAGTCTTCAAAACATCTCTAAAGGGTTTATTGTTTACCACAGTAATTCGTGTTAAAGACGTCTAAAATGCATAACCGATTTTGAAATAAAACGTCTGTGGCCGATTTAACATGGACTTGGACAAATATACTGTCAATATGGGGTTAAAGTCTTAAAATGAAATCGAATTAGATTTGTATTAATTCTAGCTTTCAAAAATAGTTCACTTAAGTCCAGAATTAATTTAAGTTTTTGTTTTATTTGCATTAATACTTATATTTACCGATAAATAAAACTTAAATCACTCATTATCACCTACTAAAACGTCTTAAAGGTAAGTAATACAAAAAAGCTAGTGGTTTAATTTGAATTGATGAGTAATTAATACAAAGTATTATTTGTCGATTATAAGATTAATAAAACACGTCCACAAAATGTTATCGAATCCAACGTAGGTGACGGATTGTAGATGTCAAGATTGCGTCTTAGGGCGGTCCTATACTTCTCGCTGAACAGGCCCAAACATTCAGCCTATACACAAAAGAATGCTCTGCGTCAATCACTATGTATTTGTATTTTAAATTCAGACGAATCATACATCTGATTGTAAGTGTACGTATGCCTTCAAGCGTCTCAGATAGATGCCAGACCAACAAATATTTGGAAAAGCATTCCTTTTAAAATGACTTTTAAATAATGTTAATGTGTGTGTTAATGTTATTTAAGAATTCATTGCGGACATTTTCTATAATTTCTTAAATAACATCAACTCCCCATCACTAACAACGATGTAAACAAATAAATGAAGTTAGTGTTTACGAAATACAATGTCCTTGGTTTATCAGCTGTGTAAAACAATGTTAAAAATGATCAAAACTGCTGATTAAATTTGAATAAAAGCCATTAAAATTTATAATAAACATTTATTTAAGGTCTATAGATAAGGCAGCGGGAGATATAAGTGAGAAAGCTCCTGCCACCTATCGGGAACAGTCGGAACTACCTCAGAGTTCAAGTGGTTCGACGATTCTCCGCTTGGTAGCGTTCGCGTCTACAATACCAACATTGTTTCTACTTATTGTTGTCAATACCGCGTGCCTTAGCCTAATCACGTGTTTGCCGCGTTTGTTGCCCCCACTCGCCACTCGACTGCTTGTGATGAGCATAGCCGGCGGTGAACTTTAAAATGGCAGAGGGGTCTAAAAGATTAGAAAAGTCCAGCTGGGAGGGGGACGCACTCGCTTCTGAAAACGTCACGACTCCTCCTCCGCTGAAAATCAAACAATCCCATGATCCGGGCATGCTAAGATAATAAGATAACTTACGGTCAGCGACACGCCCATTCGTAGGCCGACACTCTACCGCTTCACTCCTCACTGATGTCCCCAGAGGATGGACCCAGAAGATAGACTCGGTGGGATCTCGTCGACACCGGCCACCGGACCTAACTACAAGACGTCCCGGCATGCCGGGACGTGGGGTGTCACAGAGGTGTTTGTATTTTTTTAAAAAAATAATATACAATAGACTAATTATGTGAGAAGCTTAACAATATTTTCAAGGCAGGATCGAACCAGGTACATAAGTACATCAGTACATCGGATAATATATGACTTAATACCACACAAAGCCGCATACCAAGTTTCATAAAAATATATTCACAAATAAGCGATATATACAATTTTAATTATTCTCCATAAGAATAGCATTGGTGATGAGTACATAGGTTTGCTGAAACAAGGAACACAAACAATTGGTTTAAATATAAATATAATTTAACTGGGTGAAGCCACATACCAAGTTTCACAAAAATACATCCATAAATGATATATAGCATTTTATTTATTCTCTATAAGAATAACATTGGGGTTGAGGACGGGGGTTTGCTGCAACGAGGAAGATAATCATTTCAAAACACCCAATCTTGGTTTTGAACATTTTATAGAGCTTAAAAAAACAAATGATTTAGTATTTTAAATTATTAACCTAGGTTAAGTGGTTGCCGAGAAAATCCAAAACACCTGCTCATAAAATCTCTCATGTTAATCTTATGGGAAAGGGGGTTTTGGATTTTCCTCTCTTCATTTTAATGTAAACTTCACATTTGCTTTTACCAATCAATTCAGCTCTAAAAAACAATCATTGTGATTCTATGTCAAACCGTTGCAGAGATATTCAAAGTGCTAAACACAGTACATTGTCCAATGTTATCCCTATAGAGATAAATCTCTAAATCTCGATTATTTTTTAAACTTGGTATATGGCTTCATTTCGTTGTGGTCTATTGATAATTTTCCAAAAAAACCAATATTTTTCTCATGGTTCCCGTAGCAGCAAACCTGCATACTCAAAGCCCATGTTATTCTTATGGAGGATAAGAAAAATGTTATGCATCACTTAATCGTGAACATAAATTAATATAACTTGGTATGTAGCTTCATCTAGTCGAGTTACATTAATATTTGTATAAAAATCCATAATTTGTGTTCCTTGTTGCAGCAAAACTTCGTACTCAACCCCCCTTTATACTACACTATGTCCTGAAGGGTTTTTGAACATTTATAACTTTCTCTCCAGTAAACTGCATCTGACAGTAAATGAAACATTATGCACATTTACCCGTAACCATATACTTGATGAGATATCTGACTGGTGTCTCGATAGTAAGGAACAGTACCGGGGAGAACAATATGTAGGCTGGATATGTAGGCTGCAAAACATAGTCAGATCAGTATGATGCAAATCCAAAATCGTGATCCTTCTCTTATAATCTGGATACCTTTTAACTATAAGAGAGCAAACGAAACCAAACTTTTGTTCATTTATATTTTTGTATAGCATTTTTGTTGATTCGTTATAAGAGAGTGATAAATAAAATTGTTCCAGAAAGTAATTGCAGAATTCCCGTAATTCTCGCCTGAAGGGTTGTTCAGCCTGTCACATATATTTGCAATATGTACGTGTTAAAATTTTTATGAACCCGGGGAAATTTGGGTAACAAATTTAACTCATGTTAAAATGTTTAAAATCTTAAAATCTACCCCATTACTGTAAAAAAATTGTAAAAGTGTTAACAAATCTTCATGTTATACACTTTACACTACCAAACATGATAAGTTATAATCTTTAAATTGAAACCAAAGAATTCTCGTTATAAATATAATTTATTTTACATTTTTAAAACATGTTTCAAAATGAACATTATAAAGCCTAGAGGTCTTTTACAACTTCCTTCTTGCAGCATCTTAATGACTTGTGACAGTCATAACAAGAATATTACTGTCAATAGATTTTATAGATTATCAACAAAATAGGAGCATAATATGATACATTAAAGGCATACTAGAAAATTAAATTTGTTTCAAGCCTTGTTCTATCAGCAGTTATCCCAACTAATATATTTGTGGTCAGCACAGATCGTGCATTCCAATGAAACCATTATTGAACTTGCCGATAAGAGTAACATGGACATAGCGTTTTCCTCCCATCTTAGGTAATAGGTACGTGGTAAACGATAACTGATTATCAACACAGTGCATGCTTTATATCACTAATTGAAACCATGTTTGGTGAATCGGGAGATATGATCATCATTAGAACCATTCTGCATTGAAAATTGTAGGACATGGTTAAGTCTATCCCCGCAGGCTTGCAACACATTGCCACTACATAATTGGACGAAATATGCTCCCTTCCCACATTAATGATGCCAAATATTCCTACCTCTAAAGTGCATTTCTCGCTGATCAGATCAGATCTAAGATACAACATCTCGATTTGCTACACAAGTTTTCGCAACAATAGCTTTTGTAAGATGGGTAGGAATAAAACGTTGAAAACTGTATTTCTACAGTTATGTTGAACATGTACATAATCATTTGATAATAAACCTAATTTAGGGGATAATTTTAATAATCCTAGGCAAATAAAATAAGAGAATACAAACCAGATTCATTGATGAAGTTAGACTGATATTGGAAGTTAAAGGGGAGTGTATCGATACACCCCCCCTTAGAGAGTATATTTATAGCCTTACACTTGTCTTCTTCATCAACATTTATCAATTTCATTACATTCCAAATTAACTATGCCCACGGATTTCGGAAACATTTGCTGTGCTCCAATTGTGTACTAGATAATTTTTATTGTTTACTAAAAAAACCTTTTACTAAAAAAAAACTTCTTAAAGATATATGATACTGAAATATTACCACATCTATTTCCCCCCTTTTATTAGTTTATTAACAAACACTTTTATGAAAAATTCACACTAAAGTTAAGACAAAAGCATTTTATTTTTAGTGAAAATACAAAAAAATAATAGAACTTCAACGTTATTAGTTACACTGAGAAAATTCATAGAGTGGGAGAAAAATTTGTGGAGGAAGTGATGAACTTACGGCTAGCACATGCTTACATGTTTAGATTTACAATCACTTGACCAAACCATATCTGCAAAATAAAAATTGGAACTTTTAATACCAATGGGGGAAATTGAGATTTTCCTGAATGTTGACAGATATATAAATCATAAAAACATTTTGGAGTTTTACCACGATACCACGATACCACTTTCAAATTTGGCACAGTGGGGTTCCCATATGATTCCAAAATCAGTGCTTTAAATACAGATTTATTTGTTATATATTTTTAAAATTTGCAAATAACAAATTATTTAAAAATCTTGTTTTGGACCGTTTTCCTTAAGTGCTAACTCAAATTCTTAATAGAATATAACTTATAACTGAACACTACCCCAGCCCATTCTTGGTTTAAGGAGTATAACGATAACGAAAGTGACAATTTATAGTTTAAATATGCAATATACCTTTAGCCAAGGATCTCTGCCTATTGCTTTTTCCTATGGATCCCACGAAAGAGCTCTGAAACTATTGTAAATGCACCACTGTTCCAAAAAAATATGTGTTTTATTTTAAAACAGACATATCACATTTTTCTAGACATTCAAATGAGGAGATATAGTTTTAGTGTCTAGTAACCATAGGCATTTACAAGAGGCAGTGATTTTTGGCTTTAGGGATACACTTATATTTTAAGGCCTGAAGCATATGGAGTCAAATGGGATAAAAAGCTAAAAAAAATTTTAAGGTGTTATCATATATAAAACCCCTACAATGTAGCTGATCAATTGTTCACAAAACATAACTCCAAATGAATGAAGAAATAAGGAATGTAGAGCAAGCTGTTCACTTACGGACAACAGCTCTGAGTATGTTTCCTGATTAAGATGTAAAACATTACAATAGTATTAAATTAAAATCTTCCTTATAACAAGGGACTTATTTGTTTAGCCAGGAATACTTTTCCCATTTAAAATGTCAATGCAAGATGCAAGATATAAGCATTCATTAAAATTATGACGCTTGTTTCTTGGAATTAATAGCAGTTTATGAGGAGTCAGAGCAGATGTTTATGTACCTTTGAGAGAGGCTCCTTCCGGCGTTTGTAGGTGTAGAGCCCCACCAGCAGGATGTAGGATGTTCCGCGAGCGAAGATGAGTGACAGTCCCGAGCGCACAGCGATCTCCAGCAGAGCTTGCGAGCCGCCCACTGACTGTTCCGTGATCAGCCGACCCCCCGCACCCGAGTAACCTTGAGTCTTTCCCCGTGAACAAGTGTAACAGTACCGTTACAAATCTATGCCTAAAAGTAAATGTGAAGTTTACATTAAAATAAACTGAGGAAATACCTTTTCCCCATAAGATTAACATGGGAGATTTTATGAGTAGGTTTTTTGGATTTTCTCCGCAACCACTAAACCTAGGTTAATAATTCAAAATACTATATTATTTTTTTTTAAGCTCTTTAACACGTCAAACCCCAAATTAAGTTTTTTAAAAATTGTAGGTGAAAAATGCAAAAAACTGTTTTAATTATTATATTTAAACGTCTTATGTCTTTTTCGGGATCGAAGTCCAAATGAGGTGCAACCAGTTGCTCAGGTTGACCAGCCCCCGGCAACTGACCATAATCTCCTCCTCGGTCATCTCCTCGGCCTGGGGGAAGTCATCCAGCGCACAAAGCACCATGGCCTCCACCAGGTTCCGGCACAGCGGCCTGCACACCTCAACACAGATGCGGCCCGTCTCCATTATTCTAGCCATGTTCCTAAATTTAGGATTGGCTATATCCAATTGTTCGATTGTCCACCCGTTTCCTCGCACCATTTTCTCTCTTACCCATAATACGGTGAAGAATCTTCTGAGATCATAGAATACCTCATCGTTGTTTAATGCCTCTTTTAGGGGGCAATTAGTAGTGAGGTAAGGACAACAATCATGGATCCTCGTTTCCCAATTTTCTTCATCGCATTTTGAAAAAAACTCTCTAATTGACTCCTTTGTCAGTTGGCTTGAGCCAATCAGCGCCATGGAACGGTTCAGGAGTTCGGTTTCCTCGGATGAGTTGAGCCATTCCGGCACCCCGACTGGAGGCGACATCACTTCGTGGGGCAGATAACGAGGAGTCGAGGGCCCTGGCCCAGGAGACGGCCTGAAAAAAGTTCAAATAATCTGACACCGGGGGGCGAAAATAATCATGTTTCACAAGCAGGATACCTCAAAAATCACTGGGTTCGTACAAGTGGGTTAGAACATCGTGTCTCTATGCTCAGTGGGTAGATTGTGCATGTACACTAATGACCATCCCCCTCCACAAATAAAATAAGGATTTTCATTAAAAAACAGGGGCTTTATAATATTTTTTTTTACAATACAGAGGCAACAACACAATTTAAAACACTGTTTTGTTATTTTATAAATAATAATTTGGTCAGGGGTGGATTTGTAAACTTGGCAGCACTGCATTAAATAACGAACAGCTGATGTAGTTATTGAAGTTGCTACAGAAGATTACCGGAAGACTACCTTAAGGTAATGTATTATTTTGTTCTTTTGTAAATTGCCTTTCGGGATGTAACACCCGTTACACTTTTTTAACAAAAGTTAGTATTACAAAATGAACAAACCCTTTCTAAAAATAGTTTTACTGTAAAAGTGAGATTATGGGTTTCCCTAATGCTCTGGTATTATTGTTTGAATTTTAGTTTTATAATTTAAGGAGTAATTTGTGTAACGGGGGTTACATAATTTAATGTAACGTGTGTTACAATCAACACAACCCACAACCATTCAGTTTTTGGTATATTTATATTAATTTTAACTAGAATTTAAATACATAGCTCTATTGAGAGTTTATTAATTTTGGTAATAACACCTAAAAAAGTTAACAATAATATGTTATCTCTACTATTATAGTACGCTTCTTTTTTCTATATTTTAGGCTAACCAACAAGGAACAAAAAATTGTTAATATCAAATATAATGTAGATTGATTGGTTCTTATTAGAGCCAGTTTAATAATTCAGATTCAATCATTCTTTTTGTATGTAATTTACAATTAAAGTGTCCAAAGTGTAACACCCGTTACAACGGAATCCCTGCATTGCTAGGTGGACAGTAAACAATACTACTCACCCCCTCTGCCGGGCCACTGGGGAGAGAGACCGGGAGCCGGTAGATGAACTAGACCCCTTCCTCTTGGGTGACCGAGACGAAGATCTGTGTTTACTCTTCTTCTTCTTCTTCTTTGATTGTGCACCAGCCTCTGGCACAACCCGGCCTTCCTTGGGGAGGGGGGGGACTGAAAACCAATCTTTCCATCAAACCGAGGAAGAGCAAGAGATAAAAATGTCCAAATGTGTTTTGGATAGTATTTACTGCTATCGGCCATTGCTAGTATTAACTATTATTATCTTCATTGTTTGTTGATTTTATCACAAAAGTATTTATTACATAAATATTCTTAAATGACATTAAAACACAATATCGTAGTTTTAAAATGTTAATAAACCTTTATTATACTTGTAATTTATTGCTTGTAATATTCATTCATGTAAACTGCTTCAAATTATTTTATTTTATTTATTTTTCAAAATTGATCTCATTCCAAATTCAATTTGATATAGTACAAGCGTTTAAAACAAGTGACGGTGTCTACAAGAACTTCAGAAACATATGGCTGTGACTGACATTATTGAGAACCGTGTGATACAATTTAAAAAATTTAGTTTTCCAAAATGCGGTGGCCAAGTGATAGCTTTTTTGTGGGCATCTACCCAGAATTAACATTTTCCCTATAAAAAAGTGTAGTGGAACAACTAATACACTCTTTTTGTTAGGTAAGAAGAGTCACTGGCTTAAAGCAATGAAATACGGGGTGAAGTTATAGCATTAAATTACAACACTCGAGATAATAATTCACGCTTACCAAGTTGCTGTTTGGGGGGTTCCATGTTGTTAAACACACTAGAGGCGTGTCGCTGCAGCTGGAACTGCTTTAATGTAATTCCTAGGAAAATAACCAAACAAATAAAAAATATTAAATTAATATTGATACAATAAAATAATTAGAACTTAAAAAAACAAATACTTTAGTATTTTGAATCATTTTAGTGGTTGTAGAGAAAAGTAAAAAACGCGTCCATAAAGTTGTCCATGTTAATCTTATGGGAAAGGGGTTTTGGATTTTCCTCGTGACATCACAATAATTATTACAGATAATATTCACTTTATATGACTGCCTATTGTTTATTTTTTATATTTCAAATGAAATAACAATAATTCAAAACATTTGACCCGAATCACTATAACCACCAAATTTTAATTAAATATGTTTCTGAAAAACGTTTACTTTGTGTTTTTTGCGGTTTTCGGGGGAATTGTCCTTGAAAATAAAAAATAAACAACTGGAGATAAGTTATCATAGATTAGTACCTATAGCAAACATTACTACTGCTTTATCTGTATTCAATTTAATAATAGCAGAAATGGTGAAATGCCCCAGTAGTTTCCTCTTTCAAGCAACTTAAAATGCCTCTGAATTTGGAGTGGCAATGTTAGCCTGGCTATAGTTTTCATTCTAAAAAATACCCGTCAACGAAAGTGCGAGCCAAAGTATGACTTACATTGTGTTGAGAAAATCCTATTTAAATGTTGTAAAACGTAAAAACACGAGGTAAGCAAATATTGAAGGTTCTTCGTTCTGGAGTCACGGTCAATCCCCATGAGCGCTATGACCAATGACTACATATACAATAAGACAGGCAAGCCATATGGAAATAACTCAACGCCTGTTGAGAAGTCGGAGAGACTGCTTCAGCGACCCGCCGCCAGTTGGCGCTAGTGGCGACGGGCGTTGACTGTACTACTGATCTCTTGGCGCGGACTGTACGAGTACCCTCTCTCTCTCTCTCTCTATTTCGCCGTACCAGCGGCATGGCAGTGGGCAGTAAGCGTGTATGCATGAAATGGATACGGGCATTATTCGGGTGTATGTCAACAGGCAGATAACCTCCAATAAATATGAGTTCTGATGTTTACCTTCTGTGCCTAAGCTATCAAATCTGGCTATCCCTATAGAGTATAAGGATGGCGGGGTGGAAGTGTATATGTATATAACATAATTATTTTAGTTACAACAAAAGGTACCTAAATTAAACCTAAATTAAACCTAAATTAAACCTAAATTAAATACAAATAATGACTAATTATAGATACATCATTTAAAATTTATTAGCTCAAACAATGACGTTGCGTAAATTATTTATCCTCAGAATGTTGATTTGAATTATAAAGGAAAAAATAAGAATATTGTTTTAAATTAAGTTTTGATTTAAAATAAACATTCAAATCTCCTAAAATACAAATATCTAGACCCGGTCCTTTCGTGTAGTAGGCGTGGTATCGAGCTTATTGTACGTTTACAAATCCAGGATAATCTCCAATAGTTCCTATATAATGATGAAAACGGGGTTAAAATGTCCCATACGGCACTTGGAATGGCTGTTATGAGGTATTAATTTAATCAGGAAAAACATTTCTTTAAAAAATAAATAAATAATACACTATACTTGCATTAAAAATTTTGGACTTGGCCAGTTTACAACAGAAACCGAGTACCTATTTAATAAAAGTAAGCGACCAGATAAACCCATTCAGATAAACAACTATTAAAGTAATAAAACTGAAAATCATAAAAATGTTACATTTAAAGCCTACATGTACAGAATTGTATAAAAAGCAGAAAATTGATTACACCTGATTGACTTTAGTTGAATTGAACACACAAGCCACGTGGAACCACTACGAATCAGCTGTTTGGATTTCATCAGCTCAAACAAAAATGAATGTCCATAAGGAATACATGGGAGCTTTGAACCCCCGTGGGGCATAGCCCTATATGATTTTCACAACTTTTCACAACTTTTCATAACTTTAATGCCTATATCTTACTCAGGACTATCAAGTACCTCTCTGAAAATTTCAGCTCAATCGGTCCAGTAGTTTTCATGTGATGGAACAGAGTTACGCACAAACATCCATATTTTCACATTTAAAATATTAGTATGATTCAAGTTATATGGCTGTAACATCTGTTCGTGCTGTTTTACCAGTTACGTATTGACAACTATTATCCATACAGTAATTAAATTGATTTATATTCTTCCAAAACATATACAAAGAACCCTTCCAGGCACTTGAAAAACTTAAATTACAAGACGTTTAGACCTCGACTTGAATCAATCATTCAAGCAAGCAAAACAACACGAAAAACAATCCCATATGTTTTTTACGTTTCCCTTACGCACTTTCTATATAGTATTACATTTAATAATAAATAATAAAATACATGTTAATAGTAAATAATACTACATGTACATGTATTATATATTATAACATATGTACAAATCTTTGCTTAGTTCATTTTTTAATGTCTTAAAATACACTGAAGGAATTACAATGTGGAACAATTAATTAATCAAAAATCTAAATTCACCCGTCGAGTGGCAATAACGATTATAACAAACATATGATTACATCAGCACAACATTACATAAAGCTTTAACCCTTGGTGTTATAAGAAACAGAAAAGGTTTGGTCTAATGCAAGCTAGGGTAAGGTCGATTTAAGGGTAAGGGTAAGGGCTACTTAATAGGGGTTTGGGTCACCTAGAAATATAATAATAACGATAACAACCATTAAAGCAAATTTCATTTTTAGTTTATTTGAAATATAGTTTTTCTATTATAACTTTTTCATTACGATGAGGTTTTTATTTTGTACTCGGTGATTAAACTCATTTGGTGATGTAAATAATAAAACAGCATTTAATTTTCCTATTTACTTAACATGGAGTAAAAGTTTTGCTTTGCTTTATTCACATCCCCTTGGCTAACTAAAAAAAAGATACTTGTTAGAATTTAGTTTTATACTGTGTTCGAAAAATATACTAATCTGATTAATCCCATTTCCTTCTTAGTAATAAAAAAAACTCGTCTCAACAGTATACAAAACTGCTATCCAAAGTACCAGTCAATTAACCAGTCAACATATATAGAGAGATTTCGGTATTGCATAAAATTAATAAAATTAACGTATCTTGTTTTTTATACCCACTTCAAAGGCATTTTCAGGGAAAGCGGCCCAAATCCATATCATAAGATTAAGAATTTCAGTAATGTATAATTATGTAATGATACATGATATGACCCGTATAATTTGGAATTAATTATGTTTATTATGAGAGTCTATTGGTCTAACACAGTGGTTATGTTATGATATTAGAGATCGTCGTGTTGAGAATCAATACAAAATCAATACAAATGGGATAAGCACAAATTGAAGTTTGCTCTCATACGGTGGTCCTAATGCCAACAATGCTTCCTGGCCAAACCATTTTGACCCGTAATCATTATTTTAGTGCACAAACCATGCGAACGTTTGTTTTTAACTCATTAATTTTTCAATGTAATAAAGCTATTTAATTCTGATCATGAACCAAAGATAATAATGGTGTATTGAACTAATTCAATAGGCGATATTTTGTGGTTGTGGTTGTATGAAATTACAAAGTAATCAGTCTATATATACATGCCTTGTAGAGTAATAGAAGCTGTTGACATAACACAGTTAAATATAGTGGATTATTTATAGTGGATGTTGTACTGTAAAACGTTGCATTCATAAGCCACATTCTCTGCGTTGTGAATTTTCTTGTAGTGTTTATGTTTTATTCTGATGAAAAAGCACATTGTCACAGTTTTGCAAAAGTCGATTATTAAATGTTAAAGTCAATTTTTAAGTATCTAATTATCTTTCAATATGTTTTAGAATTAATTTACATGTTATTATTAAGTTTGGATTTGTTCCAGCCATTTTAGTTTTTGTAAAGCCCAATTCGATGAATAAGTTTCATTTGTAAATAGATCAGAGGTCAAGAATTATGTTTTTAGCAGATGGCATTCCTGCAAGCCAGTTCTCGGTAACGTGCTGCACTCAAGTGGCCAAACTTTTAACTATTACAACGCTCATCAAGCAACAGCACATTGTAACGCCCATTTGATTGTACGGAGAATTGATAATTTTGAAATGTATTTAGTTTAGGAATTGTAATTTGAATTTTTGTTGTATATAAATGTTTAAAATAAGTGAAATTTAAAAGGCACGCAAAGAAGGTTTTTATCACTTCGTATGTATAACATAAGATTGTGTAAGTAATGGGTTTCGAGTCAAACTGTATAGTTATCGTACCTTATTCAGACTAGGATTCGTCATATTTAAATTTGTTAATTTATTTAAACTATATTAAAAGGAGTCCCACTCTAGAATCATTCTCTCTGCAGCCCAAGATAAATGAGTCAATCCCAACACGGGTGCTGCTTACCTTGTCTCAACTCAATGTCTCTGGGATTGCATTCATCCGCGTCTCAACAGTGCACTACTTAAGACCAATCAGACCCGCGAGTCTTACGGGGGGCCATTGAAACAACTGAATTTTCTATAGTATCATAATTTTAACACGTTGGAGGGTCATCACTTACTTGACCAAGTGACAAATTTCATGGTGGTACTTTAACCGTCTCTAGGTCCCCGTAACGGTACCTCTGACAACAAGCACTTTCAAGGGGTTTTCAAAAATATATTTCGATTTCTCTACGAAGGGTTTTAAAAACTTTAGGTTTAAGTTTGTACGTACAAAATTTATTTTCCTTTCCCATAAATTAAAATGCAATTTTTAAAATAATGTATATTATTTGAATAAACTGCTCATCAGTACAAGGGTGTAAAAAGTATATACATTGTATGTATACACCTAACACCCAAAGCCTATCATTCCATGGATCAAAGTAAATAAAATGAGACCCTAAATCATGTTTTCATTTACAGTAATTAAATATTGCTGTGGTAAATACGTTTATTTGTTTAGTTACACGCATAATTTCTTAAGTAGCGTGACACGTTTTGTTACAACTAAGCGGGATACAATAAACTACATTCGATACACTTAAACTGAACACTGGGCTTATGGTCTCATGGTTTTTATTTGATTTATTTATATTTTCTATCATTACAACCACTTAAAACTTAGTTCACTGTAAATTTATACTTAGATAAAAATAACTCAAATGTGTATAAACTGTAAGCCACATAAATGAATTTAAAAAAATACTATTAAGAAAAAACAAAAGTTTTCTTGTTTAGAATTTTCTGAAGAACTTCTGGTTTAATTTTCATATACGTTAACAGTGGTTCACAATATACGGCAAGTTTTGTGAAAACGTATTACAGGTGGTCACATTAGGAACTTCTATGGTAGTCCCGGGATTAAGTTTCACCCTGCGGGTCATGCTAATAGGAAATCACCTTCCTTAGGAAATTCGCTGTTAATCTAGCGGAACTAGGAATTGCGTTGTACAAAGTCTAATTAAAAAGCGTTGTCCATAAACAAATTAAACATTCACGTCCCAATTGTAATTTATCCAAGCTCTTTGTTAAATTTAAATGCTTATGTATAATTTTTGGGAATTTAAGTTATTTATTCCCTGTGATATTATGAGCGAAGAATGAACAAAAGTCATGTCATAATGAGTTTATTTTGAACTACATTCAGTAACAGACTCATTTCTATAAACCGGCATTTTGATATCACTCCTTCCAAATTACGACTGTGGTCACGGGTCTTTCCAGAAGGGTATCTTTCCTCCACTCGCTCGAGAAAGTAGTTTCTTCCTTCCTTCCGGTTGAATTGGATTAGAAATTTACCGTATACAGGCACGCAATAGTCTAGCAATGTTCGAAGCAAGGTCCATACACATTGTACGGGTTACTGAGTCGATTCATTTAAGGTTTTCTAGTTAACCGGAATAGACCTCGTTAAAGCAGCTGTAAGGTCACGTGATCACCAATCCAGTCTGCAGTGTTGCTGGAAACATTTATCGTACGCGTACCATATTTTCTACATAAAATAAACATTGTTTAACTGCTTAAATTCTATGATCAGCTGAGATTTTATGATACTAATATATTGTTTTGATTTGTTTGTATTATTAGATTAATGGATTAAGGGTTTAATTTGTCTTTCTACATGTCTAGTGACAATTTAAAAAAGCTGTACCATTATTATACTCTTGGTATGTGGCTTCACCCAAGAGTTATATTGATATTTGCATAAAACCCCATGTTATTCTTATGGAGAATAATTAAAATGTTAGCGCTTACTTATGATTGAATATTGTTTAAACTTAGTATGTGGCTTCGCCTAGTTAAATTATATTTATATTTGCATAAAAATCAATTATTTGTGTTCCCCGTCTCAGCAAATCTACTCATCACCAATGCTATTCTTATGGAGAATAATTAAAATTGTATGTATCGCTTATATATGAATATATTTTTATGAAACTTGGTATGCGGCTTTATATGGTATTCAAATATTATGCATTTGAAATTCGCTGAGTACGCGGGTTTGCTGCGACGGGGGTATTTATGTTTCTGGAAAAGCGTTATTGTTTCCCATTGGTACATTAATGCAAAATATACACAAAATGGTAAACTTTACATCAACAAATCGGTTTAATTGAACTGTGTGCAGCCATTCAATTTAATTTACTTCAATGAGTTACATAATATTAAAATTAAAATTATAAGCAATCAGTTTACGTTATTTTAAAAGCTTACCGTAAATATTTAATGTAAAATGTGTTTTGAATCTTCACAGAATAAGCTTTAATAAATATTTTTAGCAAGCGGAAGGGTCTTTTTCGCCCCCATGTTATTCTTGTGGAGAATAAGTAAAATGTAATGACTCCCTTAATTATGAACATAAATTAATAATCTTGGTATGTGGCTTCACCCAAGAGTTATATTGATATTTGCATAAAACCCCGTGTTATTCTTATGGAGAATAATTAAAATGTTAGCGCTTACTTATGATTGAATATTGATTAAACTTGGTATGCGGCTTTGCCTAGTTAAATTCGATTTATATTTGCATAAAAATCCATTGTTTGTGTTCCTTGTTTCAGCAAACCTACTCATTACCAATGCTATTCTTGTGGAAAATAATTAAAATTGTATATATCGCTTATATGTGAATATATTTTTATGAAACTTGGTATGCGGCTTTATATGGTATTCAAATATTATGCATTAGAAATTCGCTGAGTACGCAGGTTTGCTGCGACGGGGGTATTTTTATTTATTTTTTTATTGAAAATACAAACACATTGCTGACATTTTGACGACAGGACTTAATGTACTTAAATTATATCTAAGAAAAACTAATAATTTAAAAAAAAACACACAAGGGTACAACAAAAGAATTCAATTGTTGTACACTTCTTGTGAAAAAAACCTGAAAAAAATGCTGCAATGGTCAGGACTACGGCTGACTAGAGCATAACAAAGTCCCCTCAAATCCATCATTGGGGTGAATTTCCCCGACTTTCCCCGACTTTGGGCCTACTTCCCCGACTTTCCCCGACCAAAATTTGTTTCCCCGACTTTCCCTGACTTTCCCTGACATTCCCTGACTTTCCAGAATGTGGACGCCCCGTGTTTACTAACCATTGCTCTGCTGTATGTATCAAACTCTGTTTAACGATATAGAGACCGTGCATCAATTACGTCACGCTATACGTAGCACTTCTTGACCCCCTCTCCCCCCATTGTCACGCTCAGTCTCGCGCCTCCCCCTCTCCCCCCGTCACGACACACTAATTAGTTATCAACAGTTGGTACGGCATTTTATCACTCGTGTAACAGACAGTTTCGCAGGCTCTATGACGCGTAACGCAGCCATAACGCAGACTGTTCAAATTGCACTGATATTTATACAGGTTCAAAGAAAAATAATACGAGGAACATAGACGCGTTGGTTTGTGAATGACATAAATAATAACACTATAGAAACTACAAACTAAATTAATCCTTATTGAGAACAATTGTATCAACATTTTAACCTATAATGTATGTTTTATTTAATTTTCTTATTACCTTCTTAAAAATAAAAATAAAAGCTATAGAGCTCAAATATAGCCCAAATTAATGATTTAATGTAATTCAACCGATTTTACTAAAGCCCATCAGAAAGAATACAGTCGTTTTGTATAAGACTATAGCACAAACTGATTTCTTAAACACCCCCTTCCTCACACATTCTACACACATAATTCATATTTGCCTTAAAATACGCCCCAGATGCGTTGGCGTGGGGATTGGGAGAGATTAAGATTAAGCTTCAAGTAGTGAATAGAGTTTACAAACCAGAAACGGAAACAGTTAAATACAAATGCAATAATCATTTTATGGTGAAAACCTAAATTATTAAAAAATTAAGTAACCTTTCCAGTTTTGTTTTTGAAGTAGTCATTTTCTTTGGCTCCTTGAAAGTCAGCTTATTAAATGACTAATGGAAAATATTTTATAAGTGGTATATAAACCCTTCAAACCTAACTCCCTCCTGCCAGTTTCAGTAAAGGATTAGCGGATGCAAATGTGACATTTGGAGTATTTTGGTGTTAAAACTGGAAACCCAGGAAAGCACGTCACTGCTAATCATTAATAACGTATTCCACTTGTTTCGTTAATTTACAAATTTTCACCGGCCCTTGAACATGTTCTGTTGCTTGCAACCAACGGTTAAGTCATCTAACTGAAATATCTTACTCGTACTCGATTTATGAGTTCATGACAAACAGCTGGGAAAATTAAATTCTAGGTTTTATGTCGAAATAAATTCAGGATGTTGGTAGTCCTGAAGACTGCGGGCGAAAAATCTAGGGCAACTTAATATTGGTCTTATGCAAAATTTTGTAATCTGGACCTTGCAATGCAATAGTTACTCTCGATTGCAATAAAGAAGGTTTTATACGCCAGTAAAGAATAGTAAAGTTCGTCTTTACTTCTGGCCTAGGCCTGTTGTCGGAGTTTTAGGTCGCACTAGTGTCTCTAACACGATCTGTTGACTGGGACCAACGTCTTAACGTGTACGGTAGCAGTTTTGAGTTTCAACAATCAAATGAATGGCCAGTTACAACCAACTCAGCAGAATGTAAGGCGTGGGGGGTCATCACCATCTCCCCAGTCACCCAGCAGTGGAAAGTCCCCAGGAACCAATCTGTCCGCAACTCTCGCGGTTCTCATTTGCAAATTAAAAGCCGCTGAACCGGTCCTTGGAGGGCCAGCCGGGAGTCGGGCTAATTCGCGAACCGCGAACAAGAGAAAACAAGGAAACTAGATCACAACTGGTCCACGGTAATTGAATACAGCTGCAACCACGGCAGTGAAGGGAACAGTATTTGACCTTTTCATTTATTATTATCGAGACTCCATCGAGTATAATTAATCCACGTATAAAGATGGGAATTAGTGAGGCGAAAGTTTTAAGCCCCCTCTCGTCATCCTAGCATAAATATTTATTAAAGAAAATGTGTTTAGACTAAACACAGTACGTTGTCTTATGGGTTTTAGAAAAGTCTGCTACTCCTTTGTTAGAGTACTTTTATCATCCCCAGCAACCTCACGCCTACTTTAAAGCCCGACTGGACCTTCTTCTAACATTATAATGCCCAGCTTTGAAGGTAAATGAAACCAGGAGCATCAGAACAGCCAACAAATTCAGATTTCAATAAAAATTGGAATACAAGTATGTTTTTAGACTAATTTGGGGTTTTTAAATTTTTTATGTGGAAATTCACTTCCCTCACGTCAGCGTGCTGCGTGCGAACTCGTTTATTTATCAGATTGACATGTCTAATTACAAAAACAATTAATCCTGAAGTAATTTGCATTATACACTTAAAAGGCTTCACGTTTACAGATCAATATTGAACTGGTCATTAGTAGAGACCGGTTTAATTTATCACCGTTTGACCTTTTCAGTGAAACACTTTTTAGTTCCCAATTTTCGTTTTCTCGAGTTATTGAACAAATCAATTCATGATACTAAAATATATCATTCAAAATACCAGTCACGAAACAAAGCTAATAAGAAACTTAACTAATGATAATTATTGCCAAGGTATTCGCTTAAGGTTTGCAAGATTGTGACTTAGTAAAAAACTGACCCGCATGCCTAATGATGGACAGTCGTACCAAAACTCGTACACAAAGAAACAGACACCCCGACATATGAATTTCATTCTTGGCAGCTATTAATCGAAAACCTTAATCATAGGATTAATAACACGCTGATGAAAAGAATTAGTTTTGACACGTGAATGCAAAATGAATACGTGGTGTACCTCTCGAGATAAAAATTGCCATTGATTAAAACGATTAGAAAAATAATTGCCACCCGAGTGAATCTGTGAAGTGCTTACAATGTGTCTGGGTTCACTCGTATATATATATATAGAATGTGTATTTTCCTTATCCCCAAAAAGATTAAGTTTCAAGCTGAAATACTTGAGAAATGTACGCTACGTGGCTTCCCCTTGTTGAGTTATATTGATATTTGTATAAAACCCCATTTTTTTAGTTACTTGTAGCAGCAAACCTAGATACTCGGTCCCCGTGTTATTCTTATGGAGAATAATTAAAATGTTATATAGTGCTTACTTATGATTGAATATTGATTAAACTTGGTATGTGGCTTTGCCTAGTTAAATTCTATTTATATTTGCATAAAAACCAATTGTTTATGTTCCTCATTTCAGCAAATCTACTCATTACCAATGTTATTCTTATGGATAATAATTAAAATTGTATGTATCGCTTATATATGAATATATTTTTATGAAACTTGGTATGCGGCTTTATATGGTATTCAAATATTATGCATTAAAAATTCGCTGAGTACGCAGGTTTGCTGCTACGGGGGTATTTTATTTCCATTATGAGAGTTGACATTCAAGTAGGTTTTTTATTTATATAATGAACATATATTTATGCCTTTCGGTTATGTTAAGATATACTCCTAATATAAAACTATGATAATGTAATTTTTTAAATGCCACGTTTGGACAAATAGACTGTTTACAAAAATAGCTGTTTTATCGAAACATTATCTCTTATTAATTAAAAACAGAAAATGATAAACACATGGTATTTTGATCATTGCCCCACGTCAATTGGTTACTGAGATATTACAAGTGCTAAACACAGTACGTTGTCCAATGTTATTCTTATGGAGAAAACGACAAATTTTATATCTCGGTTATTTATGAACATAAACTGACGAAATTTATCGCTTCATCTGGTTGTGGTTTATTGCTGTTTGCACAACAAAAATGTTTCGCCCATGGTTCCTGTAGCAGCAAACCTAGGTTCTTGGTCCCCATGTTATTCTTATGGAAAATACTTAAAATGTTATATATCGCTTATTTATGAATGTATATGGATGAAACTTGGTATGTGGCTTCACCAAGATGAGTTCTAATGATATTTGCATAAAAACCCATTATTTTGTGTTCCTTGTTGCAGCAACAATACTCATCCCCAATGTTATTCTTATGGAGAATAACTAAAATCATATGTGGCTATATGATTGAATATTGATGAAACTTGGTATGTGGCTTCGCATGGTTTCTATTTATATTTGCATAAAAACCAATTGTTTATGTTCCTCATTTCAGCAACAATACTCATTACCAATGTTATTCTTATGGATAATAATTAAAATTGTATATATCGCTTATATGTGAATATATTTTTATGAAACTTGGTATGCGGCTTTATGTGGTATTCAAATATTATGCATTGGAAATTCGCTGAGTACGCAGGTTTGCTGCGACGGGGGTATTCCCGATTCCCCGGGATCAAGACCTTTAATTTGAGTCGTCTCCCACCATCCCACAATTTTGACTTAAAAATTTCGCTTATAGAATGATATATAAAGATTTTCTTTCTCGCAATTATTGTCTTGAAAACCTAAGTAAACAAATTACTACACACACTAATATACAAATTTATCCTATCCTTTAACACCTCGTAAAACGTTTTACCATCCAAAATTAATCATACGGTTCAAACCCCGTTACAAGCATGCAAAAGCATTTTACCCAACAGGCAGTTCAGATATACCACGACAAGTTTTAGTTTACTCTTGTAAAATGTTATTTTTGGCAAAGTATGTGTTCAAATATTAAGTTTATTTTTCGTTCATAAAAATAATAAACTCACGTTGGAAAAACGCGACTGCTCTTAAATGTTTACTCTTTTTTTCTATGGTATTTGAATTTTATTGAGAATCAATTTATTAAAACCATTGTTGATAAATCAATATAGCTTGCTCCATAAAGTTGAACCGGAGATTAATCTACGCTTCCCACCACCCGGTTGTGTACAGTCTGAGTGTACAATAATAGGCACTTTATTAGTTAACTGCTATGGCTGTACTCAGAGAGTAGGTTTTTATTCATAGGACTCTTATTAATCCATTGACCAAAAACATATTGGCTGAGTTATTTTGGTTGAAGTGATGACCTATAATAATTTAAGGTTTTCCAGATTTGTTTGAGCAAAATGTTTCCCAAGCGGAACTCGGAGAAGTGAAACGGAGCGGAACGTGGCTACATTTCCGTTAACGTGACCGCATTTCCGGTTTGACTTGCCTTCGTATCCTACATGAGACACACTTTCTCAAACCATTGGTTCGCCAGAGCATTTCAGATGGCAGCAAGAGAATTTTTGGTTGTATGCAGATTTGTTAAAATGCAAAAATGAAAAATCAATCTTTAAATTTTAATTATCTTAGTAATAATAATTTATGTCAAAGTGGGGAATATTCGTGCTACTCTGTGAGGAAATTTATTCTACATAAGGTTTCTTGCTAAGGTTTTTTTCACAGCATCATCGCTTATGAATCCTGTTAAGCGTTTTAATGTGTTATGTTATATATTCATTGGAAATTCGCTGAGTATGCAGGTTTGCTGTGACGGGGGTATTTTATTTGTTGTATTTGTGTTTTGGTACTACCCTCAACGGTTACATTCAGCTAAAAAGCCAAACTTGTGGGTTCTTAATCAATGGCGCGGGATGGATATGAATTTATATTTTTAGGAGATTTTAAATTTACACTCATCATAATTACTGAATATTAAATAAACAAATTGAAATGGGATTTGTTTAACGCTCCCGGATGAAACTTGGTGTGTGACTTCACTTAGATGAGTTCTATTGATATTTGCATAAAAACCCATTATTTTGTGTTCCTTGTTGCAGCAAACCTAGGTATTTGGTCCCACGTTATTCTTATGGAGAATAATAAGGGTGTTATATATCGCTTATTTATGAATGTATATGGATGAAACTTGGTATGTGACTTCACTTAGATGAGTTCTATTGATATTTGCATAAAAACCCATTATTTTGTGTTCCTTGTTGCAGCAAACCTGCGTAATCAGCCCATTCTTCTGGAGAATAATGAAATGCTATGTCCCCCCTAATTATGAACATAAATAAATAAAAACTGGTATACGACTTCAACTAGTTGAGTTATATTGATAGTAGCATAAAAACCCATTTATTGTGTTCCTTGTTGCAGCAACAATACTCAACCCCAATGTTATTCTTATTGAGAATAATTAAAATTGTATATATCGCTTATTTGTGAATACGTGTTTATGAAACTTGGTAATTGGCTTTATGTAGTACTAAGAAATTTATATCTCCATTGTAAATTCGCTGAGTATGCGGGTTTGCTGCGACGGGCGTATTTATTATTTTGAATCATCATCACAATTTGTACTCGGTTGCCGTCTGATGTTTGAATACAATATAAGTGTAAACCTATTTTTAAGTGTTGTAATACGTTTTTTATTACACCCGTGAGTAATGACAGCTACTATGCTAATGAAGAAGTTGTTTCTTGCTATAGTTTAATAGGTGTGGATGCCCCTTCTCAGAGAAATGCGGAGTGTCCAGATCATGAATGCATGCACAGGACTCGAACATAATCAGATACAGTCTGGAGACATGAGATATTCCAACTCATGAGTGCTATGTAGTCAGTAATCATGAGTGTTATAAGGACTGTTTAAGAAAGCCTACTTTTCAGATTATTTATTAATTATTCAGTCAAAAATAAATAATACTGTTTTTCAAACCATAAATTTGCGTTACAAATAGTTACTTTAAGAGTCTTCGGTAACACCGACTTATGAAACAGACCAGGTCTAGCATCTAATAATTTCGTATTTTAGCGGTGAAATCAACTTGAAAACGTACTATGCGTTTTATCTTAACAACGAACCAATGAACCAATTGCCAGCAGATTTTGTTCATACAAAAGATTGAATTAGATTTAGCTGAATGTAGTCGATTATACAGTTCCTGGTGTACTTGAGCTTCTGCACGAATGGACTCGTTTCTGCAAGACCCATCGACGTCTTATATTTGTAAAATTACCCTATCCTTTATTCCAAAACTCAGACAAACATTAAAGTTTGTTAAGAAGGGCAGTCCAATGTTGTTACTGTCAATTTACCTCGTTCCAAATAAGTTTAAGTAATACAGCTAAGCAACGGTTGTTACTCAAACTTGAGTCAAGCCGATATTTATGAGAAAGTAATTTATCTTATACAAGTTATGTAACAGTAACACATGTTAAGGATCAAGCTTGTTTGTTGAATGTAATGAGATATACTGTAACAACATTTACACGATCGGGCCCGGGGGTATTGTGACTGAACGACGCCATCTGACCCCGCGAGCAATGGCCGCCGCTCGGGCGAACCGGGTTGGCCCCGACAGATATAATTGTTTTCGGTCTGACGAATCACAAAACATCATTGGACAAAAGCTGGTTTTCTGTCCCGTATGAATGGGCGGGCCAGCCTCGTAAAAAGGGTCCGATCTTAATGAAATTTGGCTCAAATGTGTAAACTGACATTTATGACTTTAAGTTCGAAAACCAGAAAAATCGGACTATGGGAGGGGGGGTTTGTGGGGGTTTTGTACCCCAAAAATGGGTTTTTTGGATTTTTCTCATGTAATTATCATTTAAATCAAATTTTAATTTATACCGTTGCATTCAGCTTTAACAAAACAAACAATTTGGTATCTTGATCATTGCTCTACGTCAATTGGTTACTGAGATATTGAAAGTGCTAAACACGTTGTCCAATGTTATTCTTACGGAGAAAAAGAAAAATTTTATATCTCGGTTGTTTATGAACATAAACTGACGAAATTTGTGGCTTCATCTGGTTGTGTTTGGTTGTGGTTTATTGCTGTTTGCACACAAAAAATTTCACCTATGGTTCCCGTAGCAGCAAACCTAGGTATTTGGTCCCCATGTTATTTTTGTGGAGAATAATAAAGATGTTATATATTGCTTATTTATGAATGTATATGGATGAAACTTGGTATGTGACTTCACTAAGCTGATATTACCATAAAAACCCATTATTTTGTGTGCCTTGTTGCAGCAAATCTACTCATGCCCTGGAGAATAATTAATATTTTAAATATCGCTTGTTTGTGAATACATTTCTTGTGAATCCCGTTAAGTGGAATCGTGTTATATATTCATTGGAAATTCGCTGAGTATGCAGGTTTGCTGCGACGGGGGTATTTTTATTTTAGAATTTATTCTCCTTGTGAGACCGTAATCAACCGCCTATTGTTGTGAAACTTACTACGGCTAGTACTGAAACTGGGACTGTTTTCGATATTACCAAATATACTGCTCCAGCCTGACGTGGCAAATCTCATCAGAGCTAGGAACTCATCTCAAATCAAAGTAGTTTAATTCCAGTACAAATAATCCAGAACTGTACCAACGATTAATTATTCCTTGCTTGCTATTTTAAAGGGTTCATTGTTTAGCCGTTGAGTAAAAGCTTCGCTATCCCTTCGAAATAAAAATTAATTCCTGATCATAAATCCTGAATGTCTAGTAGAATTTCACACACGATCTGTAATCAGTCCTCTTCTTGTCAGTCTCCATAATGGAAGCACTAACAGCGTCAGCAGTCGCGGATCAGCACAGAGCGCAGAGGTCACGCACACGTCTGACCGTTGACCCCTGTGGCACAACCTTGGCACAACCTTGGCACAGCTGGTAGTGACGGTAGTGACGATGGCGGGAGTCGCCCGGGGCGTTTAAAGAACCGGATATTAAAACATTGGTAAGCCAGTACACTCAGAATGTAATTTACCAGTGACCCGTAAGATGCCACGTGGAGGGAGAATCACCAGTACAAATCAAGTACAAATCAAGTACAAATCAAGTACAAATCAAGTACAAATCAAGGAGAGGAAGTTACTATATATTTCCAATACACTGCACAATAGAAAACCATCATTTGTAAGACCGAAAACTATACAATGCCTAAACCGGAATAATAGAACTCGAGAAACAATTGTTGTTTTGTGTCACCCAGGATAATAACAGTTTTAGTATAAAATCAGCCTAATAAACATACGATACTATCAATAAAACAACTTTAATTACATCATGTCTCCCATCTATAAAAACGGCTTTCAGCTTGTTAAACTGTATTGATACTGTACAACTACTCATTTGAAATCAAACAATAGTCAATGCCAGAAGGTTTTGGTGTTATGTATATAACAATTGAAGTTATGATTATAATAGTATAATAGAGGTATCTCAAACTTTAAACTCGCATCATAATGTTATATCTATGGGGATATTAATATAATAATTGCAAATTTACATATTACGTAGTAAAAAAAACTCAAATAAAACGCACGAACATACAACTCTTGAGTAATTATAAACGTTTAGCACGGATGAAACTTGGTATGTGACTTCACTAAGATGAGTTATATTGATATTTGCATAAAAACCCATTATTTTCTGTTCCTTGTTGCAGCAAACCTGCATACTCGTGCCCCATGTTATTCTGTAAACTGCCTCTTGTTATTCTGCGTTACGACGCCCAACAGGAGATTAACTAATAATACTATGACGTAACGGACCTTCCAGCCTTATTACTTACTAAGACTGATTCTTTAGCCATGACATTTCTAAATATTTCTAAATATTTCTAAATATTGACTTCCTCCCCTTAATAGTATATTTCTCTTATCAAAATATCTGAATAAATAACCCCAGTAACTCAAAAATGAATTATACTTCTAGATGTAAGGCAAAATGAATCACATACCAAAAAAGCTCTGGGCGTCTGGGCGCGCGTCGCAATCTCGTCAGTCAGTCTGGGCGCGGCCGTTGCTTGGTGTCCTCAGACGATCGGCTACTAACTAACTAGCGACGCGTCCGGCTTTTAAACCCCCGCTCGGAAACGGCCCCCCCCGCCGCTATTACTGTAGGTCTCGCGGTAAGACTTAAGCCCGAGACCACGATAACCGTTTTAGGGTCCCGGGATGCCAAAAGCGGCATTTGTTCAAATTTATATATATGTGTGTGTCCGTTACCGCGATAACTTTTGAAAGAAGCGCCCGATTTTGATACAATTTGGCACAAGTGTTGAGAGTAACATTTATGACTTTGAGTTCAAAAACCAGATCGTTCACAGAGGAGAATGATTGGTTAATCCAAGTTTTAATCCAAGTTTTTTTATAAGTTAGTTCAACCAATTTCAGAGGTTGGACAACTATTTGTATGAGTTCAATTAACTAAGCTCAGAGAGTTAAAAAATATATGTTGGAACAAACAATTTTATAAGTTAAGTTAACCAATAAATTCATTGGTTAAAATAACTAATTTGTTTCAAAGTAGTTGGATTAATCACAAATGTAGTTGTTAAAACCTATATTGTCTAAGTTGACCAAACGGCTTGACTGGTTAAATTAACCAAATCCTCAATTTTCAAAGTAGTTTGTTACAACCCATATTCATTTAGTTGTTAGGCTCAATGCTTAACCCAGACAGTCCTAGAACCCCAGGCTTAACTTAGCTCTTGGAAGAATAGGCAAAGTTGCTGGGTTCTACGTTCCGTCTAGATCAAGGATTATGCATTCATGAGAAAGGGGGGCCTAACAGTTTTATGAGGACGAAATGAATGATTCAAAAGAAATTTTTTACAAAGACCTCCATGTACTAGGATTGTAAATTAATTAATTGTTTGGATCAAATAACTTTAATCATAAAAGGAAGCTGGTAATTATATGATAACTTACCTTCAAAACGTGGTATTAAATCGTCCAACCCCCAACTTATTAGAGTAGTTTACAACTAAGTTGACTCGAATAATTTTAAAATATTCATACAAGCGGTGGACTCATTTATATACTTTTAGGAGTAATATATTGCTGTCATGTCTATGCACACGTACCCCTCGGGTTAAAATAAATATATCTAACCTATATCAATTTCTGTGTCAGCTTACAATTATTAAGTTCTAAACAGAGTTTTTAATATTTCAATGATTAGCTATTAACATTTAAAATACGGCTGAAACATAATATGCTTATACCTTAATTTTAAAAACAGTATAACAGTATTATAACAGTATTATAACAGTATACCAGTATTTGGAAAAATAACAGTATACCTGCATACTCAGCCGCCATGTTATTCTTATGGAGAATAATTAAAATGTCATATTTTGTTTATTTGTGAATGTATATTGATGAAACTTGGTAGGTGGCCGTAACAGGCCACAGTAACTTTAATGAATAATTTGCAAACTAATTACTTTAATACTAAAAACATATTTAAGGTTTAATATGACGAATTAAAGTTGTGTCAGTTAAAAGCGTTTCCCCAATGCGATACTACATAGTATAATATATAAAAAATATATACAAAATTATAATTTTAGCGAATTTCCCCTATAGGGAAGAAGCTATTACCGTAGTCGGCATGGTAAGACCCGGGACCATGATAACTTTTCGTTTTGAGGTCCCCAGACCCCAAAACACCAGTCGTTCGAAACTGTGTGTATAATATATATATGTGTGTCCGTTAGCACGATAACTCTCGTGAAAATGATCCGAGTTTTATGAAATTTGGTATAAACGTGTAAAGCAACATTTATGATTTTAAGTTCGAAAACCAGCCAGATCGCTCTATCCAAAGGGGTATTTTGGGGGGGTTTTGTACCCCAACAATGGGTATTTTGAATTTTTGACATATCATTTTTGAAGTAGTCAAATATTAGTTTTCCCCATTCGATTCAGCTTAAAAAAACACACAATTTGGTATTTCGATCATTCCTCTACGTCAATTGGTTACCGAGATATTTAAAGTGCTAAACACAGTACGTTGTCTAATGTTATTCTTATGGAGGAAAAGAAAATTTTTATATCTCGCTTATTTATGAACGTATACTGACGAAACTTGGTATACGGCTTAATCTGGTTGTGGACCATTGATATTTCCTCAAAAAAAATTTTTTTTGACAAAGGCTCCCGTAGCAGCAAACCTGCGTACTCAGCCCATTCTTATGGAGAATAATTAAATGCTATGTCTCCCTTAATTATGAACATAAATGAATAAAAACTGGTATACGACTTTACCTAGTTAATTTCTATTGATATTAGCATAGAAATCCATTTTTTCTATTCCTTGTTGCAGCAAACCTGCGTACTCAGCCCATTCTTATGGAGAATAATTAAATGCTATGTCTCCCTTAATTATGAACATAAATGAATAAAAACTGGTATACGACTTTACCTAGTTAAGTTCTATTGATATTAGCATAGAAATCCATTTTTTCTATTCCTTGTTGCAGCAAACCTGCGTACTCAGCCCATTCTTATGGAGAATAATTAAATGCTATGTCTCCCTTAATTATGAACATAAATGAATAAAAACTGGTATGCAGCAAACCTGCGTACTCAGCCCCATGTTATTCTTATGGAGGACAAGTAACGTGTTATCTCCCTTAATTATGAAAATAAAGCAATGAAATTTGGTATGTGGCTTTGCCTAGTTGTTATATTGATATTTGTATAAAACCCCAATTTTTGTGTCCCCTCCTTCAGCAAACCCGCATAATCGGTCGCCATGTTATTCTAATGGAGAATAATTAAAATGTCATATTTTGTTTATGAATGTATATTGATGAAACTTGGTATGTGGCTTTATTTGGTATTAAGATACATTTATATGCATTGGAAATTCCCTGAGTACGCAGGTTTGCTGCTGTATACTGTATTCGATTTTATTTAAACCCCGGTATAGTATAAATGTATAATGATACTGTATTACAAACTTAAGAAAACTAAGCAAATTAGATAAATACTTAAATTTGAGAATTAATAACTAATTGTCCACGTTTTCAAAATATATAGTCTTGTAATACACGTACTGTATTTACTATTGCATTCACAGACACACACACACACATATATATATAAACCCCCAATATTATTTTGTAAAAATATACAATCTTGAACGAATAATATGTTTGATTCCAGGATCTCCAAACGAAGCGTCTGGTTGTTATAAAACCACTTTCAAACAAGTTTTAATGCCAAAGTGACCCGCAGGTTTCGCGAAACCCAACACAAACCAAACCCGCCACCTGCCACCTGCCGTCACCCGCGGGTTTCGCTTGGTGTTGAATCCAAGGTAGCCCACAAGTTAGAAATTCAACTGCTATCGGCCGTTTCAAAAACGTTGACCCCAAAAACATCATACAAACGGATACAAACGGATACAAACGGATACAAACGGATACAAACGGATACAAACGGATACAATAAGGGGTTCACAGCCCATAAAAACTATTTTATACACATTAAAATATATAGATTATCACCTAGATGTTATATTGGCAAATATAAATGAACAATGAGTGTATACACGTTAGAATAATGTGAACTGTCCATTATCCTCCACAATATCTAGTGAATTTGTTCAATATATACCACCAAGTAACCATTACCATAACCTTGTCATATTCATATTCCACCATTAGCCAATGTAAACCTTAATAACACCCTTTACACCCACCCATTCAATAACTAACCCCCCAACCACAGTGACTCGTTCACTGAATAGTTCACTGAATAGTTCAAACACCCATACCAGCCACCAGTTCACTAAGAGACGAAATTTCAATCACAAATATATTTTAACATAAATGTCAAAGAACCATGAAACCTTACACTTACATAACTACTCAGTTGTTGTATGGTGTACTTGAAAGTATTATAGTCTTTTGCTTTCCTTCTGTTGTAGTGGTGGAAATTCTCCCCTCAAGTGAAGTCTGCTGCTGGTATGTGTGGGTTTGTTTGTGGGTAATCACTGAATGGATGTACACAAACATATCACACTGTTTAAATACCCAGTGTTTTAAGGCTTCTTTGCAACTCTCTGATGGTTTGAGACCAACAAGTGTTCTTACTGCCTTCTTTAGAGGATAAGAATTCAGATTTTGCTTTGTTGAACCGCACTTGACACTTTCGCACCTGACACTGTCCTACCCGCCACTGTCAAACCGCATCTGATGTGAGGTTCCACCAAAGTATAGAAGGCCACTTTTGCTGCATCAGCAAGACCTCCAATCCACTTCATTCTTTGCTCTATGAAAATTCTTGATCTTAGCTTTTACTTAAAGTTGACATGGTTGGTCCAGGATTGGGATAGAGCACATGCCTTGTACTTCTGTACAGTAGAGTGTTGTCTCATTTGTGAGATTGACTTGTGTATTTATTTTGGTTTATTTCTCGACTGATTTTACAAATCTATGTTCTAGCTTTTTTATGATTTTTCTAGCTTTGCCTGGATTTTGTTTCTCGGTATTTTTCTCACGTGAAGATGGGATCAGATTCCAGATCCCAAAACGTTGAGAAATTTGATTCTCTCTAAAATCAGTGATGGGAAACTTTAAATGTGCAATAATTTCTTTAATAACATAATGAATATATGTCAGGGTATCATATTTATTTGCTTGTCTTCAGGAGTACTAAAACATCAGAGCCGGAATTTATTTTGTCATAAAACTTTCATTTACTCAGCAGCTCATCATGAACTCATAATCCGAGAACAGAACTTTGTTGGAAAACCTTTGCCAAAGCTTTATTTTGGAATTTGCCAAAAAGGCATTTTAGCCTAGCTGTCTCTAGTATATAAGAATGTCACAAGACGTTCGAACACCGCTCCTTAACCCGAGCACAAAGGGCTGCCCCTCTGCGGTAAACAATAATTATTGGTTAAGAGGAGCAGACCTCCCTATCCTTTGCCATGCCCTAGGTTCATTTTTCTCAGGCACCATATAATAGGTAAAGATCTGAAATTGTTACTAATTAACTAAAGGTCCCTTATGCACATTTCACCCAGTTATTTTTTCATATACTGTACCTTGATTAGTTTTGTAAATTAATTTTTAAAATTGGCTTTTTGATTCAAATTTGTAATATTTATTTTTATAAACATTCAAATTTATTTTGTAAAACTATTTGGTGTAAATGAATGTTCTAGTAGTATACTCATGTGGGTAAAACTGCCAATTAGGGGCCTCACAAAATTTTCAATTATTTTTTTTCAAAATGCTCGAAATAACTCGCTTACCGTATTTGAAGTTCAAATATAAAAATAACATCTTTGCGTCCAGGGTGATATCCCCTACAATTTGAGTAGTTACCCACAACGTGTTACATTTCGTGAACAACTTTTTTTCCAATATTTCCCGGTTTTCCCGTAGTTTCCTCCAGAAAAAATTATTATTTCTGAAACCAGTAAATTATTTTAAACTCAATCATTTTGAAAAAAAAATTAGAAAATCGCATGAGGCCTCTAATCGGCACAGTTTTACCCACATTGTAAACAAAATGTCAGATTTAACTATTTCCAAGAAAAATGTGGGTACAGTACCTATTTATAAAACCCAAAAAACCAACATTTTTGAAATAAAAACAGATGAAATAAACCAGTGTACTTGGATTCTGCACCGAATAGCGCTGAAATGAGCGTGCATGGTTATAAGAAATAATTTGTATCTATAGGATTTGAAATTAAAAGTATATATGATGTGTTATGTATACGGTACCGTTATAAACAGTACAAAATGAGCTATACAAATCCATTTAAACCTAAATAACCCCGTAGCAGCAAACCTGCATACTCAGCAAATTTCCAATGCATGTATATGTTTCTCACTACCACATAACGCCACTCACCAAGTTTCATAAAAATACACGATTAAATAAGTGATACATAGTATTTGATTTATTATTTATAAGAATAACATTGAAAGCTGAGTACGCAGGTTTGCTGCAACGAGGAATACAAAATATGTGTTTTTATGCAATTATCAATACAACTTAACCAGTTGAATCTGCATATCAAGTTTTATTAATTTATGTTCAAAATTAAGGGAGACATTGCATTTTACTTATTCTCCATAAGAATAACATGGGGGCTGAGTATGTAGGTTTGCTGCTGCGGGGAAACACGGCAAAAAATTATTTTTTTTACAAATATCAAAATAGACCCAGTACTAGGTGAAGCCACATGCCAAGTTTCATTAACATACATTCATAAATAATCGAGATATCAAATTTGTATTATTCTCTTTAAGGATAACATTGGACAATAACGTACTGTGTTTAGCAATATATCTGCAATGGTTGGACATAGAATCAATTTACACACCAAATGATTGTTTTGTAGAGCCGAACTGATTGGTAACAGTAAATGTGAGGTTTACATTAAAATGAACTGAGGAAAAGCTAAAAACCTTTTTCCCATAAGATTAACATGGGAGATTTTATGAAAATGTTTTTTGGATTTTATCCGCAACCACTTAACCTAGGTTAATGATTCAAAATACTATATTATTTGTTTTTTTTAAACTCTATAAAATGGTCAAAACCAAATTTAAGTTTTTCAAAAATTTTAGGGTGAAAAATGCAAAAAAACTGTTTTTGAAAATTGTAAACCCCCATAAACCCCCCTTCCCGTGGTCCGATTTTTCCGGTTTTCGAACACGGTTTATATTTCCGGTTTCCGGTTTATATTTCACGAATGTCACTTTACACATTTGAGCCAAATTTCATAAAAAATCAGAAGTTTTTTACTCAAGTTATCGTGTTAACGGACACATATATACATACATATGAATTTGAACGAATAGTGTTTTTGGCATCTGGGGACCTCAAAACAAAATGTTATCATGGTCTCGGGCTTAACTCTTACCATGCCACCTACGGTAATAGCTTCTTCCCTATATGAGAAATTCGCTAAAATTAATTTTTTGAGGTCTACTTCTCAAGCTTTTTACTGTCAAATTGTGCATTATAGATAGCATTTTGAAGATTTATGATGTGAATTTCAATTATTATATCAATATATATTTAATTAAACCCCTAATATTTCATTATATATATTTAATAAAATGATAAATACACGGTTCAAAATTATAAGATATTATATTAGTATAAAACCATATACCATGTAACAAATCAACATGTTCGTTCTGAGGCTTTAAAGTGTATTAAAATTACTGAACATATTTGGAGATCTCTTATTAGGGCTGTGCTCCAATGGCCTTTAATGGATAGATGTTTATGTGTTTATTGCTGTCATTACGCTGCCATTTTCCAGAGATGGCCGTGGTTTTAGTTGAGATTTTTAGCGAATTTCCCCTATAGGGAAGAAGCTATTACTGTAGTCGGCATGGTAAGACTTAGGCCCGGGAACATGATATATTATATTTATATAGATGTGTCCGTTGGGTGTGATAACTCTTGTAAAAATAGTCCGATTTTGATGAAATTTGGTAAAAAATATGTATAAAGCTACATTTTTATGACTCTAAGTTAGAAAATCAGCCAGATCACTCCATCCTAAGGGTTATTTTGAGAGGGTTTTGTACCCAAAAAATGGGTTTTTGAGTTTTTTACATATAATATATTAGTAAATCAAATTTTACTTTCCACCATTGAATTAAACTTTAAAATACCCCCGTAGCAGCAAACCTGCGTACTCAGCGAATTTCCGATGCATATATATGTATCTTAATACCACATAAAGCCACATACCAAGTTCCATCTATATACATTATTCATAAATAAACGAATTATGACATTTTAATTATTCTCCATAAGAACAACATGGCGGCTGAGTATGCAGGGTTGCTGAAGCAAGGAACACAAAAAATGGGGTTTTATACAAATATCAATATAACTCAAGAAGGTAAAGCCACATACCAAATTTTAGCGAATTTCCCCTATAGGGAAGAAGCTATTACCGTAGGTGGCATGGTAAGACTTAAGCCCGAGACCATGATAACTTTTTGTTTTGAGGTCCCCAGATGCCAAAAACACTATTCGTTCAAATTTAGATATATATGTCCGTTACCGCGATAACTTTTGAAAGAAGCGCCCGATTTTTATGAAATTTGGTACAAATGTGGAGAGTAACATTTATAACTTTAAGTTCGAAAACCAGATCGATCGGTCTATTGGAAGGGGGTTTTATAGGGGTTTAAATTTTTCAAAAAATCAGTTTTTTGAACTTTTTACCCTAAAATTTTGAAAACACTTGATTTTGGTATAGCCATTTTGTAGAGCTTAAAAAACAAACAATTTAGTATTTTGAATCATTAAGCTAGGTTTAGTGGTTGTGGAGAAAAGTAAAAAAATGTGTCCATAAAATTTCCCATGTTAATCTTATGGGAATACGGTTTTTAGATTTTCCTCAGATAATTTCACTAAAAACTCCACATTTCTTTCTACCAATCAGTTTAGCTCTACAAAACAATCATTTTGGCGTTTTAATTGTTGTTTTACGTCCAACCGTTGCAGTGATATTCAAAGTGGTAAACACAGTACATTGCCCAATGTTATTCTTATGGAGAATAAATAAAATGTTATATTTAGATTATTTATGTATGTATATTGATGAAACTTGGTATGTGGCTTCAACTAGTTGTGGTATATTGATAATAGTAGAAAAAAAGTTCTTTGTTGATTTTTCCCAGTAGCAGCAAACCTGCATACTCGGCCCCCATGTTATTCATATGGAGAATAAGTAAAGTTTTATATCTCCCTTAGTTATGAACCTAAATTAATAAAACTTGGTTTGTAGCTTCACCTGGTTGAGTTATTTTGATAATTGCAAAAAACACCCTAACTTATCTTCCTTGTTGCAGCGAACCTGCGTACTCATTTATAATGTTATTCTTATGGAGAATAAATAAAATGCTATATATAACTTATTAATGAATGTATTTTTGTGAAACTTGGTAATTGGCTCTAGGTAGTAGCATTGACTATAATAGTCAATGGTAGTAGTGATACCCATATATTTGCATTGGAAATTCGCTGAGTACGCAGGTTTGCTGCGGCGGGGGTATTAGTAATTTATGTTCATAATTAAGGGAGATAACACGTTACTTATCCTCCATAAGAATAACATGGGATCTGAGTACGCAGGTTTGCTGCTATGGGAACTATCAGCCAAAAAATGTTTTTTAGTGCAAATATCAATAACGATATGAAGCAATATACCAAGTTTCATCAGGATATAAGTTGATAAATAAGCGAGATATACAATTTTTCTTATTCTCCATAAGAATAACATTGGACAACGTACTGTGTTTAGCACTTTCAATATCTCTGTAACCATTTGACGTAGAGCAATGATCAAAACACCAAATTGTGCTTCTTTTTAAGCAGATTCCAATGGAAAAAACTAAAATTTGACTTTTTCAACAATTATATGTAAAATACCCCCGTAGCAGCAAACCTGCGTACTCAGCGAATTTCCAATGCATATATATGTATATTAATACCACATAATGCCACATACCAAGTTTCATCAATATACATTCATAAATAAACGATTTATGACATTTTAATTATTCTCCATAAGAATAATATGGTGGCTGAGTATGCAGGTTTCTGAAGAAAGGAGCACAAAAAATGGGATTTTATACAAATATCAATATAGCTCATGTAGGTAAAGCCATATACCAAATTTCATTAATTTATTTTCATAATTAAGGGAGATAACACGTTACATATTCTCCATAAGAATAACATGGTGCTGAGTACGCAGGTTTGCTGCTACAGGAGCCATTGGTAAAAAATTGTTTTTTTGAGCAAACATCAATGGTCCACAACCAGATGAAGTCGTATATACCAAGTTTCGTCAGTATACGTTCATAAATAAGCGAGATATAAAATTTTTATTTTCCTCCATAAGAATAACATTAGACAACGTACTGCGTTTAGCACTTTCAATATCTCGGTAACCAATTGACGTAGAGAAATGATCAAAATACCAAATTGTGTGTTTTTTTAAGCTGAATCCAATGGTAAAAACTAAAATTTGACTATTTCCAAAATTATACGTAAAAAATTCGAAAAACCCATTTTTGGGGTACAAAACCACCCCAAAATACCCCTTCGGATAGAGCGATCTGGCTGGTTTTCGAACTTAAAGTCATAAATGTTGCTTTACACGTTTATACCAAATTTCATCAAAATCGGATAATTTTTACGAGAGTTATCATGCTCACGAACACACACACACACACACACACACATATATATATATATATATATATATATATATATATATATATATATATATACAGTTTCGAACGAATGGTGTTTTTGGGGTCTGGGGACCTCAAAATGAAAAGTTATCATGGTCCCGGGCCTAGGTCTTACCATGCCGACTACGGTAATAGCTTCTTCCCTATAGGGGAAATTCGCTAAAACTCATAAAAACCCATTTTTGGGGTACAAAACCCCCCCAAAATATCCCTTCGGATAGATCGATCTGTCTGGTTTTCGAACTTAAAGTCATAAATGCTGCTTTACACGTTCATACCAAATTTCATCAAAATCGGATAATTTTTACGAGAGTTATCATGCTCACGAACACACACACACATATATATATATATATATATATATATATATATATATATATATATATATATATATATATAGTTTCGAATGAATGGTGTTTTTGGGGTTTGGGGACCTCAAAACGAGAAGTTATCATGGTCCCGGGCCTAGGTCTTACCATGCCGACTACGGTAATAGCTTCTTCCCTATAGGGGAAATTTGCTAAAAGGTCCGATTTCGATGAAATTTGACTCAGATGTGTAAAGTGACATTCATGACTTTTAAGTTCGAAAACCAGAAGTTCGGACCATGGGACGGGGGTTTATGGAAGATTTAAATTATCCAAAAATCAGTTTTTTGCACTTTTCACCCTAAAATTTCTAAAACACTCAATTTTGGTTTTGAGCATTTTATAGAGCTTAAAAAAAATTATTTAGTATTTTAAATTATTAACCTAGGTTAAGTGGTTGCGGAGAAAATCCAAAAAACCTGCTCATAAAATCTCCCATGTTAATTTTAAGGGAAAAAGGTTTTTGGCTTTTCCTCAGTTAATTTTAATCTAAACTTCACATTTGCTTTTACCAATCAATTCGGCTCTACAAAAAAATAATTTTGGTGTTTAAATTGTGATTCTACGTCAAACAGTTGCAGAGATATTCGAAGTACTAAACACAGTATGTTGTCCAATGTTATCCTTATGGAGAATAAATAAAATTTGATATCTCGATTATTTATGAATGTAAATTGATGAAACTTGGTATGTGGCTCCACGTAGTACTGGTATATTGATAATTGCACAAACAATTGATTTTTTGTTGATTATCCCCGTAGCAGCAAACCTGCATACTCAGCCCTGCTCATGTTATTCTTTGGAGAATAAAGTTTTATATATGCCTTAATTATGAACATAAATTAATAAAACTTAATATGTAGCTTCACCTGGTTGAGTTATATTGATTATTGCACAAAAACATATTTCTTCTCTTTTTTGCAGCAAACCTGCGTATTCAGCCTTAATGTTATTCTTATGGAGAATAAATAAAATGCTATAGATCACTTATTTATTTATGTATTTTTATAAAACTTGGTAAGTGGCTTTACGTGGTATAGTGAGAAACATATGGAGGCATTGTAAATTCGCTGAGTACGCAGGCAACATATGCATTGAAAGTGCTAAACACAGTACGTTGTCCTGTGTTATTCTTATGGAGAATAAGAAAAATTGTATATCCCGCTTATTTATCAACTTCTCCAGACGAAACTTGTGTATTGCTACATATCGTTGTGGTCTATTGACATAGACTAACTACTGTAGTTAGTCTATGCTATTGATATTTGCAAAAAAAAAATGTTGCCGATCGTTCCCGTGGCAGCAAACCTGCGTAATCTACCCCCATGTTATTCTAAAGGATGATAAGTAAAATGTTATCTCCGTTAATTATGAACATAAATTAATAAAACTTGACACCTGGCTTTACCTAGTTGAGTTATATTGATGTTTGTATTAAAACCCATTTTTTGTGTTCCTTAATTATTTCAGAAAACCTGTATTATCAGCCACCATGTTATTCTTATGGAGAATAATTAATATGTCATAAATCGTTTATTTATGAATGAATATTCATGAAACTTGGTATGTGGCTTTATGTAGTATTAAGATGAATTGGAAGTTCGCTGAGTATGCAGATTTTTCAGTACGGGCGTATTAATTTTTATTTCGGGTTTGAAAACCGAATTAATACGCATACCTTCAGGGAGTTTAGTAGGCACTTAATGTGGTACTATCTTCACTCAACTACTTTGTCTCTGTACACTGTTGGTAAACCTGTTCAACGAACATAAATATAAACAAAAACAAAACGAAACGTCAAGACCAAGACGTCAAGGCAAGACGAAAAGACACAAGCTAACCACCTTTGTTTTGTTTATAATATTTTATTTGAGTACGTGTAAAATCAACCTTATAAATAGATTACATCAATGTTAATGGAAAGGTAGGCCTATGTTTAACTTTAAATCTACACAATCCTAACATCTTTAGAACACTATTATATATACATTAATAGTACTGTAAACAAATAGAATATTCAACAGACTAAACGACTAAACACTATTTATGTTCCCACATGTTTATTGTACATGTGTTTTAAGAGATAAATAAAGATATTTTGATTTGATTTTATAGAGTAAGATCATCTAATTAGAAATGTAATTTTGTTAAAATCTTATCCTAGGATTAAGCCGATTTGATACTAAATAGCCTGCATATGAAAATATGTCCAATTCCATGTGATGACAAATACAAACACCCCCGTCTCAGCCAGTACTGCATTTCCCACTAGGCTAAATAGGCATAAGCCTAGGACACAAAATTATAAGGGGCTCGAAGAAGAAATCACATTGACTGCGGTTGCCGCGAGGCATAATATTTCCATGCGTGTCAATCGGCTCATTGGGTGCAGTCAAATTTTCAAATTCCGGCTAACTAATAAGAATGACACTGGATGGCTTTGTACAGTTTTACAACAAACATAGACAAAATTCTACAAAGCTTCAATAGGTAGCGGCACAATCCAGAGAGCAAGGTAGCCAGTGTTAGTGTTCCATTGGGACACAATAGGCTATGCCATACAGCAGTGTTTTAATCGATTTAGGGCGCAACAGTTTGTCTGCTTCCACACTGTCACAGAAAACCTGTGAACTCAGCAAATTTTTAATATACATATACTTTCTAAGTCTACTTACTAATTAAGTCTTTATATTTTCAACTTGTTTCTGGGCCCCACCCACCTCCAGGTTTATATGGCGTTGTTTTTTGTTTTTTATGTGTGTTATGTTCTTGTTGTGTTTTTGTGCCTTTAATATCTGACAAGAGGACTTCCCTCAGTCTCCGCTGGACAACGCCATGTAAACCTGAAGGTGGGTGGTCCCCAAAAAACGGTTGAAAAAACTTAAAATACCCCACCTAAAACATGTCTTTTAAAGGAAAAAGTACAAATTTATCATTACCTAATAAAGTCACTTACCAAGTTTCATAAAAATACATTTCATAAAAAAGCTATGTAGGCCTAGCGATGCTAGACATTTGATTTATTCTTCTCAAGAATAGTATTAGGGCTGAGTACCCAGGAATGCTGCAAACCAAAGACAAAATAAATTGAGTTTTTATGAAGAAATAGATGTAACTCAACCAGGTAAACCATATAAGTTACAAAGTTTTATTAAATTATGTTCATAATCAAGTGAGACCTTAATAATGTCCGGATTTCTGAGAGTCTATTGTATCTGCTACATGAAGCATTTTCTTTCAGTTGAGCATTGTACCCCTACATAAGAGACGTTACGAGACTTTAAAAATTGACGTAAAATGTTTAGTTCAGTAAGAAATAAGAAACTTTATTACCATTGTTCACATAGGCACAGTGAAATAGGCAAAGTCAACAAAATGCAATACAATGCAGGCAAGATCTTACAAAACTAGCTTAACAATTTATTTTTTGATTTATTTGGACTTTACCTATCGCTTCTAGTGTTTAAAACTACACTACGTTTCGGGAGGTAAGGAAACTCCTCCCGTTATCAAGTGAACCCTACTTACATCTAAATATCAAACTCTTACACCTAACTAACCTACATTTTTTTTGATTTTTTTGATTATTTTTCCTTTACATTTTAATTTACACTAACACAAAGATAACAAAAAATCAAATACAATACACTAACACAAAATTTATATACACACCTAACTAACCTACATTTTTTTAATATTTTCCTTTACAATTTAATTTGACTAACAGAAAGATAACAAATATATATACAAAAAATCGAATACAATACACTAACACAACATTTATATATACGAACAAATGAAAAACTGACAATACATTACCTGTTCTGCATCGTGGCCTCCAAGCTGACGGGCAAACACGGGAAACGGGCTCATGTCCATCCACAACCAAACCGCACACTAGACTAGTGGCTAGCGGCAGTGGAGGGGGGAGAGCCGTTACCCCCACCTACCGACAGGGGCACGTGACGACACAGCTGTGGCTACCCACACGTCTTTGTCGACGGGAACATGACACGGAAACCAAAAACTGCACGATTCCTCCTAGAATGCTACACGGGCACCAGTACGATATTCTCATAGAGATTACCGCATGCCTCCAAGGTGAGCATTGGGAACTGGTCATGCATCAGGTAATGTATTGTCAGTTTTTCATTTGTTCGTATATATAAATGTTGTGTTAGTGTATTGTATTCGATTTTTTGTATATATATATTTGTTATCTTTCTGTTAGTCAAATTAAATTGTAAAGGAAAATATTAAAAAAATGTAGGTTAGTTAGGTGTGTATATAAATTTTGTGTTAGTGTATTGTATTTGATTTTTTGTTATCTTTGTGTTAGTGTAAATTAAAATGTAAAGGAAAAATAATCAAAAAAATCCAAAATAATGTAGGTTAGTTAGGTGTAAGAGTTTGATATTTAGATGTAAGTAGGGTTCACTTGATAACGGGAGGAGTTTCCTTACCTCCCGAAACGTAGTGTAGTTTTAAACACTAGAAGCGATAGGTAAAGTCCAAATAAATCAAAAAATAAATTCAAATCCATCGCTATTATGAGTTTCAAAAATACAGTAGCTTAACAATATTTACAACGTTAAGATCAGCTTATACACAGATCAAAGAAATGAACAACCAACTTAGATTATCAAAAATTGCACTCACACTATCAACAGGTACATCTAACAATTCATGAATTGTATAAAAAGGATTCTCTAAAAGCCAGTTATTTACAGAGTTCTTAAATTTTGAAAATGTGATATCTTTTGCTGGATTAGGCAATTTGTTAAAAAAAATAATGGAATTTATTTTGAGAGTTACCTGTTAAAGCAAGTCAGTGCTCTGGGACATCTAATTTTTGCCTGTGTCTGGTGTTGTGACTATGTATATTTTGCCTGGATGTACATTGATTGATGTTGGTTTTTGTATGTAAAAGAACAAGAAAAATGTAAAGATTGACTATTGTGAGAATTTTTAGCTCTTTGAACAGGGGTTTGCAGTGTTGATTGTGGCTGTCACCAGCAATGGATCTTATAACCTTTTTCTGAATCAAAAGTAACTTCTGGATGTGAGGTGAGTGTCCCCAGAGTATAAGACCATAGGCAATGTGCGACTGAAAAATCCCAAAAATATATTGTTCTCAAAAAGTTATTTTCCAGACAGTCTTTGTTTCCAAAAAATATAGGATACCCTACTGACTTTCCTACAGACTCCTTCTACATGAACATCCCATTTAAGCTTGCTGTCAATCTGGAAACCCAGCAATTCAACTGATTTTATTTCACTTTCATGCAGTAAATAGTACAACCTAGACATTTACTACTTGAATGATCAGCAGGTAGCATCCCAGTCAATATGGGTTTTAGGTTGAAATTTCCATAGAACTGAAGCTGGTACTAATTTTGCAGCAATGCTTTGTCAAGATTTGTCACTACCCAAAATTCTTGGATGTAACTTGTACCATCTTTAGATGACTAAGCCATTATGCTATGACTCTTTTGTCTGAGGTACACCTGACATCTATTAAGTACCTACCTAATTTAAACTAAAAACAAATATTTGACAGATTAAGTAGAACAGCCTTTATTTTTAGGCACTCTGTTTAACAATTTGTCAAATTAAAAATTTACATTTCCAGGTTAAATGAGTCCACAAAGTTAATGATCCAACAGCTTCAAGAATTTGGTTTGGTGTCTGAAGAAAACCTAAAGTCGATTGAGGTAGATTGGCTTACATTTTGTTGACAATATGTATCTGAAGCTACTGTTATGGATGAAAATTCAAATAAGTTTTAAAACACCTAAAATAAAACTTAAACTTTTTTATAACGTAGAAGATACCTAATGTTGTTTTGTAAGTTGCAATTCAATAGGCGTAGTAGACTGTGTACACAAACAAATCCAGTAAAATCATTATTATCTGAATTGTAGTCACCGGAAAATAAAACATAAAAATAAAGCTCTTCATATCAAGGTAATCGCAGTGATAAACGAGGCAGGCCTACCCAGAGAAATGTCGGGCCCCTGGGTAAATTAGTGGTTGGGCCGTGGGCCCTTGTTGCTTCCGGATCCGTACCTCTGAAATTATCAGTTTTGCTCATCTCATTGTATCTGGTCTACTTGCCCACCCTTGCCTCGCTCACCTTAGATGTAGTTGTCTCTGCCGTCAAACGAAATGTGTTTATGTAGGTACCCTGTTTTAGGCAGTAGCCTAAACATACAGTAGTATGTATTTTCTTATAATAATCTAATTTTGTAAATTTGTTCTGTTTCTTGTTATTTTATGCACCTCCGTACTATCCGAGTCTCTCCTGTTCGAAGTGGTCTCGGTCCTAATTTCCTCAGATTATCGTGATTCTACTGTACAATTAATTAATTACTAGCAGACCCGTTGTTCAAAATCGAGCAATATTTCACTTTGATAAGCAATGATTTTTGACCAATATTATTACCTGTATCGCTAATTCAGTCCTTCTAGTCTCAGACTAATAATAGATAATAGATGGGCGTGTGGTAACTCAGGTTTTTGGAATTCCGATTGTGTGTAAATGTGCCAAATATTTTCTGAAAATATGATACCTAACTCATTCTTTTCCATAACTCATTTTTAATTTATTTTATTTTATAGGTTCCAACTCTCTAAGCTCTAGGTTTTTTAACAATTTGAACACTTTTTTCATAAAATTTGGTTTGGAGACTGAAAATAAGGATGGGATAATACTCTTATAAGAAGCAATTTAATTAATTTCTCCAATAATTCAACTTTGGCCAGTAATACAGTTAGGGTAGGTACACATAATTATACATTATAATGCTTGCAGTTTTGTTCCCGTCATTGAAAAGGTTACCCTATATTTAACTTCCATCATCTGTATATGGCAGGCATAATTTTTCCCAACTGTCCTAAAGTTCAAAAGTTCAAATATATTTCTAAAACGATTTTGAGGTACGGTATAGCCTAATTATTTACTCTAACTTTGTTGCAGGACAATGAAAGTTTATATAACTACCTAAAAACAGTTGAATCAAAATTAAATGAGGATTTGAGTAGGACATTTAACATAAAACAAGATCTAAAAGAACACATGGAAGAACTGCACAACTACAATGTCATAAAGGACGCTACTCAGAGTTTGTTGGGTTCTCTGTCCTCTCAGACTGGGCAGTCAGTTACTGAGTTACACGAACAGTTTGGTGTGAAAGGTATGTTTCAATTGTAACACTTGTACTTGGCTACTTGCGCATGTTCGGAGATAGGTTTAAACTATCAAAAGTTATATTTTGATTTCACTATATATTACTTACTTACTTACTTATATTTTACTTACTTTTGCTTTTTAAGAATATGCAATGATTTTCATTACTTACTTCAATGCATTTTTAACAAACAGTCAAAGTATGGCACCTGTTATCTATCCCTGTTAATTGTGTCCTATATTATTTTTGTTTTTTTTTTTAGAGGCTATTCCTTACATCCTCTTTATTCGTCCTGCAATCTGTTAAAAATTTAGTGAACTACACAATAAGTTTGATTAGTGCTTCATCCTAATGGCTTAACTCAGAGCTACCTAAGCTCCTCAGCTGATATATTCACTTTCACTTTTTCACTTTCTTTTCATGATGTATTGAAGGATCATAGGAAACACATAAAACATAAGAAAGTTTTAGTAGTATTTAGTTTTAGTTTAAAAATTAATATAGTAAACATACTGTTTCTAGTTAATCCTCCAAAGTAGTCCTAATTGTTCTTTATTTTTACATAAAAAAATGCAAATTTGTCAACGAAATTGGGCAAGTTCTCTAAATATTTTACAATGAACAAATTTTCCACAACAGTAACAGACTATTTGTGGCCATCTGCCAACCCCTTTTTTAATGTCAAACCCTTCAGAGTCATTGATTAAAGTAATACAGTCCACTCTAATTTTATGAGAGAAGTTATGTCAGTGTTGTAGACATTGGTCTACACAAGGATTATTTTAAATTTGAATTGGATCAAGTGTGTCTTATTAATGGCCGTGGACCTTTATTATGTGTAGTTTGAGAGAGAAAGATCAAAGATGTCAATTATTCACCATTTATCATCTAACATCTGAACTTAGTAGATCATATGCTAACCTTGGTCTCAGGACAACCTTAAAACTGGTCTACACCAGTTTTGAGGCTGACATTGGGTACAGCAAATGAAGTTGTCATTACATATGGTAAGTCTTTTGGCTAGCAGCTATGCTGGGGTTTCCTAATCCAGCAACAATGAATGAATGAATGGATGCTAACCTTGATCAAAAATACATCTTAACCAATAATTTTCTAATCTTAGTTTCATTTTGGAAATAAAATCCAAATAAGTCTTATTCTTAGTTAGGCTACTCTGTATAGAATTTGTTAAAGTGTTCAAAGCTTTCAAGTTTTAAATTTCTTTGGCTTAGAGGTCTAGGTGCCGGAATTCGGAACCATGGTAGCGGCCCTTTTGTGGGTTCAAATCCCAGTCTTGGCAGTACATTTTATCAGTACTATCCAACTTGTAGACTCACCCCTTGCTTTGCTCGATACGTTCCATGGACAGACCCATAGACTATGTGAATGGGCAAAACACGTAAGATAAAAAGACGCCACCTACCTCTAAAAATAAATGCAGGGTATTTATTGTAATTTAGTACATTTTATCATTTATGTTCATCTAAGTTAGCTACCATACCTCATGCTTATGCCAAATTTGATTTGTATATCCGTTACAGATTTGAAAAACTAATTCGATAATATTCAGTAAAATAATGGAAGAATCCTCTGATAGTGAAATAGACGATTCTTCAGTCAGCATCACAAAAAAGAGTTTGGTAAGTTTGTTTTAGCATTTGTTTCTCAGTCTGTTTTAAAATTTCTGTGTCTGTAAGATTTTGTTTTTTGCTTGCCTTTTTTTATTACCAGTTTCCTGTTGAATGGTTTTGAAACTTACTGATATTGGAATCCTTTATTCTAAGAATAGCAACATTGAATTTATTTTGTGCTTGAACTCAAATAATAATAATTGTGGAGTTATCTTATTAAAACATAAATAATGGTCATATGCTGGGAGCAAAACTGGGAGTGACTGAACTCACCAATCTCCCATCTTAGCTTATACATATTAGTAGCGTCAGTAAGATGCAGTCCTGGACTAGCCAGGTCGGCAGGTCGGCAAATGGCGAGGGCCCACGGGCCTCAAGTATACAAAATTGTTATCTAAATAAAAAAATATTATTTGTATTATTAATTAAAATCCCAAATAATATTTATTTACATTTGTAAATAAATAAAAGTGTTTTATTTTTAATATGTTTGTAATAGCCTACACAATAAGTATACGTTTATGAATTATGTATGTACATTTTATAACCTCAAAGTCAACAGGTACTTATTTTATTAATTTAAATTGAAAAATATGCTTATTAAAGGAATGCTTGTAAAGGTATTATAATAGATATATTGGTTACTAAATAAACAATTGTTTATATTATATTTGGTATCAAACATTCCGCTGGGAGGGCCTATAGCTAATTTTGCCGAGGGCCCACAGAGCTGCCAGTCCGGCACTGGTTAGGTGGCTTAATTTAGTTCAGTTGCTCACATGTCACACAGTTTTATTCACTGCCATTGGAATATAATGAATTTGTAGTGTCTTATTCACTAACAGATTTTGATTGATGTTGAGTTTTTTCCCTAATGTCATCTAGGCGTGGATACAGGGGGGAGGTCATGGGGGTCATGACCCTCCCCCCCCAACCACAGATCTTCATGTATTTTACCCATTTTTTACCGTAAAGGTTATTGTATTTTGACAATTTATATTTTTCCCCCTTTTATGACCCCCCCCCCCCCAAAACGATAGTCTGTATCCGCCCCTGATGTCATCTAGGACTAATGTTCCTAAACATTCCCTCCTTGCACTAAGTCACGTAGTCATGTGATTTTTGAATGGCTGAACAGCGATTGTAAGAACATGTTCTTTCTTACTTCTTTTAATTCTTCTGAAAATTAAACAATAAAATAATTTACATACTCATATCAAATGTTATCCTGGATAAAATGTCAAATAAAATATTGCATTGACACTCAAATTAATTTTGTTTGTTTGTTTAAGTAACTTATCTAGAAATTATTTCCCACTTCTTTAACTTTTCATATATTTGTTTATACTTTTAAAAAATCATAAAATTAGCGGTTATCAATAGTTAATTGCTATTTGAAACTGTGTTTATTAGACACATTTTTTCGCTTGAGAATAACATTGTTATTCATCACAATGTTTTTATTTTATGGAGAGAAATCACAAACCATTTTTGTTGGTGTGGCCTTTTCACATACCTCTTGGAAATCAAGAGGAAACACAATAATACTGACACATGTCAGAAAATTGCTGAAGTTAAGCCTGTATCAACGGACAACGGTCGGAAACGAGTCTAGGAGGCAGTTGTTATTCGTCATTGTTGTCTAACATTCAATAGACTCACTCAAATTGGCCAAGATAGCACATTTAAGTATCATGTAACTAATGCATGTTGTGAAAAACTACACTCACACGGTTCAGCTGGAGAGGATCGTCACTAAACGAAGAAAATGTGATGATGAAACGGTACCGAAGGTAAAAGCCAAGTATGACCAACTCATTCGTCAATAAATCCTATCATCATCACATTTTATACTCTTCGCGACAATCCTCTCCAGCTAAACCTAGTGTGTTTAGCTTTTATAACATGTATTAGTTACATCGTACTTAAAGTTGCTATTTTGTCCGATTTGAGTGAGTCTGTTAAAAGGTTTATCTTGACGAATAGCACCTGCCTCCTAGACTCGTTTCCGACAGTTTTCTGTTGATACTGGCTCAACTTCAGCAACTTCCTGACATTAACACATAGTTCATAATCAACGGAAGTCTTCTTCTTGTTATACATATACCTTATGGTTCTATTTTGTAACCACTCTAATTTTCGGTACTCGGAAAAAACAAATTTAACCCTTTCAGCACCAAAACAAAATAAAAAAATCTTTGTTTCTTCATCTTTTGTTTCTATCTTGATTGCCACGGGATATGAGAAACACATGGATACTCTGTCAGTTGAGTTGGCCAGTTAGATGGCAGAGCGAGTTCGCATGTTTGAGCCTGATCACAGGAGCACAGGAGTTGGCCCTCTGAAAGGTCAGTTTGGCTGCCTGTCCTATCTCACCCTTACCTTTCCTGCTATATCCTACCCGCCCGGTAACCTGCGCAAAATTCCCGCTTGTAGAAGACGTGCTTAGCAGCTAAAGCTGGGGTTTCCTAATCCAGCAATAATAATAATACTTAATCCTTCTTATCATCCACCAATCCCACTAATTCTTAATTCCATTCAACCTGGTCGGGTATATGGCCCTTTAGGGACCCATTCAGCATTTGACAAAGTGAAATAAGAAGCCGTACAACTTATCTCAGAATGGCTGGCCCATTTTTCAGACCTCCCAATAAGTAGACCTAAATAAGTCTACATTTTATGAGTGAAAAACAATCTTTGAGGGTGGAACGAGCCCTTAGCCTTAGCATCGTGTGATTTCATTGGCTAGCAAGGTTTTACTCATTTTAAGGAGCCGGCCCAACGCCATGCCGACCCAACGCGATCACCCCATTACCTCTTAGTACCAGTTAAATATAAGTTTTCTTTTGACATTCTTACTCTCACAAGCTCTAAAATTTGACCGTCATGGTCTGCCAATAATGTAATTACTCCAGTGGCTTTAATTTCATCGTTATCAAAATTTGTTAAAAAGTTATCAGTTGCACTTATAGATCCATTAAATACCCGGGTGGAAAATTTACCAGTCATATTAAAACTTTCTAGAATATTTTAGCGAATTTTCCCTATAGGGAATTTTAGTGAATTTCCCCTACAGGGAAGAAGCTATTACCGTAGGTGGCATGGTAAGGCCCGGGACCATGATAACTTTTCGTTTTGAGGTCCCCAGACCCCAAAAACACCATTTGTTCAAAACTGTATATTTATTACTATGTACTATATATTAATGTATATATATATTATTATATATAAAACTGTATATTATTATATATAAAACTGTATATATATATATATATATATATGTATATATTATTAGATTGAAAACAAAATATATGTATGTATACAGTATATATGTGTGTGTGTGTGTGTGTGTGTGTGTGTGTGTGTGTGTGTGTGTGTGTGTGTGTGTGTGTGTGTGTGTGTGTGTGTGTGTGTGTGTGTGTGTGTGTGTGTGTGTGTGTGTGTGTGTGTGTGTGTGTGTGTGTGTGTGTGTGTGTGTGTGTGTGTGTGTGTGTGTGTGTGTGTGTGTGTGTGTGTGTGTGTGTGTGTGTGTGTGTGTGTGTGTGTGTGTGTGTGTGTGTGTGTGTGTGTGTGTGTGTGTGTGTGTGTGTGTGTGTGTGTGTGTGTGTGTGTGTGTGTGTGTGTGTGTGTGTGTGTGTGTGTGTGTGTGTGTGTGTGTGTGTGTGTGTGTGTGTGTGTGTGTGTGTGTGTGTGTGTGTGTGTGTGTGTGTGTGTGTGTGTGTGTGTGTGTGTGTGTGTGTGTGTGTGTGTGTGTGTGTGTGTGTGTGTGTGTGTGTGTGTGTGTGTGTGTGTGTGTGTGTGTGTGTGTGTGTGTGTGTGTGTGTGTGTGTGTGTGTGTGTGTGTGTGTGTGTGTGTGTGTGTGTGTGTGTGTGTGTGTGTGTGTGTGTGTGTGTGTGTGTGTGTGTGTGTGTGTGTGTGTGTGTGTGTGTGTGTGTGTGTGTGTGTGTGTGTGTGTGTGTGTGTGTGTGTGTGTGTGTGTGTGTGTGTGTGTGTGTGTGTGTGTGTGTGTGTGTGTGTGTGTGTGTGTGTGTGTGTGTGTGTGTGTGTGTGTGTGTGTGTGTGTGTGTGTGTGTGTGTGTGTGTGTGTGTGTGTGTGTGTGTGTGTGTGTGTGTGTGTGTGTGTGTGTGTGTGTGTGTGTGTGTGTGTGTGTGTGTGTGTGTGTGTGTGTGTGTGTGTGTGTGTGTGTGTGTGTGTGTGTGTGTGTGTGTGTGTGTGTGTGTGTGTGTGTGTGTGTGTGTGTGTGTGTGTGTGTGTGTGTGTGTGTGTGTGTGTGTGTGTGTGTGTGTGTGTGTGTGTGTGTGTGTGTGTGTGTGTGTGTGTGTGTGTGTGTGTGTGTGTGTGTGTGTGTGTGTGTGTGTGTGTGTGTGTGTGTGTGTGTGTGTGTGTGTGTGTGTGTGTGTGTGTGTGTGTGTGTGTGTGTGTGTGTGTGTGTGTGTGTGTGTGTGTGTGTGTGTGTGTGTGTGTGTGTGTGTGTGTGTGTGTGTGTGTGTGTGTGTGTGTGTGTGTGTGTGTGTGTGTGTGTGTGTGTGTGTGTGTGTGTGTGTGTGTGTGTGTGTGTGTGTGTGTGTGTGTGTGTGTGTGTGTGTGTGTGTGTGTGTGTGTGTGTGTGTGTGTGTGTGTGTGTGTGTGTGTGTGTGTGTGTGTGTGTGTGTGTGTGTGTGTGTGTGTGTGTGTGTGTGTGTGTGTGTGTGTGTGTGTGTGTGTGTGTGTGTGTGTGTGTGTGTGTGTGTGTGTGTGTGTGTGTGTGTGTGTGTGTGTGTGTGTGTGTGTGTGTGTGTGTGTGTGTGTGTCCGTGAGCACGATAACTCACGTAACAAAATTGTCGGATTTTGATGAAATTTGGTACACACATGGAGAGCAACATTTATGACTTTGAGTTTGAAAACCAGACAGATCAATCTATTCGAAGAGGTATTTTGGGGGGGTTGAATACCCCAAAAATAGGTTTTTCTATAATTTTTTACATATAACCTTTAAAAAAGTCAAATTTTATTTTTCACCATTGGTTTCAGCTTAAAAAACACACAATTTGGTGTTTTGATCATTGCTCTACGTTAATTGGTTACGGAGATATTAAAAGTGCTAAACACAGTACGTTGTCCAATGTTATTGTTATGGAGAATAATTCAAATGTCATAAATCGTTTATTTATGATTATATATTGATGAAACTTGGTATGTGGTATTAAGATACATATATATGCATTGGGAATTCGCTTAGTATGCAGGTTTGCTGCTACGGGGGTATTATTTATTCTCCATCAGAGTAACACTAGGGCTGAGTAAGCAGGTTTGCTGCAACAAGGAAGAGAAAAAATGAGTATTTTTGCAATTATCAATATAACTTAACCAGGTGAAGCTGCATCCCAAGTTTTATTACTTTAGGTTCATAACTAAGGGATATATACAAATTTACTTATTCTCCATATGAATAACATGGGGGCCCAGTATGCAGGTTTGCTGCTACGGGGAAAATCAACAAAAAAACTTTTTTGTGCAAATATCAATATACCACAACTAGTTGAAGCCACATACCAAGTTTCATCAATATACATTCATAAATAATCGACATATAAAATTTTATTTATCTTCCATAAGGATAACATTGGACAACGTACGGGTACTGTGTTGAGCACTTTGAATATCTCTGCAACGGTTGGACGTAGAACAACAATTAAAACACCAAAATGATTGTTTTGTAGAGCTAAACTGATTGGTAAAACAAAATGTGAAATTTTTAGTAAAATTATCTGAGTAAAATCCAAAAACATTTTTCCTTATAAAGCCGCGTCCACACCTAGCGAACGTTCGGCGAACATGTTCGACGAACATGTTTGTTGTATTGAATTGACATCGAACATTTTAAATGTTTGTAGAAATATTGTTCGACGAATAAAAACTCCTGTGTTTGGACGAACAAACTAGTGTTCGCTCTAAATGGCTCAGTCAACTCCCATTAGTTTGCAGTGATGGTTGACTAATTTATTGTAAATTATAAATAAAAAATAATTTTTTGAAGTTTTGTCTATTTTGATCATTTATCTGTAATCGATAAGGGGTACGTTGCCCTGACAATTTTTTTTTTCATTCTGAAATTTGTCATTTATGATTTACAAAAAATTATTTTAATTAAATTACCTGTAAAACTTTATGATATTGGCCCCAGGCCACGCTTGCTAGTAGTATGGCCAGATCAGAAATAACAACATAGATAGATACTGCTTGTTACTTGAGCTCAGTAATGTATACCATTTTTGTTTTGTTTAGTAAATAATAACTTCTTACCTTTTACTGCATGGTCATTTAATGTAAAAAAAACACATGTAAAACTACACATTTCAGAAATAAAATACCCCCGTAGCAGCAAACCTGCGTACTCAGCGAATTTCCAGATCCCAAAACGTTGAGAAATTTGATTCTCTCTAAAATCAGTGATGGGAAACTTTAAATGTGCAATAATTTCTTTAATAACATAATGAATATATGTCAGGGTATCATATTTATTTGCTTGTCTTCAGGAGTACTAAAACATCAGAGCCGGAATTTATTTTGTCATAAAACTTTCATTTACTCAGCAGCTCATCATGAACTCATAATCCGAGAACAGAACTTTGTTGGAAAACCTTTGCCAAAGCTTTATTTTGGAATTTGCCAAAAAGGCATTTTAGCCTAGCTGTCTCTAGTATATAAGAATGTCACAAGACGTTCGAACACCGCTCCTTAACCCGAGCACAAAGGGCTGCCCCTCTGCGGTAAACAATAATTATTGGTTAAGAGGAGCAGACCTCCCTATCCTTTGCCATGCCCTAGGTTCATTTTTCTCAGGCACCATATAATAGGTAAAGATCTGAAATTGTTACTAATTAACTAAAGGTCCCTTATGCACATTTCACCCAGTTATTTTTTCATATACTGTACCTTGATTAGTTTTGTAAATTAATTTTTAAAATTGGCTTTTTGATTCAAATTTGTAATATTTATTTTTATAAACATTCAAATTTATTTTGTAAAACTATTTGGTGTAAATGAATGTTCTAGTAGTATACTCATGTGGGTAAAACTGCCAATTAGGGGCCTCACAAAATTTTCAATTATTTTTTTTCAAAATGCTCGAAATAACTCGCTTACCGTATTTGAAGTTCAAATATAAAAATAACATCTTTGCGTCCAGGGTGATATCCCCTACAATTTGAGTAGTTACCCACAACGTGTTACATTTCGTGAACAACTTTTTTTCCAATATTTCCCGGTTTTCCCGTAGTTTCCTCCAGAAAAAATTATTATTTCTGAAACCAGTAAATTATTTTAAACTCAATCATTTTGAAAAAAAAATTAGAAAATCGCATGAGGCCTCTAATCGGCACAGTTTTACCCACATTGTAAACAAAATGTCAGATTTAACTATTTCCAAGAAAAATGTGGGTACAGTACCTATTTATAAAACCCAAAAAACCAACATTTTTGAAATAAAAACAGATGAAATAAACCAGTGTACTTGGATTCTGCACCGAATAGCGCTGAAATGAGCGTGCATGGTTATAAGAAATAATTTGTATCTATAGGATTTGAAATTAAAAGTATATATGATGTGTTATGTATACGGTACCGTTATAAACAGTACAAAATGAGCTATACAAATCCATTTAAACCTAAATAACCCCGTAGCAGCAAACCTGCATACTCAGCAAATTTCCAATGCATGTATATGTTTCTCACTACCACATAACGCCACTCACCAAGTTTCATAAAAATACACGATTAAATAAGTGATACATAGTATTTGATTTATTATTTATAAGAATAACATTGAAAGCTGAGTACGCAGGTTTGCTGCAACGAGGAATACAAAATATGTGTTTTTATGCAATTATCAATACAACTTAACCAGTTGAATCTGCATATCAAGTTTTATTAATTTATGTTCAAAATTAAGGGAGACATTGCATTTTACTTATTCTCCATAAGAATAACATGGGGGCTGAGTATGTAGGTTTGCTGCTGCGGGGAAACACGGCAAAAAATTATTTTTTTTACAAATATCAAAATAGACCCAGTACTAGGTGAAGCCACATGCCAAGTTTCATTAACATACATTCATAAATAATCGAGATATCAAATTTGTATTATTCTCTTTAAGGATAACATTGGACAATAACGTACTGTGTTTAGCAATATATCTGCAATGGTTGGACATAGAATCAATTTACACACCAAATGATTGTTTTGTAGAGCCGAACTGATTGGTAACAGTAAATGTGAGGTTTACATTAAAATGAACTGAGGAAAAGCTAAAAACCTTTTTCCCATAAGATTAACATGGGAGATTTTATGAAAATGTTTTTTGGATTTTATCCGCAACCACTTAACCTAGGTTAATGATTCAAAATACTATATTATTTGTTTTTTTTAAACTCTATAAAATGGTCAAAACCAAATTTAAGTTTTTCAAAAATTTTAGGGTGAAAAATGCAAAAAAACTGTTTTTGAAAATTGTAAACCCCCATAAACCCCCCTTCCCGTGGTCCGATTTTTCCGGTTTTCGAACACGGTTTATATTTCCGGTTTCCGGTTTATATTTCACGAATGTCACTTTACACATTTGAGCCAAATTTCATAAAAAATCAGAAGTTTTTTACTCAAGTTATCGTGTTAACGGACACATATATACATACATATGAATTTGAACGAATAGTGTTTTTGGCATCTGGGGACCTCAAAACAAAATGTTATCATGGTCTCGGGCTTAACTCTTACCATGCCACCTACGGTAATAGCTTCTTCCCTATATGAGAAATTCGCTAAAATTAATTTTTTGAGGTCTACTTCTCAAGCTTTTTACTGTCAAATTGTGCATTATAGATAGCATTTTGAAGATTTATGATGTGAATTTCAATTATTATATCAATATATATTTAATTAAACCCCTAATATTTCATTATATATATTTAATAAAATGATAAATACACGGTTCAAAATTATAAGATATTATATTAGTATAAAACCATATACCATGTAACAAATCAACATGTTCGTTCTGAGGCTTTAAAGTGTATTAAAATTACTGAACATATTTGGAGATCTCTTATTAGGGCTGTGCTCCAATGGCCTTTAATGGATAGATGTTTATGTGTTTATTGCTGTCATTACGCTGCCATTTTCCAGAGATGGCCGTGGTTTTAGTTGAGATTTTTAGCGAATTTCCCCTATAGGGAAGAAGCTATTACTGTAGTCGGCATGGTAAGACTTAGGCCCGGGAACATGATATATTATATTTATATAGATGTGTCCGTTGGGTGTGATAACTCTTGTAAAAATAGTCCGATTTTGATGAAATTTGGTAAAAAATATGTATAAAGCTACATTTTTATGACTCTAAGTTAGAAAATCAGCCAGATCACTCCATCCTAAGGGTTATTTTGAGAGGGTTTTGTACCCAAAAAATGGGTTTTTGAGTTTTTTACATATAATATATTAGTAAATCAAATTTTACTTTCCACCATTGAATTAAACTTTAAAATACCCCCGTAGCAGCAAACCTGCGTACTCAGCGAATTTCCGATGCATATATATGTATCTTAATACCACATAAAGCCACATACCAAGTTCCATCTATATACATTATTCATAAATAAACGAATTATGACATTTTAATTATTCTCCATAAGAACAACATGGCGGCTGAGTATGCAGGGTTGCTGAAGCAAGGAACACAAAAAATGGGGTTTTATACAAATATCAATATAACTCAAGAAGGTAAAGCCACATACCAAATTTTAGCGAATTTCCCCTATAGGGAAGAAGCTATTACCGTAGGTGGCATGGTAAGACTTAAGCCCGAGACCATGATAACTTTTTGTTTTGAGGTCCCCAGATGCCAAAAACACTATTCGTTCAAATTTAGATATATATGTCCGTTACCGCGATAACTTTTGAAAGAAGCGCCCGATTTTTATGAAATTTGGTACAAATGTGGAGAGTAACATTTATAACTTTAAGTTCGAAAACCAGATCGATCGGTCTATTGGAAGGGGGTTTTATAGGGGTTTAAATTTTTCAAAAAATCAGTTTTTTGAACTTTTTACCCTAAAATTTTGAAAACACTTGATTTTGGTATAGCCATTTTGTAGAGCTTAAAAAACAAACAATTTAGTATTTTGAATCATTAAGCTAGGTTTAGTGGTTGTGGAGAAAAGTAAAAAAATGTGTCCATAAAATTTCCCATGTTAATCTTATGGGAATACGGTTTTTAGATTTTCCTCAGATAATTTCACTAAAAACTCCACATTTCTTTCTACCAATCAGTTTAGCTCTACAAAACAATCATTTTGGCGTTTTAATTGTTGTTTTACGTCCAACCGTTGCAGTGATATTCAAAGTGGTAAACACAGTACATTGCCCAATGTTATTCTTATGGAGAATAAATAAAATGTTATATTTAGATTATTTATGTATGTATATTGATGAAACTTGGTATGTGGCTTCAACTAGTTGTGGTATATTGATAATAGTAGAAAAAAAGTTCTTTGTTGATTTTTCCCAGTAGCAGCAAACCTGCATACTCGGCCCCCATGTTATTCATATGGAGAATAAGTAAAGTTTTATATCTCCCTTAGTTATGAACCTAAATTAATAAAACTTGGTTTGTAGCTTCACCTGGTTGAGTTATTTTGATAATTGCAAAAAACACCCTAACTTATCTTCCTTGTTGCAGCGAACCTGCGTACTCATTTATAATGTTATTCTTATGGAGAATAAATAAAATGCTATATATAACTTATTAATGAATGTATTTTTGTGAAACTTGGTAATTGGCTCTAGGTAGTAGCATTGACTATAATAGTCAATGGTAGTAGTGATACCCATATATTTGCATTGGAAATTCGCTGAGTACGCAGGTTTGCTGCGGCGGGGGTATTAGTAATTTATGTTCATAATTAAGGGAGATAACACGTTACTTATCCTCCATAAGAATAACATGGGATCTGAGTACGCAGGTTTGCTGCTATGGGAACTATCAGCCAAAAAATGTTTTTTAGTGCAAATATCAATAACGATATGAAGCAATATACCAAGTTTCATCAGGATATAAGTTGATAAATAAGCGAGATATACAATTTTTCTTATTCTCCATAAGAATAACATTGGACAACGTACTGTGTTTAGCACTTTCAATATCTCTGTAACCATTTGACGTAGAGCAATGATCAAAACACCAAATTGTGCTTCTTTTTAAGCAGATTCCAATGGAAAAAACTAAAATTTGACTTTTTCAACAATTATATGTAAAATACCCCCGTAGCAGCAAACCTGCGTACTCAGCGAATTTCCAATGCATATATATGTATATTAATACCACATAATGCCACATACCAAGTTTCATCAATATACATTCATAAATAAACGATTTATGACATTTTAATTATTCTCCATAAGAATAATATGGTGGCTGAGTATGCAGGTTTCTGAAGAAAGGAGCACAAAAAATGGGATTTTATACAAATATCAATATAGCTCATGTAGGTAAAGCCATATACCAAATTTCATTAATTTATTTTCATAATTAAGGGAGATAACACGTTACATATTCTCCATAAGAATAACATGGTGCTGAGTACGCAGGTTTGCTGCTACAGGAGCCATTGGTAAAAAATTGTTTTTTTGAGCAAACATCAATGGTCCACAACCAGATGAAGTCGTATATACCAAGTTTCGTCAGTATACGTTCATAAATAAGCGAGATATAAAATTTTTATTTTCCTCCATAAGAATAACATTAGACAACGTACTGCGTTTAGCACTTTCAATATCTCGGTAACCAATTGACGTAGAGAAATGATCAAAATACCAAATTGTGTGTTTTTTTAAGCTGAATCCAATGGTAAAAACTAAAATTTGACTATTTCCAAAATTATACGTAAAAAATTCGAAAAACCCATTTTTGGGGTACAAAACCACCCCAAAATACCCCTTCGGATAGAGCGATCTGGCTGGTTTTCGAACTTAAAGTCATAAATGTTGCTTTACACGTTTATACCAAATTTCATCAAAATCGGATAATTTTTACGAGAGTTATCATGCTCACGAACACACACACACACACACACACACATATATATATATATATATATATATATATATATATATATACAGTTTCGAACGAATGGTGTTTTTGGGGTCTGGGGACCTCAAAATGAAAAGTTATCATGGTCCCGGGCCTAGGTCTTACCATGCCGACTACGGTAATAGCTTCTTCCCTATAGGGGAAATTCGCTAAAACTCATAAAAACCCATTTTTGGGGTACAAAACCCCCCCAAAATATCCCTTCGGATAGATCGATCTGTCTGGTTTTCGAACTTAAAGTCATAAATGCTGCTTTACACGTTCATACCAAATTTCATCAAAATCGGATAATTTTTACGAGAGTTATCATGCTCACGAACACACACACACATATATATATATATATATATATATATATATATATATATATATATATATATATATAGTTTCGAATGAATGGTGTTTTTGGGGTTTGGGGACCTCAAAACGAGAAGTTATCATGGTCCCGGGCCTAGGTCTTACCATGCCGACTACGGTAATAGCTTCTTCCCTATAGGGGAAATTTGCTAAAAGGTCCGATTTCGATGAAATTTGACTCAGATGTGTAAAGTGACATTCATGACTTTTAAGTTCGAAAACCAGAAGTTCGGACCATGGGACGGGGGTTTATGGAAGATTTAAATTATCCAAAAATCAGTTTTTTGCACTTTTCACCCTAAAATTTCTAAAACACTCAATTTTGGTTTTGAGCATTTTATAGAGCTTAAAAAAAATTATTTAGTATTTTAAATTATTAACCTAGGTTAAGTGGTTGCGGAGAAAATCCAAAAAACCTGCTCATAAAATCTCCCATGTTAATTTTAAGGGAAAAAGGTTTTTGGCTTTTCCTCAGTTAATTTTAATCTAAACTTCACATTTGCTTTTACCAATCAATTCGGCTCTACAAAAAAATAATTTTGGTGTTTAAATTGTGATTCTACGTCAAACAGTTGCAGAGATATTCGAAGTACTAAACACAGTATGTTGTCCAATGTTATCCTTATGGAGAATAAATAAAATTTGATATCTCGATTATTTATGAATGTAAATTGATGAAACTTGGTATGTGGCTCCACGTAGTACTGGTATATTGATAATTGCACAAACAATTGATTTTTTGTTGATTATCCCCGTAGCAGCAAACCTGCATACTCAGCCCTGCTCATGTTATTCTTTGGAGAATAAAGTTTTATATATGCCTTAATTATGAACATAAATTAATAAAACTTAATATGTAGCTTCACCTGGTTGAGTTATATTGATTATTGCACAAAAACATATTTCTTCTCTTTTTTGCAGCAAACCTGCGTATTCAGCCTTAATGTTATTCTTATGGAGAATAAATAAAATGCTATAGATCACTTATTTATTTATGTATTTTTATAAAACTTGGTAAGTGGCTTTACGTGGTATAGTGAGAAACATATGGAGGCATTGTAAATTCGCTGAGTACGCAGGCAACATATGCATTTTATACATTTATGTTCATCTAAGTTAGCTACCATACCTCATGCTTATGCCAAATTTGATTTGTATATCCGTTACAGATTTGAAAAACTAATTCGATAATATTCAGTAAAATAATGGAAGAATCCTCTGATAGTGAAATAGACGATTCTTCAGTCAGCATCACAAAAAAGAGTTTGGTAAGTTTGTTTTAGCATTTGTTTCTCAGTCTGTTTTAAAATTTCTGTGTCTGTAAGATTTTGTTTTTTGCTTGCCTTTTTTTATTACCAGTTTCCTGTTGAATGGTTTTGAAACTTACTGATATTGGAATCCTTTATTCTAAGAATAGCAACATTGAATTTATTTTGTGCTTGAACTCAAATAATAATAATTGTGGAGTTATCTTATTAAAACATAAATAATGGTCATATGCTGGGAGCAAAACTGGGAGTGACTGAACTCACCAATCTCCCATCTTAGCTTATACATATTAGTAGCGTCAGTAAGATGCAGTCCTGGACTAGCCAGGTCGGCAGGTCGGCAAATGGCGAGGGCCCACGGGCCTCAAGTATACAAAATTGTTATCTAAATAAAAAAATATTATTTGTATTATTAATTAAAATCCCAAATAATATTTATTTACATTTGTAAATAAATAAAAGTGTTTTATTTTTAATATGTTTGTAATAGCCTACACAATAAGTATACGTTTATGAATTATGTATGTACATTTTATAACCTCAAAGTCAACAGGTACTTATTTTATTAATTTAAATTGAAAAATATGCTTATTAAAGGAATGCTTGTAAAGGTATTATAATAGATATATTGGTTACTAAATAAACAATTGTTTATATTATATTTGGTATCAAACATTCCGCTGGGAGGGCCTATAGCTAATTTTGCCGAGGGCCCACAGAGCTGCCAGTCCGGCACTGGTTAGGTGGCTTAATTTAGTTCAGTTGCTCACATGTCACACAGTTTTATTCACTGCCATTGGAATATAATGAATTTGTAGTGTCTTATTCACTAACAGATTTTGATTGATGTTGAGTTTTTTCCCTAATGTCATCTAGGCGTGGATACAGGGGGGAGGTCATGGGGGTCATGACCCTCCCCCCCCAACCACAGATCTTCATGTATTTTACCCATTTTTTACCGTAAAGGTTATTGTATTTTGACAATTTATATTTTTCCCCCTTTTATGACCCCCCCCCCCCCAAAACGATAGTCTGTATCCGCCCCTGATGTCATCTAGGACTAATGTTCCTAAACATTCCCTCCTTGCACTAAGTCACGTAGTCATGTGATTTTTGAATGGCTGAACAGCGATTGTAAGAACATGTTCTTTCTTACTTCTTTTAATTCTTCTGAAAATTAAACAATAAAATAATTTACATACTCATATCAAATGTTATCCTGGATAAAATGTCAAATAAAATATTGCATTGACACTCAAATTAATTTTGTTTGTTTGTTTAAGTAACTTATCTAGAAATTATTTCCCACTTCTTTAACTTTTCATATATTTGTTTATACTTTTAAAAAATCATAAAATTAGCGGTTATCAATAGTTAATTGCTATTTGAAACTGTGTTTATTAGACACATTTTTTCGCTTGAGAATAACATTGTTATTCATCACAATGTTTTTATTTTATGGAGAGAAATCACAAACCATTTTTGTTGGTGTGGCCTTTTCACATACCTCTTGGAAATCAAGAGGAAACACAATAATACTGACACATGTCAGAAAATTGCTGAAGTTAAGCCTGTATCAACGGACAACGGTCGGAAACGAGTCTAGGAGGCAGTTGTTATTCGTCATTGTTGTCTAACATTCAATAGACTCACTCAAATTGGCCAAGATAGCACATTTAAGTATCATGTAACTAATGCATGTTGTGAAAAACTACACTCACACGGTTCAGCTGGAGAGGATCGTCACTAAACGAAGAAAATGTGATGATGAAACGGTACCGAAGGTAAAAGCCAAGTATGACCAACTCATTCGTCAATAAATCCTATCATCATCACATTTTATACTCTTCGCGACAATCCTCTCCAGCTAAACCTAGTGTGTTTAGCTTTTATAACATGTATTAGTTACATCGTACTTAAAGTTGCTATTTTGTCCGATTTGAGTGAGTCTGTTAAAAGGTTTATCTTGACGAATAGCACCTGCCTCCTAGACTCGTTTCCGACAGTTTTCTGTTGATACTGGCTCAACTTCAGCAACTTCCTGACATTAACACATAGTTCATAATCAACGGAAGTCTTCTTCTTGTTATACATATACCTTATGGTTCTATTTTGTAACCACTCTAATTTTCGGTACTCGGAAAAAACAAATTTAACCCTTTCAGCACCAAAACAAAATAAAAAAATCTTTGTTTCTTCATCTTTTGTTTCTATCTTGATTGCCACGGGATATGAGAAACACATGGATACTCTGTCAGTTGAGTTGGCCAGTTAGATGGCAGAGCGAGTTCGCATGTTTGAGCCTGATCACAGGAGCACAGGAGTTGGCCCTCTGAAAGGTCAGTTTGGCTGCCTGTCCTATCTCACCCTTACCTTTCCTGCTATATCCTACCCGCCCGGTAACCTGCGCAAAATTCCCGCTTGTAGAAGACGTGCTTAGCAGCTAAAGCTGGGGTTTCCTAATCCAGCAATAATAATAATACTTAATCCTTCTTATCATCCACCAATCCCACTAATTCTTAATTCCATTCAACCTGGTCGGGTATATGGCCCTTTAGGGACCCATTCAGCATTTGACAAAGTGAAATAAGAAGCCGTACAACTTATCTCAGAATGGCTGGCCCATTTTTCAGACCTCCCAATAAGTAGACCTAAATAAGTCTACATTTTATGAGTGAAAAACAATCTTTGAGGGTGGAACGAGCCCTTAGCCTTAGCATCGTGTGATTTCATTGGCTAGCAAGGTTTTACTCATTTTAAGGAGCCGGCCCAACGCCATGCCGACCCAACGCGATCACCCCATTACCTCTTAGTACCAGTTAAATATAAGTTTTCTTTTGACATTCTTACTCTCACAAGCTCTAAAATTTGACCGTCATGGTCTGCCAATAATGTAATTACTCCAGTGGCTTTAATTTCATCGTTATCAAAATTTGTTAAAAAGTTATCAGTTGCACTTATAGATCCATTAAATACCCGGGTGGAAAATTTACCAGTCATATTAAAACTTTCTAGAATATTTTAGCGAATTTTCCCTATAGGGAATTTTAGTGAATTTCCCCTACAGGGAAGAAGCTATTACCGTAGGTGGCATGGTAAGGCCCGGGACCATGATAACTTTTCGTTTTGAGGTCCCCAGACCCCAAAAACACCATTTGTTCAAAACTGTATATTTATTACTATGTACTATATATTAATGTATATATATATTATTATATATAAAACTGTATATATATATATATATATATGTATATATTATTAGATTGAAAACAAAATATATGTATGTATACAGTATATATGTGTGTGTGTGTGTGTGTGTGTGTGTGTGTGTGTGTGTGTGTGTGTGTGTGTGTGTGTGTGTGTGTGTGTGTGTGTGTGTGTGTGTGTGTGTGTGTGTGTGTGTGTGTGTGTGTGTGTGTGTGTGTGTGTGTGTGTGTGTGTGTGTGTGTGTGTGTGTGTGTGTGTGTGTGTGTGTGTGTGTGTGTGTGTGTGTGTGTGTGTGTGTGTGTGTGTGTGTGTGTGTGTGTGTGTGTGTGTGTGTGTGTGTGTGTGTGTGTGTGTGTGTGTGTGTGTGTGTGTGTGTGTGTGTGTGTGTGTGTGTGTGTGTGTGTGTGTGTGTGTGTGTGTGTGTGTGTGTGTGTGTGTGTGTGTGTGTGTGTGTGTGTGTGTGTGTGTGTGTGTGTGTGTGTGTGTGTGTGTGTGTGTGTGTGTGTGTGTGTGTGTGTGTGTGTGTGTGTGTGTGTGTGTGTGTGTGTGTGTGTGTGTGTGTGTGTGTGTGTGTGTGTGTGTGTGTGTGTGTGTGTGTGTGTGTGTGTGTGTGTGTGTGTGTGTGTGTGTGTGTGTGTGTGTGTGTGTGTGTGTGTGTGTGTGTGTGTGTGTGTGTGTGTGTGTGTGTGTGTGTGTGTGTGTGTGTGTGTGTGTGTGTGTGTGTGTGTGTGTGTGTGTGTGTGTGTGTGTGTGTGTGTGTGTGTGTGTGTGTGTGTGTGTGTGTGTGTGTGTGTGTGTGTGTGTGTGTGTGTGTGTGTGTGTGTGTGTGTGTGTGTGTGTGTGTGTGTGTGTGTGTGTGTGTGTGTGTGTGTGTGTGTGTGTGTGTGTGTGTGTGTGTGTGTGTGTGTGTGTGTGTGTGTGTGTGTGTGTGTGTGTGTGTGTGTGTGTGTGTGTGTGTGTGTGTGTGTGTGTGTGTGTGTGTGTGTGTGTGTGTGTGTGTGTGTGTGTGTGTGTGTGTGTGTGTGTGTGTGTGTGTGTGTGTGTGTGTGTGTGTGTGTGTGTGTGTGTGTGTGTGTGTGTGTGTGTGTGTGTGTGTGTGTGTGTGTGTGTGTGTGTGTGTGTGTGTGTGTGTGTGTGTGTGTGTGTGTGTGTGTGTGTGTGTGTGTGTGTGTGTGTGTGTGTGTGTGTGTGTGTGTGTGTGTGTGTGTGTGTGTGTGTGTGTGTGTGTGTGTGTGTGTGTGTGTGTGTGTGTGTGTGTGTGTGTGTGTGTGTGTGTGTGTGTGTGTGTGTGTGTGTGTGTGTGTGTGTGTGTGTGTGTGTGTGTGTGTGTGTGTGTGTGTGTGTGTGTGTGTGTGTGTGTGTGTGTGTGTGTGTGTGTGTGTGTGTGTGTGTGTGTGTGTGTGTGTGTGTGTGTGTGTGTCCGTGAGCACGATAACTCACGTAACAAAATTGTCGGATTTTGATGAAATTTGGTACACACATGGAGAGCAACATTTATGACTTTGAGTTTGAAAACCAGACAGATCAATCTATTCGAAGAGGTATTTTGGGGGGGTTGAATACCCCAAAAATAGGTTTTTCTATAATTTTTTACATATAACCTTTAAAAAAGTCAAATTTTATTTTTCACCATTGGTTTCAGCTTAAAAAACACACAATTTGGTGTTTTGATCATTGCTCTACGTTAATTGGTTACGGAGATATTAAAAGTGCTAAACACAGTACGTTGTCCAATGTTATTGTTATGGAGAATAATTCAAATGTCATAAATCGTTTATTTATGATTATATATTGATGAAACTTGGTATGTGGTATTAAGATACATATATATGCATTGGGAATTCGCTTAGTATGCAGGTTTGCTGCTACGGGGGTATTATTTATTCTCCATCAGAGTAACACTAGGGCTGAGTAAGCAGGTTTGCTGCAACAAGGAAGAGAAAAAATGAGTATTTTTGCAATTATCAATATAACTTAACCAGGTGAAGCTGCATCCCAAGTTTTATTACTTTAGGTTCATAACTAAGGGATATATACAAATTTACTTATTCTCCATATGAATAACATGGGGGCCCAGTATGCAGGTTTGCTGCTACGGGGAAAATCAACAAAAAAACTTTTTTGTGCAAATATCAATATACCACAACTAGTTGAAGCCACATACCAAGTTTCATCAATATACATTCATAAATAATCGACATATAAAATTTTATTTATCTTCCATAAGGATAACATTGGACAACGTACGGGTACTGTGTTGAGCACTTTGAATATCTCTGCAACGGTTGGACGTAGAACAACAATTAAAACACCAAAATGATTGTTTTGTAGAGCTAAACTGATTGGTAAAACAAAATGTGAAATTTTTAGTAAAATTATCTGAGTAAAATCCAAAAACATTTTTCCTTATAAAGCCGCGTCCACACCTAGCGAACGTTCGGCGAACATGTTCGACGAACATGTTTGTTGTATTGAATTGACATCGAACATTTTAAATGTTTGTAGAAATATTGTTCGACGAATAAAAACTCCTGTGTTTGGACGAACAAACTAGTGTTCGCTCTAAATGGCTCAGTCAACTCCCATTAGTTTGCAGTGATGGTTGACTAATTTATTGTAAATTATAAATAAAAAATAATTTTTTGAAGTTTTGTCTATTTTGATCATTTATCTGTAATCGATAAGGGGTACGTTGCCCTGACAATTTTTTTTTTCATTCTGAAATTTGTCATTTATGATTTACAAAAAATTATTTTAATTAAATTACCTGTAAAACTTTATGATATTGGCCCCAGGCCACGCTTGCTAGTAGTATGGCCAGATCAGAAATAACAACATAGATAGATACTGCTTGTTACTTGAGCTCAGTAATGTATACCATTTTTGTTTTGTTTAGTAAATAATAACTTCTTACCTTTTACTGCATGGTCATTTAATGTAAAAAAAACACATGTAAAACTACACATTTCAGAAATAAAATACCCCCGTAGCAGCAAACCTGCGTACTCAGCGAATTTCCAGTGCATATATATGTATCTTAATACCAAATAAAGCCACATACCAAGTTTCATCAATATACATTCATAAATAAACGATTTATGACATTTGAATTATTCTCCATAAGAATAATATGGCAACTGAGTATGCAGGTTTGCTGAAGTAAGGAACACAAAAAATGGAGTTTTATACAAATATCAATATAACTCATGTAGGTAAAGCCACATACCAAATTTCATTAATTTATTTTCATAATGAAGGCTGATAACACGTTACTTATTCTCCATAAGAATAACATGGGGCTGAGTACGCAGGTTTGCTGCTATGGGAGCCTTGGGTAAAAAATTGTTTTTTTGAGCAAATATCAATGGTCCACAACCAGATGAAGCCGTATACCAAGTTTCGTCAGTATACGTTCATAAATAAGCGAGATATAAAATTTTTATTTTCCTCCATAAGAATAACATTAGACAACGTACTGTGTTTAGCACTTTTAATATCTCGGTAACTAATTGACGTAGAGAAATGATCAAAATACCAAATTGTGTGTTTTTTTAAGCTAAATCCAATGAGAAAAAATAAAATTTGACTATTTCCAAAATTATACGTAAAAAATTCAAAAAACCCATTTTTGGGGTACAAAACCCCCCCAAAATACCCCTTCGGATAGAGCGATCTGGCTGGTTTTCGAACTTAAAGTCATAAATGTTGCTTTACACGTTTATACCAAATTTCATCAAAATCGGATAATTTTTACGAGAGTTATCGTGCTCACGGACACATATATATATATATATATATATATATATATATATATATATATATATATAGATATATATATATATATATATATATATATATACAGTTTCGAACGAATGGTGTTTTTGGGGTCTGGGGACCTCAAAACGAAAAGTTATCATGGTCCCGGGCCTAGGTCTTACCATGCCGACTACGGTAATAGCTTCTTCCCTATAGGGGAAATTCGATAAAACCACTCAACGTTTAAAAATCGGGGAAATTGTTTGGCAAAGACAACAATGAAGTGTTCATCAGCAATGAGACATCATTAAATTCGTGCTCCGGTGGTTGAGAAGGTTCAGGTCTTGTTTCTTGGTTTGTGTGTTCACGGTGTGTCGTTCTTCAAACTCCTGCATTTCCGCCTGAAATATCAAATTGTCTATGGTATTTTGCAATCTGCATACTCTCACAGGGTTTTTTATCTTCCTCATACGGTTGGTGATGTTCTCACCATAAACCGAGTATTCGTCCCTTAATTATTGTGGTTGTTGGTTTTGCACATCATTGTAGCAACTTTTCATTGTAGGCTTCGTTAACTTGAATTTTTTTACACATTTCAATCTGCCACTTGCACTCAAACTTTCAAGTCCACTACCGGGTGTACTAGATCTGGATATTGAACTTTTTAGAGAAGGAGGTGGCTGAGGCGAAGAATTATTGCTTATTTCCTGGCTGTCATTGTCAGTGTCGTCCTCATTGTCACTGAAATCTGTGTCGACTGCGGGGTCACTAGCCTGAGTCAAGCTTGAGACAGTTGATCGTGGAGTACTCTTGTCTCCTACTAGAAATTGTAAATATGCTAACCACCACCAAGGCTTTTTCTTCTCAGCTGTACCCATTCCTGATTTCAATACAGTTGCTTTTTTCTCTCTCCTATACTGAGCTAAGATACTCTCTATTTTCATCTTAACTTCATCTGCGTTGTTGATACCCAACTCAGTAGCAATGGCGGCATACGCGTCTTTCCTCTTATACTTATTTTTATAATCACTGTCCGATGTATCCCACAACAGCTTGTTTGATTCGTACAGTTGAATCAACATAATAACTTTGTCCTGATTCCAAAAATCCTTACTCATCGTCAATGCACAATAACTATAACCAGCACAAATAAGCACTAGAATACGTGCGCCTTCCACCCGCTACCGCCTCAGACTACCACGAACATCCGCCAGTTTTCGCTCCGAGAGCGAACATTGTCTCCGAACAAAGATGGCGGCGACTTGTTTGTCAACCCCCAAACATTTTGTTCGGGGACGCGTCCACATTGCAGAAAGGCAAACATTGTACGCCGAACATCAAAATGTTCGGACAATTATCCACGAACTGTTCGGTCAAACATGTTCGCCGAACGTTTGTCCAGTGTGGACGCGGCTTAAGATTAACATGGGGAATTTTATGGACACGTTTTTTGACTTTTCTCTGCAACCACTTAACCTAGGTTAATTATTCAAAATACCAAATTATTTGTTTTTAAGCTCTATAAGATGGCTATAACCAAAATTAAGTGTTTTTAAAATTTAAGGGGAAAAATTCAAGAAATTGATTTTTGGAAAATTTAAAACCCCCATAAAACCCCCTTCCCATGGTCTGATCGATCTAGTTTTCAAACTTAAAGTCATAAATGTGACTCTCCACAATTGTGCTAAATTTCATCAAAATCGGGCATTTCTTTCAAAAGTTATCGCAGTAACGGACACACATATATATATAGGTATATACATATATATATATATATATATATATGAATTTGAACGAATAGTGTTTTTGGCATCTGGGGACCTCAAAACAAAAAGTTATCATGGTCTTGGGCTTAAGTCTTACCATGTCACCTACGGTAATAGCTTCTTCCCTATAGGGGAAATTTGCTAAAATAAGAGTTTTGTCTGTACATTACTTGGAATTATGAAATTGTTGTATATCTTTACGTTTCATACCATAGGAAAGCAGAAACGCATCTTATCTCAGTTTCTATCTGTCTATCTGCCTGTCTGTCTGTCTGTCTAACTGACTCTCGGTGACACTCAAGGACAGGTTTTTGTTCACTTTTCACAGAAAAACGGGTGCACTGACCATCGATGAAACTTTGTTTATTTGTTCTATAAATGCGTGAGAAGGTTTTAGGCCACTTAAAACCAGCATATGCCTTTTAAAAAAATAATGGCGGCCGCTCAAAAACGTGATTTCGTGCGATTTTGGACACGTTTTGTTCGCTTTTCACAGGGAAACGGGTGTACTGATTTCGATGAAACTTTTTTTCTATGTTTTATATGTGCATTAGAAGATTTTAGGTTAATTGGATTTTTGGAAATCACCTTAGGACTCTGCCCTACGGGGTTTTAAAGATCCTATGTTATTCTTATGGACAAAGTATTTATTTATCGAACCAGATGATTCAATTCAATTAAAAATATCTTTATTCGTTGTAGTAATACATACATACATGAATAGTGTCTTATTTCAGTATTGAATAATTTTAAACAAGTGCGTAGGTCTTAGAATTTAATATAGTAATGACAACTACAGCTCTTCAAAAGAATACATAGCTTTGTTGATGAGATACTGCTTTAATTTAATTTTGAATCTTTTATTTGAAACCTAATCTGTGATATCTTTTGGGATTTTATTGTAAAATTTTGAGCCAGCATATTTAGGTTTTTTTTAGCGAATTTCCCCTATAGGGAAGAAGCTATTACCGTAGGTCTCATGGTAAGATTTAAGCCCGAGACCATGACAGATTTTTTTTTAGGTCCCCAGATGACTAAAACACTATTCGTTCAAATTTATATATATGTATATATATATCATATATGTCGTGTATATATATGTGTCCGTGAATGCGATAACTTGAGTAAAAAACGTCCGATTTCGATGAAATTTGGCTCAAATGTGTAAAGTGACATTTATGACTTTAAGTTCGAAAACCAGAAAAATCGGACCATGGGAAGGGGGGTTATGGGGGTTTTAAATTTTCCAAAAATCAGTTTTTTCCATTTTTTACCCTAACATTTTTAAAACACTTAATTTTGGTTTAGACCATGTTATAGAGCTTAAAAAACAAATAAATGGTATTTTGAATAATTAACCTAGGTTAAGTGGTTGCAGAGAAAAGTGGTATATTGATATTTGCACAAAAAATTTATTTTTTGTTGGTTATCCCCGTAGCAGCGAACCTGCGTACTCAGCCCCCATGTTATTCTTGTGGAGAATAAGTCAAATGTAATGTCTCCCTTAATTATGAACATAAATTAATAAAACTTGGTATGTGGCTTCACCTTGTTGAGTTATATTTATATTTGCATAAAACCCCATTTTTTTAGTTCCTTGTTGCAGCAAACCTGCTTACTCATCTCCCATGTTATTCTTACGGAGAATAATTAAAATGTTATATAGTGCTTACTTATGATTGAATATTGATTAAACTTGGTATGTGGCTTCACCTAGTTAAATTATATTTATATTTGCATAAAAACCAATTGTTTGTGTTCCTTGTTTCAGCAAACCTATGTAATCATCACCAATGCTATTCTTATGGAGAATAATTAAAATTGTATATATCGCTTATATATGTATATATTTTTATGAAACTTGGTATGCGGCTTTATATGGTATTAAGACATATATTATGCATTGGAAATTCGCTGAGTACGCAGGTTTGCTGCGACGGGGGTATTTAAAAAAGTTGCACAGCGTGAGAGCTTATTGCGAGGCGTCCTCGATTTCTGGTATTATGTTCATGATTATTACCAACCAGCTCCAATTCCTGAAACATATTTCTTATGGATAAAACTGTTTCAAAAACATAATTCCATAAACTATCATGATGTTTTCTGATTTGAAATTTTGCTTAACTGAAGTTCTAGGTTTTAAGTTACAAATTATTCTTATAGATTTTTTTTCATTATCAAAATGGCGTTTAAATTATTTTTATTTGTTGCACCATACAGTGATATCCCAAAGGATATCACTTAATGCATGTAAGAAAAATAAATTACTTTCAGGGTTTCTTTTTCACAATAATTTTTTAACCTAATCAATGGGTAGAGAAATCAATGGCCAGAAGAAATTTTCATTAGTAATTTTTCAACACGACAGTTCCAGTTGAGTGTGTTTACTATTTCTAATCCTAGAATTTAATGCTGTCCATGGCTTCATTTTTCTTGTTAAGGACGGTAATATTAGGTTGAATTATATTTTGAGCTGATCAGTTTGAAAATTAATAATGTTTGTTTTTCAAGATTTAAAAGCAAATTATTAGAATTAAAAAACCTATTTAAAATGTTTAGGTCAGAATTAATTTTAATTTCTTATTCATCAATAGTTGAAGCTGTGATTTTCAAATTGGTATCATCAGCATATAGGCACAGTTTACTCGAATCACTGAGCTGGGGGAAGTCTCTTAAATAGTAAACGAATAAAAGGGGGCCTAAGATGGATCCCTGTGGCACCCCATATTTAACTGCTGTAATGGAAGAACGGTAAGGAATTTTATAGTTTTGTTATTGTGATGAACAATTTCGACAAACTGCTTTCTATCATAAAGATAAGATTTGAGCCAGTTTAATGTATTATTTCTAATTCCTAATTGACTCAGTTTGGAAAGTAATAAATCATATGATATTGAATCAAAGGCCTTACTTAGGTGCATGAATAGACCCAAAACATTACCTTTGTTGTCTAGATTATCTATAACAGATTCTATAAAGTCTGTGGCAGCTGTAATGACCGATCCATAGCGGAAGCCATGTTGACAATCTTCAAATAGATTGATTTTTTCAAAGAAATGTACCAGTTGATTATTAACTACCTTTTCATAAATTTTTGAAATAGATGGTAACAAAGCAATAGGTCGGTAGTTTGATACCATTTGCTTGTCTCCTTTTTTGAAAAGTGGTTTTAATTTTGTAATCTTTAGTTTGCTTGGGAAAATACCGGATATTAATGAAGAATTTATTGTGAATTTTATGATGACTTAATAGTTATTTCTATAACTTAAAATATTGTAAACAGCTGTTTATCAATCTGGAGATAAAAACCTACTTGAATGGCAACTCTCATAATGGAAATAAAAAACTACTTGAATGGTAACTCAAACTCTTTTTCCGATAGGCGAGAGTAGGGAGTATTGGGGAACTCTACGCGCTCCCCCCCACAATTTTATATTTTTGCCCCCCCCTCCCCCGATTCTATATTTTTGCTCCTCCCCGATTTTTATTTTTGCCCCCCTCCCTGATTTTTTTAAATTTGAGACACTACGTGTCAGCATTACAGTTCCAGGAATTCTCGCCGACCTGAGCGCACGTATCACTCCCTCCACCACCTTCGCCCACCACATTCTCCCACCACCACTCCATCAACATTCTACCATAACAGCTTATATCTAATAATACTTGAAAGGCATAAATATATGTTCATTATGGAAATAAAAATCCTACTTGAATGGCAACTCTCATAATTTGACATAAAACAAATACAATGTCTCTTCTGCAGCAGCAACGCGCTGGGTACCAGCTAGACCTTTATATAGTTATTTCTAAAAACGAATCCAAAGTGTTACGTGTATCGATTTGGAGTCGCAAAAACCACACGCCGTTCACTACCCGACAGAGTTCCTCGACTTAGCAACAGTACCCGAACTATATGCCAGTATATTTTGTTAACTTTGATTTAATTGTACATAAAACATGTAAAATGTAATTTTAATATTGTAAAATTATGTGGGTTGTTATTTTCTTTAGTTAATCTACCATTTATATACAACCCGTACGAAGGACGGGTACGCAGCTAGTGGAGGATAATAAACATGAGATATCTTGCTTGTTTATGAACATAAATTGATAAAACTTGGCATGTTGCTTCATTTGGAGGTGATCCATTGGTATTTTCATAAAAACTAGATTTTGTGGTCCTTGATGCAGCACACCTGCATACTCAGTCCTAATGTTTTTCTTATGGGGAATAAATAAAATGTCATATCTCGCTTATTTATTAATATGCTTTGATTAAAGTTGGTAAGTGGCTTCATGACTTAGTGAAGTACCATTTTAAATCTGCGGAGTATGCGGGTTTGCTGCAATGGGTGTATATTTTATTAGCTTACCATGAGCAATTTTAGCTTGAGCATTGTTGCTTGCCTCTAATACATTGACATTAAAATCCCCTGCTAGAATTATGTTTGGTATGTTTGTTAAAAATGAACTAATTAAAATACCAAATTTTTCTAGAAATATGTTTAAATTAAAATTTGGTGACCTATAAATACCTATTAACCCTTTGAGTGCTAAGCTTCTGAAAGGAGTAGTTGAATCCGTGATGTTTTGTTGGTTTTTCTAAATATATTGAAGGCCTGAACAGTTAAAGTTAATAAAAACGTGCTTCCGCTGGACAGACACAGTAAAGGATAGGTAAAAAATAGCAAAACACCTGGTCAGATGTGCAACTCACAAAGAATCCACCCATCCCGTCAGCTTGGACCCGAGCCATCCACCGTTTGCTTAAGGTCCGCCCTCCCCTTCAACTCTGCCACAGACAGGTGAACTCTCCATGAGTTGCACATAAAAACCACCGACTGTGACAGGATTCGAACCCTCGATCCAAGTGCTACCCCCGGCCGGGAAGGTAACGCCTTAGACCGCACAGCCACTGATCAGACTAGCAGCTGCAGTGGATCAGTTGGTATTATAGAGACTAGGCGCTGGACGAGGTAGTTCAGTTCTTGTCTACCAGGTTTCACCACATGTCAGACTCAGACTGCAGACTGAGCGCCTAACGGTACAATCGCTTATGAAGCAGTATCAGTGTTTATTGATAACAGATTCTAAAGACGATATCGGTCCATAGCACTGAAAGGGTTAAAACAAATTTTATGCTATCCAATATGTACAATGCTGCACAACACTCAAATTGTTTTTCTTCGAGAAGACACTCTTGATTAGGGATGGTAATCCACGCCCCCTGCAGAGGCTCTCTACTAAGAATAATAACTCCTCCCCAATTTATGTCTTTGCGACAGAAATGGGAGTTAAGTTGATAATTTGTTATGTTTAATCTGTCTACTTCATTGGATTTACTTTTGCGTTCTGTTAAAACTACGATGTCAGGATTTATTTCATCTAGAACGTAGGGATTCCAATTTTGAAGTTAAACCTTCAATATTTTAAAGAAAGATTGCTATATTTTTAGATTTAAGATCTTTATCTAGGTAATTCTTATTTCCTGCAAAGAGCAGTTTAAAGGAGGTGCAGAGATCCATTCCCATCAGCACCAAACACAGACTCACTGGAATGACCATATGCGAGTTCACTATCACTTGACACTTGAGGTTGAGATAACGGTGACGAATTAGGTTGAGAATGTGAAGCATAATCATTTCCGCTGGTGAAGAGTTTCCCTGTGTCTCCTTGTCGGCAAGTTGTTGCAGTATCAAGGAAGTTTCAAGGACGCATTTTGTGGTTTCCTCAAATTAATAACATTTTTTTGTTGATTAGAGAAAAGCGATTGTGCTGTTGGAAGAAGAAGAAGTATCAAAGGAGGAGCACTTCGGTGGACGGAAGTCAGTGAGAGAATGCCAGTTGCCGAGCCTGCAAGCTCACAACCTCTGTTCTGCGGCGGAGATATTCTCTGGAGGTGGTCAGTGTAGAATTTGTTTCTTTCATTTATCATTTATCAAAAGAGTTTGAACACTACATCTAAGGGTTTATTAAATGTAAAACACTAAATCCACTAAATTTATTAACATGTTTCAAAAACTTCATAAATCAAAAACTGGTAGCTCATATTCCAATATTTTAAAACACTGGATATCTTAACCGAAATAAAACTTAATTTCAGAATCAGTCTGCAACCTTGTTTTGCTCTACTCCTATACTGTCACATACAAACCAGAGAAGAGTAACAATTAAAAATCTGTCAACCAGGTAGCATACATTCCAGTAGAATCTACACAATGTCTATTTAGGGAAAGTTGAGTTTCCGGATTATTGCTCAGACTAAATAAGCACAAACCCAATTATGTTATATTACTTATTTTGTTAATTTTAAATTTTACTAACCCTAGCAGTGGCTAACCGACAGCTTCTGTCGGGTAGCTGTGTCGCCTTAGGAGCTGTTGGTTTGGGACCGAAACTTTTGTAACCTCAAAAGTGAACAATATATATCATTCGAAAGATAATATTCTGATCTTTCATTATTACATTAATGAACCCTGTAGCAGCTATATAACAGTGTCACGACGATTAGAAATCGAATGAATTTTTTGAGCGACGCGTTCCTGCAGCCAACGCTAGGAAAATGTCAAAACACAACTTTTTTGAAAGTACCCCGTTCGGGTAATTTTTGTCGCGAGAAGTTGTGGTTGGTACCAATGCACTGCTAAACAGTTATGCTTCGTTTTGGTATTGATTTTTAGATCGACATATTGTTTGGACAGATAATATGTTTTTATGAAAACAGGTGTTTTTTGTTTTTGTAACGAATGGCCAACCGACAGAACCTGTCGGTTAGAAAAATCTGATTTATATCCAGTGTAAGTTTGTAGTTACTAGTTAAATAAAATGTTATTTTGTAGAGGAAGAAATGTAGAGGATTTTAGTTGAGCCGTTGGCAGCACTGTTAGCAGGTTTCTTTTCCTGCAACACTGAATTACTTCGTCATATTTTATCCAGTTCGTCTGAAGGCCATCTTGTCTTTATTTAGGTACCTACGCGTTTGCTAATTTTATCCGTTAGTCAGTGCTAATTACGTTATTATTTCGGAGTTTTAGTGTTAGAAGTTTTTGTGTGTATATAACAGTAATATTTATGCTTTATATTATGCATAAATATTACTGAAGTGTGAGAAATAGTGTTTATAAAAAGAGTTGTGGTTTATTTACTCAACATTGTTTACATACCACATAAATACCACATCGTTTACATTGTTACATAACACATATAAACAAAATAATTTATGTTAGACATTTTTATGCAGGTAATTGAATATACTACAACATGTTTATATTGGTTTGAGGGGGGAAAATTTGGTGAAAAAGTTATTCAGTAAATACTAAGAAATTTGTTTTCCAAATACACAAAAATATCAAAATATTCTTTTATTTACAGATATTTATAAGTGATAATAATGTTTTACCATCAACTATATTACTTTTATGGATTCCTTACTTGAATAGCTTTACAAATATGTATATATCATTATTAGTACATACATATATTACATTACTTATTTACAACACAAACTAACACTGTATAGTTTATACTTTTTTCGGTTTTCCAATTATTATAATATTATGCCCCTAACACTTATAAAACAAAATTCTTTCCCCAACATGTTATATATTTCTATGTAGGGAATTGAATTGTCTACGAAATGTATGTAATGAATTTTCTATAAAAAATCTATGGACAAAATTTTACCGAGGCTGCTTTTGAAATTGAAAAAAAAAATTCATACTAGCGAATTTCCCCTATAGGGAAGAAGCTATTACAGTAGGTCTCATGGTAAGACTTAAGCCCGAGACCATGATAACTTTTTGTTTTAAGGTCCCCAGATGCCAAAAACACTATTCGTTCAAATTTATATATATATACACATATATGAGTGTGTGTGTCCGTTCACATGATAACTAGAGTAAATAAACGGTATCAGGAAACTGACACATACTTTCTCCCTTTTAGCCCAACTTTAATGAATAAATTACTTTTTATTTACTAAATATAGAATAAAGCACGGTCGAATGTACAGAAAATCTTGTAAACAAGTTGTTTTAAAAAACATCCACCCAAATCCCTGCTTTGGAGGCACTACAGAATCCATTGCTGCACTCGTGGTTTTAAGAGGGGAAATGGCCCCTATTACCCCCCCAGGGTTATTAAGGGGCAACATATTTCGAATTTCCTCTGTTGGTCAATACTAACTTGACAAGCATATCAAGTTTTAATGAAATTGATCAGTAAATAAGAGAGAAATAGTAAATTTTTTATTCCCCATAAGAATAACATGGGTACAACGTACTGCGTTTACCGCAAAATGAAAATTTCAATTTTCTTCCAAACCAGCAATTGTAGAATAGTAATTCAAAATACTAAATTATTTAGTTTTTTGAGCTCTTTTTAATGGTGAATAGTAATATTTTTTATATTTATGTCTTTTTATGAAAATTCCAAAAAACTGAATTTTTGATGTTTTAAGTCCTGTAATTTCTGAACCCGAATTTTTACAGGAATGCGGGTAGTGCCATTTTGTTTGAAAACTAAAGTTCTACAAACCACTAAAGTTTAATCAAAATCGTTAGAGCCGTTTTTGAGAAATTTGGATTTTTCATGTTTTTTGGTGGTTTTGGGGGGATAATTACCCTTAAAAATCAAAAATTCAAAAAAATGAAAAAAACGCCTGGAGATATTGTGGATTAGTACCTACATGCCAAATTTCATAAAAATCGGCCTATTGGTTAAGGCTCTAGCTCTGTACACATCCACACACCACACACACACACACACACACACACACACACACACACACACACACACACACACACACACACACACAGACACACACACACACACACACACACACAGACACACACACAGACACACACACAGACACACACACAGACACACACACAGACACACACACAGACACACACACAGACACACACACAGACACACACACAGACACACACACAGACACACACACAGACACACACACAGACACACACACAGACACACACACAGACACACACACAGACACACACACACAGACACACACACACAGACACACACACAGACACACACACAGACACACACACAGACACACACACAGCTTATAATAGAGAATCATTACAATTAAAAATAAGTAGAGATTTAGATAAAATATCAAATTGGCTGATCATTAATAAATTATTAATCAATTGTTCAAAGTCCAAATGTTTGATGTTTTTCGATTGCAGCAAACAGAAAGAGGAATTAAAGAATGAGTTCAAGTTATTGTGTCATAAACATTGTTGTCTGTATAAGTGCTCATGTAGTTACATAGATGTAGTAGAAAGTGTAAAGTATCTTGGATTGTATGTGGATCAATTCTTGAAATGGGAGCAGCAAGTCAATCACTTATCGAGTAAGCTAAGAACAATAAATTATGCACTGTATCATTTGAGAGATAATGTTAAGAGTCAGTATTTACAAAAAGTGTACATTTCTTGGTTTGAGAGTGTTTTGAGATATGGAATCGTACATTATGGAGGAACATATTCCACTGTTCTAAAACCGGTAGTTGTGTGTCAAAGAAATGCCCTCCGTACAATATTTAATTTAAAAAGAAATGATAGAGTTTCTTACCTTTTTGCAGAGAATAAAATTCTTACGTTTGATCAGTTGCATGTTTATTGTATGATAATGTTTATTTATAAATACAAGAGTTTGTTTAGAATAAAACCTGTAAACAGAATGACACGATCTGCCCAATATACATTGATTGAAGAAGGCTTTTTTAGGAAAGAAATGAGTAAACACCAATTTTGCTGTCTTGGCCCTAAATGTTTTAATGATTTTGTAAAATATTTTGGAAATGAAATTCAGTATAAAACTCTGTCTGTAGTTAAATCTAAAGCCATGCAATATTCAATGCAGTATCATATTGAGTGAAGTTGTCAATATTTTTAAAAAATATTTTTGTTTATTTTGTTGTTGTTAATTTAGTTTTCTGCCTGAATATTTGATTACTTAATGAATCTAGTCATTTCATCTTTCACTTGCTAGCATTATAAGTTTGCATGAATTGTTATGGAAGCCTGATAATGTTGTATCTAATATAGTCTATTTCTTGTTATGAATTTGTTTTAGAGTTTAGTATTTTTGTTTTAAATTATTGAATATACGTAACATATTTATACTGGTGAATTTTGTTACCGGAGCATGATTAATGAAAGTGGTGGCCGTTGTCTGTGATTTAAAAAAATTCTGAAATTTGTCATCATCATGTATGAACTGTTCCTGAGAATTTGACGGAAGTGTAAAAGAACTGTACAGCTGTCAGTAAAGAAATAATGTATTAAAGAAAATGTATATTTTTCTGTCCCGCGCGTGTCCTATGTGACACATGGGATTTTGTAATAAACAATAATTTTTCATGAATAAAATTGCTTGAACTTGAACTTGAACTTGAACTTGAACTTGAACACAGACACACAGACACACACACAGACACACACACAGACACACACACAGACACACACACACAGACACACACACACAGACACACACACACACAGACACACACACACACAGACACACACACACAGACACACACACACACAGACACAGACACACACACACAGACACACACACACAGACACACACACACACAGACACACACACACAGACACACACACACAGACACACACACACAGACACACACACACAGACACACACACACAGACACACACACACAGACACACACACAGACACACACAAACAGACACACACACACAGACACACACACACAGACACACACACACAGACACACACACACACAGACACACACACACAGACACACACACAGACACACACACAGACACACACACACACACACAGACACACACAGACACACACACACACACACACACACACACACACACACACACACACACACACACACACACACACACACACACAGACACACACACAGACACACACACACAGACACACACACAGACACACACACAGACACACACACAGAC